>JAZKJV010001002.1:0-574119 GCA_037367405.1 Ottelia alismoides | reverse complement strand
TGGCCACCAGCAGAGCCCTCGGCATCCAAGGTACGGAACTCATCTAAACTCCCCGAGCCAAAAGAACGCCACACATCCTCATCCAACTGAGCAAGCTTGGTTTCCTGAAGAAGCACCACATCGCAGCCCCAATCTTTGAACCTGTTACCCAACAATTTCCTTTTGTCAACATCCCCCAAACCCCTCACATTCCAAGACAGGACCTTCAATTTGGAAACAAATTTGAACCCCCTTGAAACAACAACCCCTGCAGCCTGTGCCACTGCCTCTTTGAAGGTGAGGCAGGTCTGAGCCTCCCTCGACCTCGAACGCGACTTGCTCCTTCTTCTGTAGCGCTTAGAAGATCTTCTTGTTGATTCGCCATCAGAACAGTAGCGATCTGATCCCCCACAGCAGCTTCGGAGAGAGAACCTGGCAAGAAGGACCCGCGAAATTAGATGGAGATCCCTCTTGAAGCCCCTCGGAGACGACCACAGCAGAGGAGAGAGCGAGGGGACCTGCAAACGGTGGAAAGAGCAAAGCCCCCGGTCAGAAATAACGAGGCCGCCTCTTGACTCTCAGTCGGATCTAACACCTCAACCCGACCGACTGAACCGCGACCAGATCCGATAAAGGGTCCGCCCCCGAACTCATCCACCCGAAAAATTAGGGGAGAAAACCCGAAAGGAGGAACCCGGCGAGTCCTTCGAGAAGACGAAATCCCCATCGGAACGTGCGCACCTACTCGCCACGTCACCCTTGAAACCGCCAAGGGCGGCAAGCATGCACCGATTCCAAGCGAAAGGATGGGCTTCACGTACGAGAAAATCCGAGGGCCTTACGAAAACATCATAGCTTGGCGAGAACCCGAAGCGGCGTCCTGCTTCGGTATCTGCGCCTCGGGCCGAAACGACGCCTTACCTCTTCAACGACCGACTTTCACAGCGACCTCAATCTCCGCCGGAGGCGGCGGCGGAGGCACCACCGACAACTCCAACGACAACAGAGCGGCCAAACTTTAGGTCCTTGAAGAAGACCTGATCCGTCGCTCTGTCCAGGAAGGACTTATTGGCACTCCATGAGAATCTTCGTCGACGAGGGATCGGATCCCGGAGATAAACCGTCATCGGTGACGGCCAGAACTTCACCCACCTTCTCAGAGGACGCCTCAGACAGTGAACAGACCGAGAAAGGAATGGAACGCTTCGGACCACAACAACGCAAACCTCCACGTCCGTGCATGCCCCATCCGCAAAACGTAGGTCCCTCCACGCGATGCCTCCCCTCAAACCTCCATGTAATAACCTGAGACGCTGATCGTTCGAGAGCCCCCTTACACAGCACCTCCTTGCCCCAAGGGGGACAATGTCTCCCGAAAAGAACCGAACCCCCAAGAACTCCCTCAGATGATGGTTCACCACCTCGACGAAAAAGCAATCGCCCAGATAGACGCCGACGAGCGCCCTGCTACCGGAGGAGCTTCGCGTAAACTGCTCCCCCACCTTCGTCGTAACAGCTCCAGGGTCTTCAGATGAAACGAAAGATTCCTTAAGATGCGAAGACGACTCAGCCTCCGAGTGCATGCATGCACCTCCTGCACGGCCTGCGCAAAGGAGCGTCCTCCACCGGCGAATCGAGCCACTTCCCCGGGAGGATTCCTCAGAAGAGAAGTTGATCTTCCTAGCGAGAAACGATTCACATCTAAACCGCGCTCGAGAACCGCAATCCACCTATTTGTGGCCCAGACCTCCGCATGCAAAACAACGTGGCTTCGCAACGCAAACCGATGCCAAATGTCCCCTAACGCCGCAACACCAGCAAGCTCGTCCCGACTTCTTATGCGAGACAAGCACCCACCTCCCCTCCTTGAGAGCGCGTCCTCCCCTACCGCTGCCACGAACTGAGGGCTTGCATTACGAGACAAGCACCCCCTCCCCTCCCTTGCATTACGAGAACCTTGTCATTGCCAAGACTCTCACGAACATTGTCATTGCCAAGACTCGCCAACCGTCTACGAGACTCCTCGAACTGACTACGAGACTCCTCGAACATTGTCATTGTCGTCTACGGAAGGCCATCCGTCTACGCCTATGGAAGGCCAGCCGTCTACAGCAACCGTCTACGGAAGGCCAACCGTCTACGCCAACCGTCTACGGAAGGTGATTGATACGAGACTCCTCGAACATTGTCATTGCCAAGACTTCACCAAGACTATCGCGAACTGAGGGCTTGCATTACGAGAACCTTGCCATTACGAGAACCATCTACGGAAGGTGATTGATACTGTGATCTTTCGCTCCAAGGGGCCTTCATCTTGGGAAGGCAAATGACGGACATTTGGTAATGGCATCTGAGATCTGCCTGCATTGGAAAAGAACGAAGACGAAAGGCGCTCCATGGAAGATCGACTTCTCCAAAAGCTTATGACTGTGTTCACTGAAACTTCATATGGACCTCCTTGCGGCATCGTGGGTTTCCGGACTTATGGATTGGCTGGATGAAGCGCTGCATCACGACAACGTCCCTCTCCGTTCTGGTCAACTGCAGGCTGGAGGGCGCCCCTTTCTAGCCGCAACACAGTGTGCGACAGGCTGCCCTCTGGCCCCCTTCTTTTTGACATAGTTGCGGACGCGTTGGCTGTTTTACTTGCTCAGTCGATCGACGCCGGGTTGTGCACCGGTTTCCAACTTGACGAGATATCCATCATCGTGCTGTAATACACTGATGATACATTGGTTTTGCTCGGGGGCTCCGAATCCCAATCGACGAACACGGCATTGATAGTCGGTATCTTCGGTTGAACTTTCCGGTCTAGTCGCCAACTGTGACAAATCGAAGGTGGTTTCTTTTGGGATGCCCCCGCAGAGCGCGAGGCGCTTGCCAACATCACGGTGTGCGCTCTGGGGTCTCTTCCTCTTAACTACCTCGGGCTTCCTCTGACTGATGGCAAGCTTAAAAAGTCAGACTGGGACTTGGCTTTCGAAGATGGAGCGGAAGCTTGCCGGCTGGAAGACGTCATGCTTGTCCCGGGGGGGGGGGGGGGAATTGGTCCTGCTTAAGCACGTTCTCTCTGCGATCCCGATTTTTTTCTTCAATGCGCGCACCCCTTCCCGTTGGCGTACGCAAAAGGATGGAAACGATGATGAAATCTTTCTTATGGTCGGACGACAAACAACAGAAGGCGGGCATCCACCTACTAGCCTGGGAGGAGGTTACTAAAAGCAAGAAAGATGGTGGTTTGGCAATCCGGGATGTTAATTGCATGAATAAGGTGCTGATCGGCAAATGGGCCGCCCACATCTGGGGCCCTTCGCGGTCCATGGTTCATCAGCTCCTCCGTAAGATATATGCCGTGCGTGGTGAATTGGTGGCCAGACATCTTCGTTGGGAATCACCCCTTTGGTCCAGTATTCGTAACGTGTTGCTGGAGTTGATGCAGTTTCCTGTCGCCGACAGTGAAAGATGGTCGGCGATTTCGCTTTTGGAGAGATGATTGGTCCGGGGAGGGAAAGCTTTGCGATAGATTTTCGAGGCTGTTCACGCTGTCTCCGGATAGGGACTGCTCCGTCCTCCAAGCGGGGGAGACGGGCACCTGGGGCCCCTCTCTTCCTCAATGAGCTACCCCCACAACGTCTGGAGGACTTCATGTGCCTTCTTTCCGAATTATCTTCAACTGCGGACACTTTACATGATGATGGGCCGGATTGCAGTGATCATTTTTACGTGGGTCGGGGCGCAGCTCCTCTACTAAGAACATCTACAACCATCTTCGTAACCGCGCGGACCCCTCAAGAACGGAGGTCACCATCGATCTGCGTCTCATCTGGGCCGCGAAGATACCTCTGAGGGTCAAATTTTTTTCTTTGGTGCCTTCGAGGAATCGGATTTGCGACAAAATGAGAAGGGCACGCATTTTCGGATCTCAAGATATAATTTGTAATAGATGCAATGACCATCAAGAGGATGCCGACACATCTTTTTCTCTTGCCGCCGATCTACGGAAATTTGGCAGGCCATGAACCTGCCTTGGTTGCGGCACGAGAACTCATCTCTCTTTTGGCAGTCCATCAGGAGGGTCGGTCAAGGTTCTACTGACGATATCTCTACGACGTTTGCTGCGATATGGGCGATTTGGCAAGGAAGAAATGAATGTATCTTTAGGTGCATTAGATTCTATCCCGAAAAGTTTTGATTCATTGTAACGCCCTTTATAATTCCTGGGCCTCGAGCTAAAATATAAAATCTTCGTCAATATTTAGCGGTAGCTCCCACCTTGGGAGTTCACCCAACTTATTTTTCAAAAAAAAAAAGAAACACATTCTTTTTTTTTTTTTTTTGACGCTCCAAAGAGGGGGAGACACCCGTAGGTGTTCGCCCAATTTATTAAGGTTTACGAGAAAAGATACTTACAGCGGGAAAAGGAAGAGAAGATAGGCGAGCAGATATCAATATTGATATCAGAAACCCGTAAATACAAACAGTTACACAGAGGACCAGTCCATACAAAAGCGATTTGCGTCGATGACGATATTTTCGATATAGAATCGCTGCCCCGCGAAGATAGCTTTGTTCCTTCCCATCCAGATACTCCATAAACGCGCAAGGGGGATTAGTTTTCTCCGATCGCGACGAGGCGCAGCATCCGCAAGGCTAGCCCAAAAGGATTCCATGGACGAGATATTTACCCAGGCAGTGTCATCCCATATGGCCCGAACACATTCGCAGTGAAGAAATAGGTGGTCGGTCGACTCCGAAACCGAGGCGCACAGCGCACAGCCCGAACACATTCGCAGTGAAGAAACACATTCTTACCGAGGAAGTGTCGGCTGAGAAGTCTGGGGTTAATGCCTCATGGGAGGTGGATGATTCATATGCCAAAGTTTGGCCTTTCAGGTACGTTGGCAAATAGAGATCGCCAATGATATACTCCATCAGCCCACAACCAAGGCGATGTGGGATATTCTTGATGCTACTTATTCACATGCAAAGAATGAATAAAGATTCTACAACTCCAGCATGATATCTTCATTATCAAGCAGAATGGACGGCCTCTTCACTCGTCATATACATCCTTGCGTGAGATATTCGAGGAGATCTATAGCCTCATGCTCTCACATCTACCCCTGAGCAACAAAGACTTATAACAATGCCACCATGGTGGTGTATTTCTGGCAGCCCTTGATCCTGAGTATGAGGCGACTCGTTCCCAGATATTGGCAGATGCTACTATTCCTCCCATGGAGGAAGCCTTCCGCAGGATCAGTTGCATCACTATCCCATCTACTACTGCCAGTCAGACTTCTTCAGCGATGGCGGCCTCCCGAGGTCGAGGAGGTTCTTCTCAGTTTTGTGGACGCGGACCTCGTAGCAGAGGAGGTCGTGTTCGTCAGCCTTGTACTTTTTGCCATCGTCCTAAACATTCAGAGGATACATGCTATTCTACGCATGGATTTCTTGCCTCTGCTCAAGTGGCTGAGCAGATTGAAGCCCCGTCTGCTTTCTCTTTGGATCAACGATTTGATGACCTTGTAGCACGATTGATGGGTATTATACCTCCTGCCAGTCTTGTTATGTCTTCATTGGCCTCCGAGAGTCATTCTGATGTAGCTGCTTCAACCTCCTCTAGTACCTCAGGTAGTACTTATGCTAACAGTAGTTGATCTGATGTTATAGAATGGATTATGGACTCTGGGGCCACACATATCATGTGTGGAGACATGGATCAACTTACAACATACGGACATGTTCCTCCAGGACGAACTACGGTTATTATAGATGCGACTCATTCCCAAATCACTGGACATGGGGAGATTAACTTGACGTCCTCTGTGCATCTACATAATGTGTTGCATGCACCTGACTTCTTATGAACTTGTTATCTATTAGTCAGATTACGAAGGATCTACATTGTTGAGCTATTTTTTGACTCGTTTTCTCTCGTATTTCAGGACATCCTTACGGACAAGGTGGTTGGGTGTGGTCCGTGAGCAGGGCGGTCTCTGTCACTTAGTTCAAACTTCCTCTCTTTCTGTTGGATCTATCTCACCCTTCATGTTGTACACCCACTCCAGAAAATGTGTCGTGTTCTACCTCATATCTCTGCTCACTCGTCCTTTCAATTTGAGGCATGCCAGTTGGGAAAGGCATCATCGGTTTGCCTTCCTCAGTCGTCAGAGTCGAAGCAGTAGCTTTATTTTTGAGTTGTTTCATGTAGATATTTGGGGGTCCCAGTCGTGTTCCTGGGATACATGTTTTATCTTGTTGCAGTTGATGATTTCTCTTGTTTGTCCTAGGTCTTTTTATTGAAGAATAAATCTGAAATAAGAGATGTTATCAAAACTTTTCTAATTGAAATGGAAAATGTTTTTCTATTTCTGTAAAATTTGTGAGAATTGATAATGTTGGAAATTCTGTACTCACACTATTTCCAATTATTTTTCATCCCAAGGTATTATTCATCAAACATCATGTGCCTATACTTCCCAACAAAATGGTGTTGGAGAGAGGAAGCATCGCCATTTGCTTGATGTTACGAGGACTCTTCTCATTCAGAGTCGTGCTCCGCATTCTTTTTGGGGCAATGCTTGTTCTTACGATATGCTATCTTATTAATCGCATGCCCTCGTCTGTCTTGGGTGAGAAAATTCCCATCTCTCTTGCTTTTCCTGAAAAATGAATTGTTCTCACTTACTCGTGTGTTTTGGCTCGATTTGCCTTTGTCCATCAGTTGTCTCCAGGGATTGACAGCTCTCTCTTAGAGCTGTCAAGTGTCTTTGTTGGGTACTCTAGACACAAAAAGGTACAAATGTTATGATCCAATGGGCAGGAAGTATTATGTTAGTGCTGATGTCACCTTTTTCGAGTCCGTCATGTATTTTTCTCCCACAGGTGATCAATTGACTTCCTCAGACTCTAATGATGAAATATACATGCCATCGCCACCATCATCACCTCCTTCACCGTCACCACCACCACCGTCACCACATCACCTCCACATCCACCCAATCCTATGATCCCGGTCCCACCATTGCTGCATCGCTGTACCTGCCGGCTTGTTTTGCTCATGGTCACCGCCCATCATCTAGCACACATGAGGTATGTTCTGAATACACATTTTCTAACGATGAGTCTGATGGTCTACCTGAGCAGGGTTCTCTACATGGGACATACGTGGAGGTTGTTGATCTGGACTTACCTATTGCGCTTCGAAAGCAGAAACGTAGCTGTTGCGTGTTATATTCTATCGCATCCATGGTCTCCTTTGATTGCCTGATTGGGGAATTCAGGAAATTTGCAGTTGCATTGTCTGCTGTGGTCATTCCACGGAGTTATCAAGAGGCTTTGAAGGACGAGATGGTGATTAGCTATGGAAGAAGACACGGCTGGCCTTCGGTCAAGAGGCACTTGGAGCCTTGTCCCAGCTTCACCTGGGGCGTCTATAGTAAGTTGCAAATGTGTATTTATAGTGAAGCAAAATGGAGATGGTAGCATTGATAGGTACAAGGGCTGACTTGTTGCCCGTGGTTTACTCAGACATACGGGGTGGATTATCTTAACACTTCTCCCCGGTTGCTCGTCATTCTGCCTTACATATTCTTTTATATGTTGCCGTGTTTCGAGATTGGCCCCTGTTCAGTTGGATGTCAAGAAACGCCTTTATATATGGTGATCTTCAGGAGGAAATTTACATGCAACAAACCGCTGGGGTTTGCTGTTGAGGGGAGTGTTCACAGGTGTGTAGACTTCATAAGGCAATCTATGGCCTTGAGCAGAGCCCAAGAGCTTGGTTCCATAAGCTCTCAGATTTGTTTGAGAAACATGGGTTTTAAACGGTTGAATGCAGATCACTCCTTTTTTTGTACAGAGGACCTCCAGAGGTATGACTGCTATTATGGTGTATGTTGATGATATACTCATTACAGAAGTTGATATGCGGGGAATAAAGACGGTGAAAGAGTTTTTTGGGTCGTGAATTTGTTACCAAAGATCTAGGAGCTCTTAGATACTTTCTGGGATTGGAATTTGCCAGAAATCAACAAGGGCTTGTGACGACTCAGAGAAATTATGTCACTGACTTGTTAAGTGACACGGGTATGCTTGGATGTCGACCTGCGATCACACCCATGGATCCAAGCATGAACTCTATGATGATGATGCGAATGGGGTTGACATGAGAAGATACATGGAATTGGTGGGAAAGCTTCTTTATATTACCATTAGCAGACCCGATATCTCATTTACAGTAAGTCGGGTGAGCCAATTCATGGAACCAACCTCGTCAGGTACATATGGATGCGATACATATGGTACTAAGGTATCTTAAATCGTCTCCAGGTGGCAGGTCTGCTATTTAAAAGAGGTGACACTATTACTATCTCAGCATGCGTAGATGCCGACTATGCAGGGTGCCCCAAAGACAGGAAGTCCCCATCAAGATTTGCTATATTTTGTTTGAGATTCACTCATCTCGTGGAAAAGTAAGAAACAAACTGTTGTTGCTAGATCTAGTGCTGAATCTGAGTATATAGCTATGGCACATACATGTACAGAAATGATGTAGGTTCGAGCGGTCCTAACAGATCTATATATAGATGTTCCTCTTTCCATATCGTTGGAATGCGACAATCAGGTTGCCTTATTCATTGCTAAAAATCCTGCATTCCACAAGAGGACAAAGCACATTGAGGTTGATTGCCATCATATACGTGACATGATCTAGAAGGGCTTCATTTCTACATCCCATGTTAGCTCATGGACCAGGCGTCATAAATTTTCACTAAGGCCCTACTTAGAAGGCCCTTCCAAAACTGTTCATCCAAGTTGAGCTTGATATACATCTATGCTCCATCTTGAGGGGGGAGTGTAGAGATATATTCTTATTTATGTATCGTTTATATATTTCTTCTCTTAGCTCTCTTTATGTACTTTGCCCATAGGCCTCTCCATATATAAGAGAGCCTAGGGCTCAAGGAATAAAAAACTCTATCTATTTTCCCAATAGGCCTCTCCCACACTGGCTTAGAGAATGTGATCTCTATCCTGGAGTTCCTACGGACCCTCTCCTTTATCGGGCTTCTATTCTTAGTCCACATTAAGATTCTGATCCCAAATCATGAGTAAGGGGCCTATTCAACAATTGATCACATATTTGTGCCTCATACAAAACGAGAAGGTGTTATAAGATACTCCCCATATCTTCCATATTCATGTAGGAGATACAAAATACATCAAATTTCTTTCCCTTTTCCTCCTTTGTGTAGTCATATCAGACTTGAATCATGAGATCTCTTTCTTAAAAGACTATACATGTCAAAGATATAATTTCCTTTCCTCATTGTGGTTTTGCGAAATGGTACGGAAAATAGGTTTTCGTATCCCATGTTGGTTTTGCGCTACTATCAAAATTTTAATTCATATTTTCCTTGTTTCTCTGATGTGCGAGGTCAAACCTCCCATCAACATTTCCTCGCCTTACAACCGGCAGTTCATCTTGGTAATTTGAGATACACGCCTCACCAAAACTGCTTGAGGTATCTGCCTTGAGTCTGAAATACCTCGTCAATAAAGCGTATGCTTTAATTGCCTCGAGGGCTAATCTTTTCAACCCATATCCAGCCACATAAAAAGGTCTGATTTACATGATATTAAAAAGACCAATGTCGCATTAACATAAGATGTGTAGAGATATTTCTATGTTCCTATGTATGTTTTTCGTTATTTTTATTTCTTTATTTCATTTTGTGTAATTTACTTATAGGTCTCTCCTCTATATAAGAGAGCCTAGGATTTCCCAGAAAATCAACTCTTTTGATTTTCCCCAACATGGTATTAGAGCCGCGATCATAGACTGAAGTTTCGTATCCTAACCCTAAATCCACACCTATTAGCCCCCTCCCCTCTCCGCGATTCTCCCGCCGCTGCCATCGTTAGCGACCCCAATGACCGCAACTGCCTTCCCGACTGCCACAACTGCCTTCCCGACTGTCGCATTCGTCTTCCCGGCCCTGCAGCCGCCTTCCCCGCAACGATCGCCTCTCCGTCTGCCTACCCGCTGTGCAACTGTGTGCCGCCTCCGACACCAGCTGCCTGGGCCACTGACACTGGTTGCCGGCATCTCTTCCCTTGGCCATCGGCCCTCTTTTGTCTTTGGCCTACGACCCTCCTCGCTTGTATCGAGGTCCCTTTTGGATCGATGGATTTGGATACATAAGTCTACATATGCATTTAAATCCACGTATGTCTGTGTAGGCATTCATTCATTTGTGCTACAAAACCCTAGTTATCTTCATCCGGCAATATATCAGAAAACAAAGTCGACATACCAACCACAACGTTTTCAGAGGTCCAACACCTATTGTCAAAGTGGACGCGACAAACTATGGGCTTTGGGCTATGTAATTCATGAGCCTTATGAAGTCTAATGGTAAGAAACATATTCTTACCGAGGAGGAATCGATGGAGAAAACTAGGGTTAACGCCTCGTGGGAGGCGGATGATGCATATGCAAAAGTTTGGCTCTCTGGTATATTAACGATAGCGATCACCAATGATGTGTTACATCTGCCCACTCCTAAGGCGATGTGGGACATCCTCGCAACAACCTATTCATAAGTGAAGAACGAGACCAAGATCCTCCAAATCCAGCTTGATATATTTACTATCAAGCAGAACGGACGACCTCTTCATTCATTGTATACATCTTTCATGCCTCTCACATCGACTCCAGTGCAATAGAAGACATATAGGAATGCAACCATGATTGGTGTATTCGTAGCAGTCGTTGACCTTGAATATGATGCTGCTTACTCCCAGATTCTAGCCGATGCCACTGTTCCTCTTATGAAGGAAACTTTCTGCAGGCTCAACAGGATTACTGTTCAATCCACAACTACTAGCTAGGCTTCTTCGGTAATGGAAGCCTCCCGATGCGGAGGGAGCTCTTCTTCTTTTCGTGGACGCGGACCTCATGGTAGAGGAGGTCGCATTCGTCAACCCTGCTCGTACTGCCACTGCCCAGGTCATACAGAGGATACATGCTACTCCAAGCATGGTTTTCAGCATCAGCCCGCGTAACAGTGCAGGTTGAGTTTCAAGATGCTCCCACTTCAGATCAGAGGTTTGATGACCTCGTAATTAGATTGCGAGATATCATGCCTCCTTCTTCTTCACCATCTCCAAATGGACACTCAGATGTTGCAGCCTCCGCATCTGCCAGTATTTCTACTACGTCTAGTATCTCAGGTAATACTTATGCTTTTACATACTGTCATGGATCTGAGATTGATGAATGGATTATGAACTCTGGGGCGATGCATAATTTATGCGGGAAGAGAGATCAACTTACAACATATAGACATGTTTTACCAGGGAGAACTGTTGTGATAGCCGATGGGACTCATTCCCCGATCACCGAACAAGGGGAGATTAATTTGACTCCTATGCGTCTGCAGAATGTGTTACATGCTCCTGATTTCTCTATGAATTTTATTATCTATTAGCTAGATTACGAAGGATTTGCATTGTAAAGCTGTTTTTGGCCCATCGTCTCTTGTTTTTTAGGACATTCTTACGACAGAGTGATTGGGTATGATCGTGAATAGGGTGGTCTTTATCGCCTGGTCCGAACTCCCTATGTTGGCGTATCCTCTGATTTAACAGGATAAATCTCTCCCTTCACCTGACACTTGCGTTTGGTCACCTCCTTCTCCAGAAGATATGCCATCCTTTGCCGCTGACTTCACTGGATTTTTTCTTTCTGTTAAGAAATAAGAAGCGGAAGCGAAAATATGGAAAAGGAATAAACATCAAAGAAGAACGTGGGATTTAACGTGGAACCCTACTCCGTGAGGAGCGGGATGAAACCACGGGAGAAGGCCTCAAAGGGGTCGTGTTTGTCTATTGACTTTCTCAATGGATACAGGAGGTCTGGGGCTCCTTATATAGCCTTCCTAGAGCCTCCAAGTCCCACCACTGGAGGATGTGAGACTAAACACTGGACGGGGTAAATGGATCTTCTCCAAGATCCATTTACCCTGCTACAGCTCAATAGGCGTACATAACATATACTCCAACACTCCCCCTCAAGCTGGAGCATGTAATGGTTATATTGGACAAACAGAAATAAGCTCAACTCAATTCTACAGGACACTACAAACAATATCAACCCAACGCGCACAACTGCTGCTGTCGAGGACGTTGCTTCTCATGCCGTGCAGGTGAGGAGGATGAACGGGCTGGAGTGTGATTCTGCTGAATCTCCTCGTCGGAGAGCATGCACTCTGAACTGCGCCTGTCAGAGTCGCTGCAACTGGAAATGAGTCTCCTCATCGGAGTACTCTGGCCCGCCATAATAATGTGGTCAACTGCTCCATCTCTGAAAAGGGCCTAACTGAAAAGGAGCCGTGGCTGTGCAATCCTCGTCGGAGTCCACGGTCACTGGAGAATGGAGTCTGAAAGAAGTCTCCTCTTCGGAGAACTGGGTCTCTCCCATCTGGCACAGAGAATGGTGCACTAGTCTGGTGTACCTATGATACCACATGCAATCCCTTGCCAACATGGCATAGGGAATGGTCCTCTACTCTGGAATCCCTATGGCTCACATGAAAACTCTGGCCGAAACACAATAATGGATGGGGACCACGAAACTGAAGATGGCATACACGTGCTCATATGAAAAGACCGCAAACTCGTGCGTGTCTGAAACTGAGTCTCTCTCTGGAGAACTCGAAAATGGGCCTCTCAACATGGAGTGCCTCGAACTTGGACTCTGATCAATCTGTCGAGTCTGAACAACTGCGCGTCACACCTGTTGACTCAGAATCTGAACGTCGAGTCTGAATCTTGCGCATGGACTTGTGACTCTACACAATACTCCCCCTTTCTCCCATACTTGTCGGAAAACATGGACGTCGACCAAGTTGGGAGAAGACAACAATGATGGGGAGAAAACAAAACATTCTCAAAAGTTTCCCGCGGCTTTTCTTTTTTTTTTCATAAGCCGTCACACATTCTTTAAGCTGTTTCAACCATTTTTTTCGGCTTTTCAAATCATTTTTTTAACATTTGCGTACGGCCTTTTCTTGTACGCGTCTCTTTCTTTCTTTCTTTCTTTTTTTTAAATAATACTCACGACCCACTTGGACAACACAACATAAAAAAACAGAGAAAACATTTAAGGCCCTCATGCCCCTTATTGGCCTTTCACTTTAGGGTTTCCAAGTGGGAACCCCTCTCAGTCGAAGCCTGCCACCCCTACGGGAGCACTTCATGTCGCTGGAAGGGATCGTGCTGCGAGGAGATCGAAGGGCTCGCGCGCCTGGGCGTTGCGAGAAGGAAGAATCGCCGTGCTGGAGACATTGCGCTTGGAATTTCATGCGCTTGGGAGAAGCGGTATGCTTGGAGATGCCTTCTTGGCGCCTGCACGTACGTGCGTGCCTGGAGATGCCCGAGTGCGGCTCTGGTCTGATGCCGCCGTCTGCGTTGGAAGGTGCTACCAGTGGGGTTGCCTCGCACCGCGTGGAGATGGAGATGGCGCGACATCGTGCGTTGGGGTTTTCATGGCACCGCCGCCGCTGCCGTTAGTTGCGCGCCGCCTCGAGCTCAGGAGGAAGGGGGATCGCCGCCAGCGCGCCTGCGCTGCACTTGAAGAAGGCACCTGCGCCTGCTCGAAGGTTCACATGTTGTAGCAAGTGCGCCGATGTGCGTTGTCTGGAGGATGTCTGGAACTGGAGCGGTGATGCTGCCTGGGTCGATGATGAGGAAGGGAGTCTGGGGGCTCGAGGGTTGCGCGCGCTGCCTGGACCCATGCTCGAGGGTTGCGCGTCATTGGGGGCGCTGCTTGTGGATGCGGCTAGAGGTTCCCTCGCGCCTAGAGCAGGTGGTGCGAAACCCTGCGTGCCGCCAAGAAGGCTATTGGGCTATCGCGCCTCTGAGGTCTGGCCTTGTGAGACTCTGTGTGCGTGGAGAGCAAGGGCACACTCGCGAGGCTACCTGGGAACTGCACTGTGACTATCGAGATCATCTCGTGCCGCCTGCACGAGAATTGAGATGCGACGTGCTATGCTGCTTGTAGGCCTAGAACTAGGGTTTCAAAAAACCCTTCAATTTTGAACATGATATTAAGCTTGATAAAAAACCTTCTCAAACAATTGAAACAATCCGAATCTCGGAAAAAATAATGAACATAAAACCTCGAGAATCGACCCGCTCTGATACCATGTTAAGAAATAGGAAGCGGAAGCGAAAACACGGAAAAGGAATAAACATCAAAGAAGAACGCGGGATTTAACATGTAACCCTACTCCGTGAGGAGCGGGATGAAACCACGGGAGAATGCTTCAAATGGGCCGTGTTTGTCTATTGACTTTCTCAATGGATACAGGAGGTCTGTGGCTCCTTATATAGCCTTCCCAGAGCCTCCAAGTCCCACCACTAAACGATGTGGGACTAAACACTGGATGGGGTAAATGGATCTTTTCTAGGATCCATTTACCCTTCTACAACTCAATAGGCGTACATAACAAATACTCCAACACTTTCCGTACGAGGCATGTCAATTGGGAAAGCATCATTGGTCTGCTTTCCCTAGTCGTCAAAGTCGAAGCAGTATCTCCCTTTTTGAGTTATTTCATGTTGATATTTGGGATCCGAGTCGTGTTCCTGATCACTAGGGACACCGGTTTTACCTTGTTGCTGTTGATGATATGTCTCATTTGTAATAGGTTTTTTTATTGAAGAATTAATCTGAAGCAAGGTATGTAATCAAAACTTCTATCAATGAAGTGCATAATGTTTTCTCTTGTTCTGTGAATTTTGTGCGAACTGATAATGCTTTGGAATTATGTACCAGTGCTCTATCACATTTCTTTTCATCCCATGACATTATTCATCAAAGAACCCGTGCTTACACTTCTCAACCGAATGGTGTTGCAGAGAGAAAGCATTACCATTTACTTGATGTCCCTTGGACTCTTCTCATTCAGAGTCGGACCCCATATTCGTTTTGGGGTGTGTTGTTCTTACGACATATTATTTGGTGAACCACACTCCTTCATCTGTCTTGGGTGAGAAAATTCCTTTCTCTATAGCTTTCCTTGAGAAGGAGTTCTTTCTTATTTGTGTTTTTGGCTCTGTTGCTTTTGTTCACCAGTTGGCTCCAGGTCTTAACAAGTTCTCTCGTAGGACTGTCAAATGTGCGTTTATTTGGTGCTCCAGGACCCCGAAGGGATACCGGAGTTATGATTCATTACACAGGAAATACTATATAAGTGCTGATGTCACATATTTTGAGTCTGTGATGTATTTCTCCTCTACATGTGACATGTTGGCTTCATCAGACCCTAATGATGAGGTTTACATGCCACCTCCATCTATGAGGCCGTCATCTCCTCTACCTGTGCCTATTGTTCCACCACCATCACCACCACCACCTCCTCCACCTCCTTCTACTCAGTCGCATGTGCCCATTGTTCCACCATTACCAAAATTTTATATCGTCGGCCTGCCTCTGTTCATGGTCATTGCCCGTCATCCAGCACGCCCTTGGTTTGTTCTGATAACATGATTTCTAATGATGGGTTTGGAGATATATCTGTGTAGGGATCATTGCAGGAGACTAGTCAACGAATGGAAGAGGTTCCCAATGACCTGGATATACCCATTGTAATTCAGAAGCAGAAGCGTATCTGTGCTTCATTTCCTCTTGCCTCCCGGGTCTTCTTTTATCATCTGATAGGGGAGTTTCAGAGAGATTTACAGTAACTCTATTTGCCGTAGATCCACGAAATTATTAGGAGGCCTTGAAGGATAGTCTCTGGCGCTTACCTATGGAGGAAGAGATGGCAACTTTGCAATCACATGGTACTTAGAGTCTGCTCCTCCTAGGGCATCTGTTGTCTGTTGCAAATGGGGGTTTACTGTTAAACATCATGCAGATGGGGGCCTTGATCGTTACAAGATAAGATTGGTGACACGAGGATTTACTTAGACCTACGGCATGGATTATATGGACACGTTCTCTCCAGTTGCTCGTCACTCAGCTCTACGTGTTCTTTCAGTTGCAGTGGTACGCGATTGGCCTTTGTTTCAACTAGATGTTGAAAATACTTTTTTGTATAGAGATCTACATTAGGAAGTTTACATGCAGCAACTTCCAAGGTTTGCTACTGAGGGGGAGTGTTAGCATGTTTGTAGACTCGATAAAGCAATATATGACCTTAAGCAAAGTCCAAGGGCATGGTTTTAGAAGCTCCCGTATCTGATTGGAAGGCATGGGTCCAAGAGGTCAAATGCAGACCATTCACTCTTTGTGCAGAGAACACCTAGAGGTACTTTGTCATCATGGTCTATGTTGATGATATACTTGTTGCAGAGATGATGCGCAGGGGATAAAGATGGTAAAAGAATTTCTGGGTCGTCAGTTTGTTACTAAGGATCTTGGCACCTTAAGGTATTTCTTAGGGTTAGAATTTGCTAGGAATGCGCAGGGTCATGTGGTGATCGAAAGAGGTATGTTACAGACATTCTTGTTGAGACATGCATGATTGGGTGTCGACCCTCTACTACTCCTTTGGATCATAGTAAGAAGTTATATGATGATGATATAGATGAGGTTGACAGGAGGAGACATAGAGAGATGGTGGGAAAGCTCCTCTATATTACTACTACGAGACCTGATATCTCTTTTATAGTGAGTCGAGTGAGTCAATTCATGGAGAAGCCCCGACAGGTACATATGGATGCTATATACATGATTTTGAGATACTAAAATCTTCTCCAGGTGCATGATTACTATTCAGGAAACGAGTAACTCTTTCTGTTTCTGCATGTGCTGATGCAGAATATGCAGTGTGTCCTAAGGATAGGAAGTCTACTTCGGGCTTCACGATGTTTGTTGGTAGTTCTCTTGTTTCAGTGCTCGTCATATCGATGATTTTCGCTCGTTGGACGCGATTGGCGCGAGCGGCGGAATCTTTGTGGCGTGGCGCTCCGCGCGCTTTTCATTTTCCTCTATGCGGGTGGGACGGCACTCCCTCTCTGTGGTGTTGACCTTGAATAATTCTGATATGCATGTCGCTGTTACTTGTGTTTACGCTCCTAATTCTCATATCATTCGCCGGGAACTTTGGGAGGATTTGAGGGAGGATGCGCTCGCCTTTGAGGACTTGCCTTGGCTATTGGGAGGCGACTTCAATGTCACGTTGCTCTCCCAGGACCGCCTACGCGGTCGCGGGGGTAATGATCCCGGATCTGGTGACTTTATGGAATTCATTAGCGATCTGGCTTTGGAGAGCCTCGTGCCAAGTGATATCTCCTATACCTGGAGGACTAATTCGTCCAGATCGCGGATCGATCGATTTCTTGCGAATTCTCGCATGATGGAGGTTTTCCCTTTATGCGCGGTCAGCTCTCGACCGCGGTCGTTCTCTGATCACAGTCCCATTATTTGGGAGTCCGGGGATGATCAGCGTCCTCGTGGCCTCTTTCGATATGAGCGGTGCTGGCTTATTGAGCCGGGGTTCAAGGATATTGTGCGCAACCATTGGGAGCAGACCATCGTTGCGGGCTCTGTTGTACGTCGTTTGGATCACAAATTAAACTCCCTCAGAAAGGTCTTGGCTACTTTTAAAAAGGATTCGCGGCAGGCTCGTGTTGCCGCTCGCAAGGAGGCTGATGATGTGATTTTGAGGCTGGACACCCTTGAAAACGAGAGGGATCTAACTCCGGATGAGTTGGCCGCGCGCGCTGCGGCGGCTGAGCAGGCAAGGTTGGAGGATCGGAAGCGGTCGATTGAGTGGCGTCAGCGCTCGCGGGTTCGATGGCTTAAGGAGGGGGACGCCAACACTGCGTACTTCCACAGGGTGGTGAGCGGTCGACGGCGTTCCAATTCTATTTCCTCGTTGTTCATCAATAGCGCGCTCATCCAGGGGGAGAGGGAGTTGGGGGAGGCTGTGGGGAACTACTATCGGGGTGTGTTTGGGAGCCCTGCGCCGAGGCGGTGGAGGTGGTCGGGTCGTGGGGCGTCCGCTCTTCCCGTGGCCGATGCGGAGGCGCTTAGCCGGCCGTTGACTATGGAGGACCTCCGGGGGGCTGTCTGGGACCTCAACTCCGACGTCGTGCCGGGGCCCGATGGCTTCCCGGTGTCTTTCTATAGGGATTTCTGGGACGTCGTTGCTAATGATGTTTTGGAGGTGGCTCTGGATTTCTGCGAGGGGAATCATGGATTTGATAAACTTAACAAGGCTCTTATTGTTCTTATTCCAAAGTCTTCTTCGGCCAGTCGAATTGAGGACCTTCGGCCAATCTCCATTTCGAATGCGATTTATTTAATCATTGCTAAGGCTCTGGCTAGGCGGCTCGCTCCACTTCTCGACTCGCTTATATCGCCCTATCAGGCCGCTTTTGTACGAGGGAGGCAAATTGCGGATTGTCATGCGGTGGTCTCGGAGATTATCGAGAAGTGGCGCAAGAATGGCTCCAAGGGGATCTTATGGAAGATCGACTTTGCGAAGGCCTACGATTCTCTTGATTGGCGGTTTCTGTGGTCCGTGCTTTCGAGAAGGGGTTTCCCTTCGATTTGGATTTCGTGGATGAGGCGATGTGTGACCACAGCTTCCCTTTCCATTCTCCTCAATGGGTGCTTGGCTGGGGGTTCTTTCCAACCTCGTAGGGGGGTTCGGCAGGGGTGTCCCCTTGCTCCCCTATTGTTTGTTTTGGCGGTTGACGTTTTGCCACGCATGATTGATGGGGTGGTCGCGGCCGGCCTTTCTCGCGGCTGCTATTTTGGCTCATACCGTGTTCCTCTTATACAATTTGCGGATGACACAATATGCTTCATCGAGGGCGGTACCTCGAGTGTGTCAAGTATGACGACCACGCTTCATTTATTCAGCGAGCTTTCGGGCCTCCAAATCAACGGGCATAAGTCCAAAGTCGTCCCCTTCTCAATGTCTCCGGCGGAGGTTGGGGAGTGCTCGCGGCTGCTGGGTTCTCCTCCAGCTTCTCTCCCTTTCGATTATTTGGGCCTACCTTTGACGGTGGGCCGCGCTCGCACCCGCGACTGGCGGGTGGTTGTGGAAAAGATGGAGGCTAGGTTGGCTGGGTGGCGTGCGGCCCTTCTTTCCCGCGGCGGTCGGTTAGTATTGCTCAAATCTGTGCTATCTTCCATCCCAATTTACTTTTTCTCTGTGCGGGGGATGCCTAGGGGGGTGCGATCAAGATTGGAGAAGTGTATGCGGGGTTTCTTGTGGGGAAGAAGGGGGGCGCAGGAAGGGGCGTGCATTTGGTGGGGTGGGATGAGGTCACGAGGCCCAAGCAGGAGGGAGGGTTGGGCGTGAGGCGGTTGGTGTCGGTGAACGATGCCCTCTTGCTCAAGTGGGCGGCGAGGGTTTGGGGTAGGGAGGAGAATTTTATGTTGAATTGTTTGAGGGAGGCGGCGGGAGTTGATTTCGCTTCTGCTTTGCGTGGGGGTATCGAGGGCCATTTCTCATCCTTTTGGCGTGGGGTGGTGAACGCTCTTAACCGCAACCGCCTCTCATTTGCTCCTAAGCTTGGTGATGGTTGTTCTTTTCGCTTTTGGGAGGATGATTGGTCTGGGAAGGGTGCCCTTCGGACCCTTTACCCACGCCTCTTCGCTTTGGTGATCGACAAGGACGTCACGATGGCTTCTTGCTGGGATGGTGCTTATTGGTTCCCTTCAATTGCTGATAATTTATCGGACCAGCGCTTGGAGGATTTCATATCTCTTTTGGCTGTTCTCGATGTTGCTCCCAGGCCTTCTCTTGGTCGTGACCATTTGGTGTGGAAGGATGGCCCGTTCTCTACCCGTAAGGCGTACATGGCTCTTCTACCCCGTTCTCCTGAGGCGGATGCTACCATCTTGCGGGATTGCCGTTTTTTGTGGGGTCTCAAGCTCCCGGAGCGCATCGGTATATTCCTGTGGATCTTACGCCGTGGCCGCCTGTTAACTCGTGATCGTTGTGCCTCTATGTTTCCCAACTCTTCAGCCACCTGTGGTCTTTGCGGATTGGTGACGGAAACTATGGATCATTTATTTTTTCAATGGGGCTGTGTTTGTACCCTGTGGGATGACTTGGGCTGGCTTAACCTGTCCTCCTTTGCCTCCTTCTGCGATAGCTTGTTCAACGCTAGGAGCCGCCCTCGGGAGCTCTTGCTGGAGCCTATTGCAAGGCTTTGGAGCATCTGGCTGGGAAGGAATGAAGCTCTTTTCACTCGGCAGCGGTTCTACTTGGAGAGTATTCGTATTTCGGCCTCGAGGTTCCTTCTTGATTGGTCCTCTAGCTAGTATGATGCCTTTGTAATAGGGGTATCTCATCTTTGATACCTTCCGTTTTTTTGTTTATTGTATTCCTGCTCGTCGCTACTCTCTTGTAAGTATTCATCTATCTTTTCCTTTAATGCATTGGGGCGAGCACCGTTGAGTGCGTCCCCCTTTTTTGAGCCTAAAAAAAAAGCAAGAAACAAACGGTTGTGGCTAGATCAAGTGCCAAATCTGGGTATAGGGCCATGTCACAAGCAAGCACAGAAATGATGTGGGTTCGAGCACTGTTAGCCTATTTGCATATAAATGTACCTCTACCCATGCGGTTACAATGTGATAATCGTGCGGCCTTATTAATCGTGAATTTACCGCTTGTCCATGTAAAATAGTCCCGACCCGTACTTGGGGCGTCCAGATCCTCTAAAGTTGCACGCGAACGCAAATAGCCCTGGAACTGTTATTTAGATAGAGACACCTAGAAATCGGGGCTCCACACACCATCCAAGAAAAAATCCGCTACCACACCCGATTTGTTCATAGATAGTGGAAATAACCGTGAAAAGCAGATTCTCAATGCCTCAAGGCCAGTCCAATCATCCATCCAGAATTTAAAAGTTTCACCATTGCCAAGCTTAGGATGGAGCATCTCGTTCAGGTTGGGCATGTCTTAGCCCTAGCCACAGGGAAGAGGGGACATGCCCAACTCCCCCCCTTAATATGGTAAATCTTTCGTAGTAGCGTGGTCACCAAGTCCTCCGCTCTCCACAACCTCACATTCCATTTGGCGATTAGAGCTTTATTCATCTATTGGAGTCAATAAATGCCAAGTCCACCATCCTTCTTCCTGCGAGTCACAATTTCCCACCCCAGAAGATACGACCCTCTATGTTCCTGTTTACCATCTAACCAAAGAAACCTCCGCATAAGGCGCTCCATCTGCCCACAAACACCAACATGTAGCTTCCTAGTCGAACGTAAAAAATGGGTATCACCGATCGGGCATGCTTGAGTAAAATCACCTTGCCACCCTTGGAGATGAGCTTAGCCTTCCATCCGGCCACTTTACTTTTCAATCTCTCAAGTACCAAGCTCCAATCCGACTTCCGAAGACGACCCATCACCAAAGGCAAACCAAGGTATGCGATTGGAAACTCCTCTTGCATCCCGATGCATCACCAAACCCCTGGGTCTCCCCTTCCCCACCCCAATCGTCATGAAAGAAGACTTATCTCTATTAATACGAAGTCCTGATATGTTGCCACAATTCTCCAAGATTTGCGACGCCCGCCTAGCCTGCTGCACGTCGGCCTGAAGGAAAATCAACGTATCATTAGCGTATTGGATGATCAGTGCATTTATGCCATCATTTCAGAATCCAGTACAGAGACCCTCCTCGACAACCAACCTCATCATGATCGCTAAGGCATCAACCGCAATAACAAAGAGCAGAGGGGTAAAAGGACAACTCTGCCTGCCACCACACTGCTGTTGGAAGAAGCCACTCTCAGGGCGATCATTCACCAAGACAACGTAGGATGCTGTAGTAATACATCTCTTCATCTATGCGACCAGAGACTCAGAAATCCTCTCTTCTCAAGCGAAGCCCAAATGAAACGTCAATCCACACAATCATAGGTCTTGGAGAAGTCCACCTTCCTAATTATGCCTTTTTCCTGATTTCGCTGCCAATCATGAATAATTTCAGAAGTTAGATCCCAACTATCTGCCATAAGCCTTCCTGGAATAAAAATCGATTGTTCCCGAGAGATGATGTCATCTAGAACCCCTGCAACCTATTCGCCAAAACCTTCGCAACAATAAGGTATATACCATTCGAGAGCGCAATTGGTCTCAGATCCTCAACCTGTGTCGGATTGTCCCTCTTCGGCAGTAGAAAAATGAGGGTCCTGTTCAACATTTCAAAGCATCGGTTCCCTTCTCTAATTCCTACGGAACTTCCAAAACCTCCTCATTCAGTCCCAGAACTCTCTGTAGAATGCTATTGGGAAATCATCCGAGCTAGAAGTGCCATCAGCATTCAGCTCAAAGGTCGCCCGTTTAACCTCTTCAGAAAATGGGGCCACAAGTGCCTTGGACTGGCTGCCAGAGATGATACGGACCTCCTTCCCTCTTCATCCCATCAACTCCTGGTGATTCTTCTGCTGTGACCAGTAAACCAACTCTTGAGGACCCTTCCCAAATAAATATCGCCTCTAATGTCCACTCTATCCACGCGCAACCTGTAAAGGAAGCTACGTATTCTTATGTTACTCGCCATCGCACGGAAGTACCTCGTGTTCTCGTCACCCTCCCTAAGCCATTTTTGTCTTACGCGTTGTCTCCATTTCGCCTCTTGCTTCCTGTCTTCAACTTGAATGTCAAGCAGACACTTGTCCCTCTGCCCCGCCTCCTCTACTGAAAGTTCACTCTTGTCCTCCAACTGGTCCAAGCGAACCACCCCATCTTGGGCCAATGTCCTAGCCACCCTCCTAGACACTCGATTCTGCCCGCCGAACTGCATGAGGTGACTTCATAATAAGGTAAGCTTAGTATCAAAGTGGGCCGTCGTCGACCCGGTCGTTTGCAACCCTCTCCAGAAAGATGTAGCCATATCTCTGAACCCCTCCTCAAAGAGCGAGGCACACTCCAATCTGAAATAATTCTGAGAGCCCCCCCTTCATCGGAAGACCAAAGAAGCGACATATGGTCAGAGTATGCACGTGACAGGTCCCACGCACGAGCCTTCGGAAATCGCTGCAGCACCTCCGTAGAAACCAGAAATCTATCTATGCGCGATCGGGACCTAGTGTTCCTTCAATTGTATCTACATCCATCAGCATCAATCACATCCATATCGCAATCATCCATAAAATCAGCCATCAGTCTTGATCTAGGGTCAGTCCCGTCCCTCCTCCTAGGGTAGTCGTTGGGGAGCAAGGCAGTATTTAGATCTCCTCCAAGAATCCAACATGCATCAGGGAACACTTCACGGATCTTCCTCAAGTTCTCATAGAAACCGGCCAATCCCTATCCATTACATGACCCATAAACGTTGTTAACAATAAATGTCAGGTTATCAGATCTCCTTTTGAGCATCGCGTAGACAAATCTTTGTTCGCAAGTAGCATCTCCAATAATTTCAAATGTGTCAATTTTTCCAGCCCAAGACCAAGCCTCCCGATGCCCCAACGGAGGGCATGTACGAAAATCGAAAAAGTTCGAGCCGCCAAGCTCAACCCATGCGATGTCATGTTCCACGGATAGCTTCATCTCCTGAATGAGCATAATGTCTGCCCCGGTGTCAAAACACTATTTACGGATCACCGCGTTCTTCTTCGGGCTTCCATGATCGTGAATGTTCCAAGTTAGAATCTTCATAAGGAGAGGGCCGAGGCACGCAGGAGGATGACCCCAATGCAATTCACCAATGGCTGATCCACCTCAAACATGGATTCTCCCACCCTCTCAACCAAACGATGGTTCACAGGAACCTCGCCTTTGGCTCCCCGGAGATCGTCTTCGTCAACTACAGCCTCGTCCACCTCCTCAAGAGCTTTCAAAAGATCCATCCGAAGTCGTCGTCTTCGTTCGCTCGTCGTCCACCTGGAATAATGTCGCTCAAAATGCCATGGCAGTTGAAACTGCCCCACGGAAAGGTTTTTGGGGTTGAGGCCTTGCGCCGCCAGAGACTCCATCAAAGCCTAGGAGGTCATAGCCGCGCACAGACCTGTTCCAGAGACAACAATATCATGAGAGGGAAAAGAGTCTGATAGGCCTGAGGAGTCACCTCTGGAGGGGATAGGGTCCATAACAAGATCCACGTCCTGTTTAGACAGAGAGGGACTGAGGGAGACATCGGATCGGTCAAGAGCTGAGTTGAACCCCTTGTGGATCCACATCCAAAGGTCCACTGGGACCAAGGGATCTGACCCGGCAGGTAGCAGCTGCCACCCAGATCTTAGTAGATGCCACTCGAATCCAAGTAAACATCGCCCGACACGCTCGCGATAAATACGCCCATGGGAGCCGAAGCGCTACTCCAACACTCTTGCTTTGAAAGATCTCTAGATTGATCCACGCCCTGCGACCTTGAAAAGGCACGCCCCTCGGGGTTCCCAACCGCCGCGATGCCTGCACTCCCCAATACCTGCCTCGCCGCATCACCTCCCCTCTCTAACCCACTGCTCGCCATCGCAACACCTCCCCCTTGACTCACTGCTCACCACGGCGGTCGAAGCCTTTAAAACTGTCACCGGGAATGGCGCCCTACCCACCCTCATAACGAGCTCCGAGGGTACCCATGATCGTCTGGTCGCGACCTCCACCAGCACGTCTGGCGAGGTCCCCTTTGATAAGCCGTCTGACAAGCTGGTCATAACTTTTCCCACATCTATGAGGATTGAGGAGACCCTCAGTAGATTTTGGGTCACGGGCTCTGAGCGGCATATTCCTCATCCACAAGACCTTGTAGATCACAGTTTGCGATGTCCCATCACGTAGGGAGGGCCTCCGCCAAAGAACCTCCGTCGAGCCCCCATCCCCAGGACACAACATGAGCAATGAGGCCTCCGTCGCTGAAACACCGCGAGCATGGACCATCGGGGGATCCAGGAGCTCCCCATCCCCTTCAAAGGACAGACCAATCTTCTTCAGAATGTTTGCCATAGCCATCTGCATGTAGTCCGAAGGCGAGGAGCTAGTTCCAACCAATACGCCATCCAACGACCTTCCCGGTCTCAGGAGAGGAGCAGCCTCCCTCACAACCACTTGTAACAATCGAATGATTCCCCGCAGCCGCCCATTGCGGGGAGCTCCAGCAGTGGTGGCTGATGGCACCATATTCGAAACAAATAGTTGCATTTCCGCACCCGCTCGCAAGATGATCCACATCTCCACAATTGAAGCATGTCGATGAAGAAACCACACGGCTTTCTCGACCCGAGATGGGCCTCCACTCACGTATGGGGATGCTTCTTCCCCCTCTAAGCCCACCTCGCCCTCCGAAGAGTCGTCCTCTCTGTCGCCCCTTCGCCGGACCTTCCACTCCCCGCTCTGCATTTTCAAACCAGATAGCCATACTTGTGCATATGCATCGTCCGGTGTTAATGCACCAGATAGTTAGACTTGTGCATATTCATCGTCCGCCTCCCAGGAGGCATGTAGCCATGTCTTCTCCACCGGCTCTTCTTCGGTAAGAATGTGCTTCTTATCCATAGATTTCATCAAGCTCGTGAACTGCATGGCTCATAACTCGTAATTTGACCCGTCCATCTTGATTATAGGCACTGGGCCATAGAAGGCGTATGTGGAGGGTATATCATCTTTGCTTTTTGACATGTTGCCAATAAAAGAAGACTAGGGTTGTAGACTAAGAACTTTTGTCTGCACAGACATAAGGGGATTTGATTGCATGTGTAGACTCAGGCAACCAACCCCATCAACCAAGAATCGAAGGTAGCGATAGAGATAGATAGGTGCGATGGCATCACACTCGACGGCAAACGGACGACGGTGCACCCTAGAGGAAGGTGCAACAACACCCTATAGAGGTAGGGAATCTAGGGATGCGACTGCTGCACCCCAGAGGAAGGTGCGGCGGCACCCAAAGAAGATAGGGATGCATCGGCAACACCCTAGAGGGATGTGCAGCTGCACTCGGTGAAGGAAGGGGGTTGCGGCACCCTAGAGGGAGATGTGGCACTCGATGCTGGAGGGAGAGGAGCAGCGGTGGTGCCCGCTGTGGGAAGAGAGGACGGCGGCACCAGCTGGGGCAGCACCCTCTGTGAGGGTGAGAGAGGAAGAGAGGGCGGCGTGGTGGAGTTAGGGTTTCTGGGTATGCGAGCTCCGGTCTAGTACCGTCGCTCTGATACCTTGGGAAAAATGAGTAACCAATTATACCATGGAACCCAAGGATCTCTTATATAGATGAGAGACCCATAGGTAAATTAAATAAGATAGACGAAGGAAAAATAAAATGTAAAAAGCGTACATAAACATTAATATATCTCTGCAGTCTGTAATAAGTACGCCGAGGTCCATCACCTCACATAGTTTAATAGTTCGCTATATTGCATCCTGAATCCTGAAACTAGTTCTTACAGAGCTTATTATATCTTGCATAAGACATTATCAAAATCTGACATTTCAATAGACCCATTACATGAATATCATTTATTTTTAGCTTATAAATGAAGGAAAATTTTCATCAAGGAACCATGCCCATAATTTTTTTATGCGTTGTTAAATATGAAACAACTGACAGTTTATTACTCAATCAGATGGTTTGCTATCTGCTCAACTACGCAGCCATTGAAGTCAATGCCATAAATAATCAAAGTGAAACTGCTTTGGATTTAGCAGAAAAGATCCCGTATGATAAATTTGGACCAGAAATAATGGACAGTCTTAGAGAAGCTGGTGCCAGGAATGCTCGAAATGTTGGGAAGCTTGATGAGGCGTCGGAACTAAGGAAGACGGTCATTGATATAAAGCACGATGTGCAGTCACAACTCAAACAGAATGCCAAGACCAACAAAAGAGTCACGGGAATTGCTAAAGAGTTGCGTAAACTGCACAGGGAAGCTGTTCAGAATACCATAAATTCGGTGACTGTTGTTGCAGTCCTAGTTGCCTCAATTGCTTTTGTTGCTATATTCAACCTACCGGGTCAGTACTTGCAGCTGCAGGATGGTTCAGAAGTTGGCAGGGCTCACATAGCAGACACAGTTGGTTTTCGGGCATTTTGCCTCTTGAATGCTACCGCTTTATTCCTCTCTTTGGCAGTTGTGGTGGTTCAGATCACGCTAGTTGCATGGGAAACTGGCGCTCAAGAACTGGTGGTATCTATTGTGAACAAGCTTATGTGGGCTGCGTGCATTTGTACATGTGCGGCTTTTCTTTCGATAGCTTTTGTTGTTGTGGGCAAGGATGCGTTGTGGATGGCCATTACTATAACTCTGATTGGCGGACCAATGATGGTTGGAACCCTTGGGATTATGTGCTACTTGGTGTTTCGTCAATACTTCAAATTCAATGACGACTCTCAAAGGCGTATCCGGAGGGGAGGTGGCAGCAAGTCTTTCTCCATGTCACTTCGCTCAACACCTTCAGACCCTGATGCCATGTACTCTGACCAAGAAAAGATCTATGCTTTGTGAATGCCCTCTTATTTTTTCCGCAGTCTTTCTTATGATTGTCTGATTGCTGATGGTTGAAAAGAGGAGCTGCAACTTAGAAGCGATGACTCGATATTGCAAGTTGACGGGCTTGTTTAAACTGCTTGATCCCAGGGCGTGTTAGTGAGGAGGAGAGGAGGTTGAATGCAGGATTTGTGTAGATTTTACTCGAGCTAATTGCTGTTTGTGGTTTTCCTATCTCAACATGATTGTTAACTATAAGCGAAGATAGCTATCGCCCTTTATGGATGTCTATGTCAGTTGTATCTCATGTATAGTGGTCACTCTGTTGCACCACGGAAATGCAGTTGTGCTCGTGCTGCATTTGTGTATTTCTGATGCTAGAACAGTATTTCCACTGGATCATATGGGATACTTATGATAGCAATAGCCAGAGAAAGGTTTTCAATATGTTCCTGGCATGCACTGGAATGCTTTAAATAAGTCGCGACAACCACAACACTTGTCTTATTATCTACATAACTAATGTGATCTTTATGTTATTTTGCTGTAAATTTTCAGGCAAGGCTGCATGGCGGGACGAAATCCCCCCACTCATTTTAAATGCTTGCCCGGCAACTCGGAACTCGTCTCAGCTCAGTAAGCCAGATGAACAAACAAATAATTGACTGTGAACTTTAGTCTTAAGTGAGTTGTGATTGGAAGTTCCTGGTTCTGTTTCCGGGCATGTAACCTTAAAGATAGAGTCCTGGTTTTTCAACTTTTAGATGATGAATGAGTGCTCGTTAAATGTGGAATTTAGTGCTTTATCTTGTAAAATTGTTGGCTTATTATGTTTGTAGTCAAGGGTCAGGAAAGCGGTATGTGTATGCGTTTGGACTCTGAATATCGATCAACAGTATCGGGAGCATATGCGGGGTATATGCGCTTATACACAATTTTCTATTTTTTTAAAAATAATAAATATCTAACAACTAAACTGAATTTATGAATAAAATCATAAAAGATGTAGTACTATATAGTTTGATTTAATATATATAATCAGAACAATGCAAATAAAATTCAAAATTAAACATTTCAAACTTTAATACAAACAATTCAATCCTCTGTAAACAAAAGTAAATAGTAAATACTTTCGAATTCAGAACTAATTGAAAGTGCATAACAAAAGTAGACGGTAAATTAAATAATAAAATAGTAAAAACTGAAATTGAAAGCAATTGAAATTGAGTCCTAATAAAATAACAGACCTTAGACGTCAGTAATATAAAAATTATTGTAGATATTTTATTGAACAATTCAGACCTCCGTAATAAAATAATTCAAACCTCAGTATATTACTATTACAAACACTTTTTTACCAAACAATTCAGACCTCATACCGTAAGTTTGCTAAAAAATCAAAAGAGCAAACTTAATCACAGATATAGCAGATGACATGGTTTGCTACCTTCATCACACACGAACATAAAAAAAGTGCATCAAATACAAGAAGAACATGGATATAGGGTTACATGGCGGAGGTTATCACGGTTACAGAGCAGCTGGGAGGTGAAGGTGCTTCATAGCGGAGTGGCAGATGGGCTTTGTGATATCGTTGGAGACGGAGGAGCTTTGGGACAACGTTTGCGATGAAGGTTGGAGGAGGCAAAGTTGGAGTTTCGCTGGGAGACAAGTATATGGGGTGAGAGACGATTCTGGAAGAGAGTGGGGGTTCGAGAATGTCGAATCTGGTTTCTTCTAATTCCTATCATATCCGGATCTTAAGATACAAATTCGATTACCCAACGGGACCTTAAGCGGGCGCACGATGCACATATGCGACCGCACAACTCACACATGCAGGCCGCATATGCGTAAATGGCGCATAGAGGGAGCTTCATGTAATCGGTGCAGTGAGGAGGCCGATTAGGCATACACAGTCGTATATGCGATTGCACGGATTGCTTTCATGAATATTGTTTGTAGTTTTGGTAAGAAGGGATGTGATGATTGCATGTTGTATTGCTCATCAAGGGCGCTTCTTTTTCAACCCTTTGTGAAAGTCATGGGAAGGTAGAACGAAGTTTGTCCTGTGGTGTGCTTTGCTTGAAAAAAAAATACAATAATCGTAGAGTAATGACTAGATATAGTCTTATGCAAGCTATTTAATATGCCTCTAACACTCTTTCATGTCTTGATCAGTTGCTTGCCACGCCATTAAATGGAACTCCTACCACTAAATTACATGGTTGTTTGCCTATCAGTTGATTTAGACCTCTGTGCTGATTAAGTTTGACTTGATCATAAATCAATGCAGGACTTGAGGTGAGTAGTTGGGGGTAGAAAGGAAAAAAAGGTGGTAGGTGGTGAAGTACGATAACCTCGTTGTACTTTCCATTTGAAGATGGACGAAATAACATCTTAAATTGGACATAATTTATGACCACAATATCCTTCTCTTAAATATCAAGCAGGATAGATCATGTCTATTCTCAATAATAACATTTAGTCTTTCTGGCGACGGACTCAAGGTCTTTAAGTGTTAGGATTAGCATCATATTAGGATTAGGAATCCTAAAAGGATTGGACTCCTAATCTTAATGATAGTTGAGTTGTATTTAATGTATAATCCTGATGGGGATGTGAGTTACTGATTTGTAATTGTGCTACATATAGAGGGGAATGAGGGTATTGCCTCCACATCACAACACAGAGGATCATTACAAGAAAACGAGAATGGGACAGAAGAGAAGGGAGAGAGCGAAGGACCATTGAGAGTTGTACTCGTTCTACTTCTTAGTATTTTTCTTCTTCGGTGGTCGCGAGAGGTGACCATCATATTGTGGCCTTGTTCTTTTTCACGTGCTTATATGATGGTGGGTGATTGCATATCCGCATTCGTATTTGATGTTTGATCTCAAACTAATCAGGATCAAAGCAGAGACATACTGGTGTGTATCCAACAACTGGTATTAAAGCAGAAATGATATGATGGTTCGTATTTATCCCTATCGTAATATAAGGGGAGGAACCGTCAGATGCAATGATGCTTAAGCAGTTACAAAGGGAGGGGGTGCTGCATCCGTGGAACTATCTAATGTAGAGGCATTTGAGGATAACATATGTCATCATTACCTAGCATGAACATGGGTATGCCCATGATATTTATTGGTTTTGCAACCGTTTTTTAAAGAGAATATGTGCATACATACTAACATCTACCTCGTCCAGGCAAGATATCGGCCTTTCCTCCCTCGAGAGTCCGCGACTATATGAAAAAGATGCATCAACAAAACTAAGAACCATTGAGCAAGATAAACAAGACGTGCTTTACCCGAACTTGATCACCCTAAAAAAAAGAGCTATTACTGTACAACATCCATTGAGTCCTTGTTATAGAACCAATCCCATAATCATAATATCTACATAGAGGCCATATCTATTTCGATATCATTTTAATATCGTATCGATACGATATTTTGACGATATATCAACGAAATATCTCCCATATCGACGCTCTTTTGTGAAGGAAATGCCTGAAAAGGAGGAAATATCGTCATATCGGTACCCCTATCGGTCTCATCTTGATATCGTTATATTGACGATATATCGCCGATATATCGTGATATTTCCTTCGATGCAGGTAGGAATACACAATTCTCTCTTTTAATTTACAATTTCAAGCAATGTATTTCGAGAAGTTGAGTGGGTTGTACGGCATGTATTTAGTCCTTTTTAGGAGGGAATTCTTCTCATCACGTAAGACCTTACTTACTACACAACAGGCATCCTCGTTAAAAAGGACTAAATCGAAAAGAAAACTCATATCTTGGACTCTTTACCAAACCAACCACCGAAACTGCGGGACCAGAAATGCAAAAACTCCGCCGCGCGCACCCCATGCCTCATCGATCTCGAGTCAAAGTCATTTCTCCTCTCCCTTCACTCTCCGCTGTCTGAAATAGGAAAAGAAGAAAAGCGGAAAAAAAGGAAAAATCGAGGGAGAGTCGAGCCATGCTGCTCCTGCTGTTCCCACTGTTAGGGCTCCCCTTCCTCCACTCTCCATAAAAAATAACAGAAACCGATCACCACCACCACATCCACGCCCACACCACCGCGAACTGCTCTCCCTCCTCCTCTTCATGCTCCTTCACCGCACTGCGCAGCAGAGCGGCGGCGGCGGCGGCAAGATGTTGCTGTTGTTGTAAGGCGAGAGCGAGATCGTTATGGTGTTCAAGGGCCGATTCTTCTCCTCCTCCTCCTCCTCGAAGAAGTCGTCGGATTCCTCCAGCCCCGATCGATCCAACAGCCCTGGCACCTCCACTCCCGTCGACTCCCCCAACAGATCCGACAAGAAGAAGCCCAAATCCGAATCGTACAAAGGCAAGGACAAGGACAAACACCACTCCGCCGCCGCCAAGCTCAAGGCCAAGGCCGAACCGCAGACCCCGCCACCGCTTCCCAAGGATTCCCCCAAGGATGCCGCCGGCTCCGCCTCAGGATCGGCCGCATTCGCTCCGATCCTCGCTTCGTCACTGGGCCTTAACCGCATCCAGACGAGATCCGGCCCGCTGCCCATGGAGGGATCCGCCGGCAGCGGACGGTCCTCCACCATCAGTCCCAGTGCATTCGCTCGTGGTCCGCCTCATGGCTCCTTGTCTTCCGCCGCGGCACCGTCCTCTTCTATTAAGAGCAGCGACAAGAAGAAGGGAGTGAGTGCTTTCACTGCGGATAAGGTAGTCACTAGCAAAGGACACGTGGATACTTGGACTACGGGTGATGTGGATCGGGCTAAGGCAGCATCATCGACTGTTGATGTGCGCTCAGGACTTACCACCATGCTTCCCAGCAGGGACTCAAAGGCGACAACTGTTGGTATTCAGTCTGGGAATCTCGGATTCTTATTCTTTTCATGTTGCATTGCATTGCATTGCATTTTGGATCACAAAAGTGCTAGCTAGTAGCTATTAAGTATTGTGAATAGCCAAGTTCACTCAACGTTTGCGATGAAGATACGATAACGATATGGAGACGTGATACATAGCATCGATTATTAAAATCAACACAATTCATCAGGTATCATTGTCGTAAACATGGGCAATGTCTTCCAAATCTCCAATATCTAACTGTAAATGTCCCATGCCTAAACTCAAGTAATTATCTGAGAAAGCTCATCCTGCCAACTTATTTGGTTTGAGCCAAATAGGTTCGTTGACAACCACTCATAATGCTTAAACCTAAGTTGTCCGGTAGTTGACCTCCACTATTATAACATGCGATCACATTTTATGAGTGTTCCATGCATGGATATGCTTGGTGAATACTAGTGATCAAGGAGAAGACGTATCTTGGATACGTTACTCCCAACAACCGGATTTCTTCCGGACCTTATCGAAGGATCCATGTTTGCCCGAAGGCGTAAAACAATCCCTTGGGAAATGTTTCAAGCGAATGTTCCACATGCCACTTTTTTTTGGTTCAAATTGATAAGTCATTTGGTCCTTTGATTTCTTTGAAATGATCTTTTTTTAGGGATTGGACGAGGGGGAGAATCCAAAATTTTGATTTAGATTCTGAAGAGAAGAAACAAATGAAAAAGGGAAAAAAGATGAAAATGAATGTATAACTGTATATGAATCTTGGGATACCATTATACTTGCTCAAGCAATAAGGGGTTTGATGTTAGTAACAACCCATGTTTAGATTTACGTCGTTATCAAGGATAATTGGCTTTGATAACTCGCGTAGAGCTCTGCTCTTATAACCCATTTCTACATCTTTGAGTGTTTATTATGGAATTATGTTTGGGGTGTTACAAGAATATCCATCATCGTCGTGCATCCTAACCTTGTCATGGAATCCAATAATATCAATATGGAATCAAATATGATATCTGATTGTGAAACACCTCAAGATAGTGTTCATTTCCATCCAATAGTTGTTGCTAATCCTCACCGTCTTTATGTCATTGCTCATTTGTTTGGTTACTTTTACATTCCCTTTGTATCTTCATGTTTAAAGTGTCGTAAATATCCTTGTAGCACTTGCACCCCAAATCATTGCTCTTGATTGTAACATATAAACAAACTTTATTTTTATTCGAGTGACCATCATGGCCCTTTCCCTCAACTGGCTACCAACTCTACTCCTATGCTAGACCATCACCATGCTGTCCCCTCGCAAGTCTCTGGTTGTCACCTCACCACAACATAAGTTGTAATCACTGTAATCTCAATCGTTTTGTAGAGTAATAAATAGATGGTAACCCCCAATAAATAATATAAAGTATAACCCTGCTAATAAATAGATCGTTACCCCGCCTAATATATAGACTGTAATCTCCCAAGGATATTATTGTCTCTCTTTTCTTCTTGATGCTACGATATAACCCTAACCCTAGACTCATCCTAAATAAGGAGGCTTAGGGTATCATTTTAATAAAAAACATTCAAATTGGTATCAGAGCCTCTTCACTCCCTCTGTCCATCGCCCTTGCTCCCCCATCCTTATCCATGGTTGATCTCCCCTCTCCTTTTACTTCACCACCATCGCATCCTCCCTCCTCACAACATAATCATCACTGCTACTCCATCCTCCCATCTTCATCGTCGACGACCACCTCCCTATCGTCCCAACTCCATCACGCCGTTAGTTGATCAATAAGGGATCATCTAGAGCTCTACATGCCTCTGGTATGATTTATATTGGTCATCCGTTGCAACTTAAGTTGTGCAAGCATGCACTGGTTGTGCAAGGATGATGTTGGAAGACTCGAGCGTCATATCCGTTTGAAACGATGGATAAAATACCAGACTTCCTTCATTCAAGTCTATTCCAAAGTTGGATGAAGCCAACTAACCCAAGTGATCGCCAATGCTCTTTAAGATTGTGATGGTAGAGTTGAAGTCAAGAAGAAAGCTATCGAAGGTGGATATGATAAGGAGTACATCCTCCTCGAGCCATTGCTTACTGTGAAGACTGAAAAATATGCTACACTGGTCAAGGACAATGATACGGTATGTTCTTGGATTATGCTCAATGTTATTTTGAGACCTGTTGGTGAAATGGTTTATTTTGAGCATGCATACGATATGATATGTGGAAGTCATTTAAGGAGACCTATGGGCACAGATATAATTCAAGTCTGATCTTTTAGACACACTTTAACATGATGAATTTGAAGCAGGCTGGTTGTCTGTTGGGTGAGTATTTTGTAGCGAATTTTATTATTTGAAAAATACAATGCACAGACTCTTGAATGGAAATGTCCCCAACAAAAGAGCCCTGCAAGTATATCGTTGTGATGGTATTCCTTGCATGATTGAACTCTTTCTATGCATCTGCAAAAGACCTCATGGTTATAACTTCTGCACTTCCATTACTTGAGGAGGTATAGGTGAGGTCACTGTTGTAAAAGTCGGCCGACTAGGCCGACTAGTCGGTCCGACTAGTCGAGTCGGGGGGGTACCCGACTCGACTAGGACAAATCGGCCAATAGTAGGTCAGACCCGATTAATCGCCCGATTAGTCGGTCTAGTCGGCCGACTAGTAGGCCGACTTTTGCATAGAGATTTCTCGGCTGACTTTAGCATAGGGATTTCGGATATATGTTTCGGCGCAAACCGTAAACTCGATTACCCGTTTAGAATTAAATGAAATTTAGGGCTTGTTGTTAGACAATAAGATGAGATACTTAAGGTTACATGCTGATAAGTATAACAAAATAAATTAAAAATATAAAAACAAAAAGCACTAAAAATATTAAATAAAAATTATAAGAAAATTCTGTATACTTATGTACTTTAAATTATAGTTTTTCATCTAGATATAAAATATCAACTAATCAATATACTATCCTGGATAATTTTACTTAAAATTTTGTGATTTAATTTCATGTTGGTTAACTTATATAAGATTAGAATTGTGTTTATTACGCCTAAATGTTCGTTAACTTAGATACTTCTTGTTGATTTGTGTGATAGTTAGGTAACTTAGGTTATTTACCTTTTGTGGTTGTTGATTAGCTTTGTATTAATTTATTTCTAACTTCAACTCATGCTATGTACCAAACATTTTGTTCTTAACATTTTGTCCGTGCTATGAACCAAACATTTTGTTCTTAACTTGCTTCATTTTTTCTTCTGTTGCTATAATTTTTTAAGCTCTCGAAAATATTAAAACTGCTAAATATATGAATATAAATGAGAGTATATGTTATAAAACTTGATTTATATATTACAAATAATTAAAAAATTCAAAACCGACTAATGCCCGACTAAATCCGATTACTCTCCCGACTGCCGATTAATCCTTAGTCAGTGACCCTGCCGACCGAGTACCGACTGCCGACTTCTGCAACCTTGGGTGAGGTTGAGTTGTCTTTCAACCCCTCACAACTCCACCACTTCGGATCCAGTAGGTTAAACTCCCCATTTGCAGCCTCCTCAAGGTGATGAAATCGAGGCTTACGTCAAGGACATACCCTTATAAGCTGGCACCTTCAAGAGGATGCAAATATACTCAATCAACGCTTTGTGGGAAGCCTGACCATCCTGAAAGCGATTGCTGGGCTAAGTGTAGACGACCTATTGTTGTTCGTACATTCATCACTTATGATGATGGTCAATCCGTTGTCGTCATGCAAGGAGATTTTGAGGATCTAATGCAACGTCTAAGCATGTTGACACATACCAGCACCTCTTCATGTCATCCTCCAGAAACGACTATTGTTGCATGCTTAGGTGTCCTTGCTCACTCAATTAAGCTATCTATTGGTGGTTGGTTGATTGATACTAGGGCATGTACACGTCTCTATGGAGACATGGGTCTCCTTAGATAATTCTGTCAAGTACATATGGGATGGATATTACATGTTGCTGATGGCAGATTTTCTCCAATTAAAGGAAAAACATATGTTAACCTTGCCCCAAGTATCATACTCAATAATGATATGTTTGTCCTTGAATTTCCCATGAGTTTATTATCGGTTAACTAGATTTGTACGTAGCTCAACTGTCGGGCTATGATTGAAGCTGCTTCATATGTGTTTCAGGACATATTAACTGGGAAGATGATTGGTGTGAGCCATGAAGGGGAGTTTATCGTTGTTGTCTGGGAAATCGTTATGGTTTAGTCATCGTTGGTGATTTTTCTCGTATGTCATATTTTTAATGAAATATATGAATAAAAACTATAATCCAGAGTTGACTTCATATCTTTTGGGCATAATGCATAGTCAACATCTGCACATTCTATGATCTCAAGAGATTTCTCTTTGCTAAAGAGTAACCACGTACTTGACGAGGATTTCAACTACATTAGGATCACGGAGACTGCATCCACGTGAATCTGACGTGGCTGTTCCATAAACTGGCTGACTTTGCTCATTGCAAAGGAGATGTCTAGCCAGGTGATTGTCACATATAAGAGCTTCTTAACGAGCTCCTTGAAACTCCTCTTGTCCACCTCATCTATATCATCTTCATGGAGCTTCATGCTAGGATTCATAGGAGTAGTGGCCATGATATGGAAAGGCGCCCCTCGAGATGCAAAGATGGTCGAGGTGAAAAGAGGTGGGGCCAAAGAGCCTCAAGGTGATCGCTCAGGTCTTTTGGCTGAGGTTAGCACCTCACATGATCAAGTGGGGTGAGGCGAGGAATTGATGAAAGATGGTTCTTGAGGTTATAAGGATTTTCAAAACATTTTCTTAAGAAAATCAGTTGTCCTATTGGTAGTTTGATATGTTTATAAAGGTCTAGTTGTTCAGGATATATTTGTACGAGATGGATGCTTAAATTTGACATCTTTCATATTTATATTTACCATTAACATGTATAATCATTTCAGTAAACTCTTAAAGTTACACCTTTAACATACGAATTCACAAATCTGAGATGCAGTTGGATCCGAATACACATGTAAGAAAAATATTTTAGGACATGAGGTGATTCTTTGACTGGACTTATCAAAACAAACGGTTGGGATTCAAGGCATATCAACATCTCAGATACTTTAATGACTACTATAGCCATTGACTCCCTCTTCTATAAATATTTTAGGACAATTATGCAATCTTGGATATTTTAGTGAAATTATAATTAATGACTCACTCTTTCATTGGATGAAAATTTAGTAAAAAGGATATATAAAATTGTATATCTTTTTTTTGGTGTTCCTATCTCCACAATTTCATCATATGGTGCTATATATTATATGTTAGTCAGATAATATATAATTTCATTAGTATATATTTTATTATAGTTTTCATGGGTATTTTTCTTTATAAACTGAGGCCTACGCCTCGACCGCTTGAGGCTATGCCTTGCCCCACTTTCAGGGAAAACGCCTCATTATGCTTTTCATTTTTTCAAACCTTGGTAGTGGTAGGTTTGTTATCTCTTGTCCCAATCTCTAGAAAGAGATCGATAACGTAATTCCTCTGAGTCATTACAAGTCTTCTTTGATTCTTTACTAATTCAAGCCCAAGAAAATATCATAGTTCTGCAAGGTTTTTGGTGACTAATTGCTGTCTAAGGAAAGCCTAAGCCTTGTTGGTTCCTTATAAATCATCTCCCATAATACCAATGTTGTCAACATAGATCTACATAATGACAATACATAATGATATCCGGTGTATAGAGAGTGAGTGATTAGATTCAAGCTTCTGGATCCATGCTCCGGGACACTACTTAAGACTATAAATAGCCTTATGAAGTCTGAAGGCATTCTTAACGTCAAATTGGGAGTGACCAGTCTCGTGCCACATCAACAAAAAGGAGGATTAGAGTGGAGTGAAGTGTCACATGAGATAAAGTGTCTTGATTGTCCACCCCATATGTCCGAGTAAATCCACGTACCATAAATTGGGCCTTGTAGTGATCAACAATGCCATTTGCTCTCGACTTCACTGTAGAGACCCACATGCAGCCAACTACGGAATCCCCAACTGGGGCAGTAACCAAGCTCCACGTGTGACTGGAGTGCATCCATTTATTCCTTCATAGCAAGAATCCATTAACTGTCCTGCATAGGCTCTTGATATGTGCATGAAATCACAACAATTAACAATCTCAATACAAACTTCTTGGAGCCAGCTGATAGATGCTCCAATCAAGGCCCTAAATATTGATTTCGATCACCATTTCGGTGACAGACCGAAATAACATTTTGGTGGAATTTCAATCGAAATTCGACTGAAATTTCGGTCGTTTCGGTCATTTTTTGTACTAGGGTCCCCATATTTCGATCATTTTGGTCATTTCGGTCGAGTTTCGATTTCAACAAGATATTGATATTCGACAGAAATTCAACCGAATTTTGCTGAAATTTGAGGCCATGGCTCCACTGAAACATGTCTGAGGGAGGATACATAGCATATGTATGCCTCCTCTTTCGAAGTTCAATAGGCTAGTCAAGATTCTCAAAATGATCCACCTCTTGTATGACAATCTCAGGAGGACGTGCACTCACACACTGTATGGTCTCATGTTGTACAGAAACATCGATAGTGCCATCAATGGAAATCAAGTGTTCAAAATTTAATTGGGACATGCCAGATGATGGGGGGAAGGCACAAAAGCCGAGGTCTAGTACTCGATATGTAAATATACACATGAGGCAAAGTTTGAACAACATAAGTTATGGTATGAGCTAAAGGCAAAGGAGGAGGTGGGATGTAAGCTGATGAATCCATGATTCATTAATATTTCTGTCGCATTTTATCTTATAATCCTTAACAAAATGTATGTAAATATGCATTAATATTCACTTTTTATCAAAATAACTTTCATAGATACAACCTTGCTATTATGCTTTAAAAAGACAAAAAGGAAAGGAAAGAAAACAAGGCAGATTGTTACTATGCATATATTGTACAGTATGACTTAGAAAATATAAATATAGCTACAAGATATATTTATATAACCTAACTCCCGAGACCAAGTCAGCATGAATTGGTCGACAAATAATAAAGTAGGGGGGATAATGCAGAAGATTCAAAAATAACTAACCATACATATAACACAATAATTACATCTATTTATTGTATATATAATCTTCGCATAATTAGATATGGCACTTATGTATATATTTATCACTAAATTCTTAACCTATGTGTAGATAAAAATATGTTTAAAAATACAAAAATAAATAAAAAATCCCGTCATGCATATATGTCAAGTAATTAGGAATCTAAATTGTCAAATTCTTAACTTTCGAGCCTCGAAACTTCGCTATATAAACTCTAAATTCACTCTACTCACTTTTAAAGTTTAAGATTTATTTTTTTCTAAGTAACGATGGTGGTTTCAACTAAAATGGAGTCTGTTTACTAAAAGGTCGATTTTTGGACCTATGACTAGTACACCGAGGTTTCTAGGTTATTTAATTTATTCTCTACGTACTGTTTAAAGTACAATCGGTTTAGCAATTTTTAATTATATTCTTGATATTGTAATTTATTTATAAAATAACATACAAAATTAAAATCCTTATTTTTTAATTTTAAAATTAATCAAAAACTCGTAAAAATAGTTAAAACTAAATTGCATTGAAAATATTTGTATTTATCAACCTATGTAAATTAAAACTATTAAACTCCATAAAAATTCGCACAAATCTTATTTATTATTATCTAAATTAATAAATGTAAAAATGGTACTTTATTTATTTAAATATTTAAATAAAAATACAAGTTCTATTATATAATACATTATATGTGTATTTATTAGTATTTTATTTATATGTCATAATATATTATTTATAATATAATATATCATAATTTAGTTATCTAAATTTTTCGTTCTTATATTTTTTTTTCAAAATAACCTTATTTATTATTCACTATATAATTTATAAACCATTTCAGTTTTTGGAATTTTGTGGTGCTGACACGTGTCAGCACGACAACCTTCTTCTCTAAGAAGCCTTCAACCCTTTCTGTTGTGCACTGCATAAACATCCCGCGTTCATCATTTTTCGTAGCATTATATTCGCAACAAACCATATATCTAATCCATCAATTTTCAAGATTAACCTACTATACTCCACATCATATGATCAAATCAATAACTAATCTCTGTTTCTCCTATAAAAAGCCCCCAAATTTGCGTTAAACAACTTCTCTCGCTCAAGTTCCAACATATCTGAATTCCAACTTCAAGCCCTTGATTCTCTCTTCTCCGGGTGGCAGACGACGAGGAGAAGGTCTAGCATGGAAGAAGGTTGATTGGAGTAGAGATTCCAAGGTCGAAATCAATTTTGCATTGCGTGTAACAGCGTATACAGCTCCGAGAAGTCGCCGCCTCGTCGAGTCTTGACCTAATACAACTTCATTCCCAGATGAATTCATCCACCAAATTTGAGTATTTTAGTTAGGATTTTAGTCAAGTGTTTCATAATTTAGACACCTAATTCAATCCTCTTTGATTGAACACATAATCTCTATTCAATTTGATTTCATATGTTGAGATTCTTGATTCTATGTTGAAGTACTGAAGAAGTGCCCACCTTGAACAGTACATCTTTCCCCTTACTTTTGGGCTGATTTCATCAGAATTAAGCATTTATCTTCCTTGCAGGTTGATGCAGCGTGACCCCAAATTATAAGGCCACATTTATTTAATTAATTAGTCGTCAATTTTAATTACGTTTTTAGTGGTCGTAATGGTCTAATTAAATAAGTGAGGTCGCATGTGATCTCAACGTTTATTTCATATATTTTAATTTGAAATTGGGTCAATTAATTAGTTAGAGTCAGTTTAGGCAAGTCGGTTGTCAATTTAAATGAGTTTGCTATTTTTGTAAAACCCATCTCTCCTATATAAAGAGAGGGTAGTCCATTATTTTTATTCAGTCAAGTATGAATTAAAGTTGAGATTTTTATCTCTATCCCTCTCTCTTCCTTCTCCCTCCGCGGTCTTCGCGTTCTTCTCCCTCAACCTCTCGTATTCCCGGCGAGTTCTCTTCTCAACCCTTCCAATTTCTTTTCTCAACCCCTCTCGTTCTTCTACCAAAAATCTACCATAAAAATTTATCATTTTATCGACGCCGCAAAATCCGTTTTGCATCAATTGGTATCAGAGCCGCCGGAGCCTTTGCACGAAGCCACGATATCCCCAACGTTGGAATCCAAGACTTAGGGAGTCGGGGTCGTCGCACCTCCATCGTCGTCTCGGCCTAAGGCTTAGCCGTTGTTGTCATTATATCTATGCCCGATGCCAATGTTGGAGAAATCGAAGCCGAAGGGTCTGGCGCCGTCCAAGACGAGAGGGAGAAGTCCCAAAAGGGTTTCCGGATTTACCTCCCATAAAGGGGCGATTTCGTGGAATTGGGGATCGGAACATTAATTGGAAAAATTGCAAAATATATTTCCATAAATCCCATATTTCAATCACATTCCCTAACATAGATTTTAGTTGGGGTGAAATATTTTGTAACATTTTCAGGCCGCCCCCTCCTCACAAGACAATTTACCAAAAGGGCCAATTGCCAATCAAATTATATTGTGGCTATCTTTTAGATGAAGGGGTAGAACAATTGCAGTCATATCCCTCGGTGGAAAAGAATTACAAATGTAACGTTGAAAAGAATCGAGTGGGAGGAAATTGAAGCCACAATTCATGGATGAACTCTCCAACAACGCACCTACATCAAGCAATTCGTCGGTAGACGATTTTTTTTAAAGCGGTGGAGAGTTGATGCAGCGTGACCCCAAATTATAGGGCCACATTTATTTAATTAATTAGTCGTCAATTTTAATTACGTTTTTAGTGGTCGTAATGGTCTAATTAAATAAGTGAGGTCGCATGTGATCTCAACGTTTATTTCGTAGATTTTAATTTGAAATTGGGTCAATTAATTAGTTAGAGTCAGTTTAGGCAAGTCGGTTGTCAATTTAAATGAGTTTGCTATTTTTGTAAAACCCATCTCTCCTATATAAAGAGAGGGTAGTCCATTATTTTTATTCAGTCAAGTATGAATCAAAATTGAGTTTATCTCAGTATCTCCCTCTCTCTCTTCTCCCTCCACGCGATCTCCGCGGTTCTCCTCCTTCAACCTCTCGTATTCCCGGCGAGTTCTCTTCTCAACCCTTCCAATTTCTCTTCTCAACCCGTCTCGTTCTTCTACCAAAAATCCATCATAAAAAAATTTATCATTTATCAACGCCGCGAAAAGCCGTTTGCATCACAGGTACTCGCACATGTATTGAGAATCAAATCCCCATCTTCTTGATTTCTCTGGAGTGTCATCAACTGCCGACAAAACAATGTAGGTAATATCGATATCAGTATCGTGTCGATGCGATATATCGATGTCATATCATTTAAATCGGACCGATTTGGTGAATAAAATAGCCTTGGAATGTCAAATATCGATCATATTGGCGATACATCAGTCACCTGTCGATAAAGATATATCCCCGATATATCATGATACATCTTACAATGCGACAAACCAATCAAAGAATAAGCAACAATCCGACCCGATCACGCAACAACCATCATCCTCTGCTCCGATTCCTTCACAGTTGTGCACCACCTGGAGTCCCAAGAGGTGATTCTAACTTTGTGGAGATGCGTTGTCTTGTGTCGACCGCCTAAAGAGGAGTCAGAGTTTCCATCGCCGCCCGTCGTTCAAGAAAGGGGGAGGAACAACCCCACCCCCGGAGTCTATAGATCGACGACATGTGTCCTTGATGAGTGGATCGCATCAGAAGGATCTAATCAGAACCGTCAGTTGCGAAGGGGTAGAACATTTGCATCAAAAGCCCCTCGTTTTCCCGAACTTCAATCTGATGCAGAAGATTTCATAGTTTTCATTTAGGTCCCTGCATAGGGACCTAACTACAAGAAAACGTATTTTGTTTGTAGATCAGTCCCCACACATGGACATTGTTGCAACCTTTTATTTCTTTTATTTTCATATGTTTAAAGCTTTGGACATTATTTTGTAGTAGTTTTTCTTTGATTTTTCTAAAGTAGTTATACAACTACCCTAGCAAGGTTCTGTTATATTTTTTCAAGATTTTCATCGCTTAGTTGATTTGTTTTGATTTTCCGAATATCACATTCTTTTGTATTTCTTTCTATGTTTCTTCGAGCACGTTGCTCGATTTTTCGTTTCTCGTCTTATGTATATTGTATCACATACTTATATAGCATCCCTTATACAGATTATTATCTATATACTATATAGTAAATCGTTTTGCAAAATATATTCTCTATTTTGAAAATAAAAAAGAAATCTAATTTCTTTTCTCCCAACTTTAATCACTATTTAGAACTACACTATGCTCCACCTATATAGTATCATTGTTTTCCAAATTAATCACTTTTGAAAAATAAATTAAAATTCCAAAATAAAAATATGCAAAACTAAAATCAAATAAAAAATCAATAAAAAACTAAAAACCACAAAAAGAAGTCATGAAGAAGAAAATTAATCACAAAATCGATCTTTAATTCCGAGTATATTTCCCGACTCATTGTGTTTTACCCAGGACACGTATTTGGATAATATCAAGTGAAGAGAAGAGAGGGAGAAAGATAATTTTCCTATAATCTACCCTTATCTCTCTTTTCTTTCTTTTTGATCACGCTCTCCTCGCGGATGCTACAATCGACAACCTTCTTAAAATCGTGAAGGGATGTGTTATCAAAGTGACGCTGTTGCCCGAGAGACGCTAGATATACTTGAGATTCGGGATTTTTGTGATTTATTCGTCTAGTCTTCTCGAGTTTTCATTTTTGTTTTCATTTTTTGATTCATCTTTGATTTTTGAGTTCTCTCTCAATTTTGCTTTACTGATTTTGTGTGTTGGCAAGTGGTGCAGAGCTTGTAGGATCATTCGACTTCTTAGGAAGTCGAGTCAGTTTAGAGTGAAGAGATCGGGTCTTTCTTTACTAGTCGATAGCAGAGGAGCACTGCGAGTCAACTTACTATAGTTGACGTGATTCAGAAGTAGATTCAAGAGCATAAGTTGCGAGAGCTAGAGAAGCTTGTTTCATTACTTGAGTAGATAACTGATTTAGCCGAGGAAGGTGGGTGAGATTCAGACGCAAAGATAACATCCATCTATATCTCAACAAACACAAAGATCTTTACCTGCTCCTCCCACCTGTCCGGTACACTTTGTACAGAGTGAGGTAAGGTTTTCTACTGAGATTCCACATATCACTTGGCCTGGGGATTCGTTCAGAGCAATCAGAGTCAGATCACTGTTCCTGTTGTAGCAATGTTGATGCTTCTCTCACTTTTGAGATCAATGAGATTTGGCACGATCCAGTTCCTTATCAGTCTCCACCACACATCACACTGTAGAGTGTCTATCAGACACTGTAATAGATTCACCAATAACATGGTCGTCAGTACTACCAGTCCTGAGGACATTTTGTGCAACACCAGTCTCATCATTCTTTCCATCAGAGACCAATATATTCTAGCCAGTCTCGAGCTCCATATTAGCAGCACCAACAACAATCACATTCTATTCCTCAACGATCTTCACAACATTTTACATCTCAACCTCTACACACTTCTTCTAGGCATGAGAAATCATAGAGCCATGGGCAGGCTACTGAGCTTGAGTTGTCAGTACTGTCCTTGGGCCTGAACCATATTATAGATATGTTGAGTATGCTCCAGGTAGCCCACAAGACTATGATGGAGCGAGTTAACCATCACCTTGATGAGTTAGCCGCGCCTAAGACTACCCTCCCAACATAGTCAAAGATGAGTCCAAACAATCAATTCAAGCATCACTACACGGATCAGGTAGACAATACTATAGGTAAGATCACTTTATGAATTTTTAGCTAACTACATTCATTACAGGAGCGGTAGACAACTACCAGTACCTGTTCTAACTGAAGAGGGAGCTATATACTATGATGAACGACAATCCATTCACGAGGAGTTATATTTTGATGCTGAGGTGGATCACCATGATGATGCCATAGACATCAGTGATGTTGAGACACTAGACATGGTATATGCGATTTTGATGTTGATTCCACGCCAGCCCATTCATATACAACCAAATAAAGATGAGAACCTTGTTATTCCTGAAATTGTTCCTTTTCCTGATGCTTTATTCGGTAAAGGAAATAAAAAATCCAAAAAAGAATGATGCGGCTGTAGAAACAGAGAAATTGCTTAAAGATCACATATTTTTGACGATATCGCTCCATGATGGCTTGGATCATTTTCCTACACTCAAGCAACAGTTGAAGAATAATACAACACGTAGGAAAAAGCAAGGCCCTAAATGTTAGTTTCGGTCAACATTCTGGTGATTGACCGAAACAGAATTTCGGTCGAATTTTGACCCAAGTTTTGATCATTTCGGTCATTTTTTGTATCAGGATCCCCATATTTCGATCATTTCGGCCATTTAGTCGAATTTTGATTTCAACAGGATATCGATATTCGATAGAAATTCAACCGAATTCCGCTGATATTTGAGGCCATGGGAAAAAGAAGTCTGGTACTGAAAAACACATCTTGATCAATTTCACATCTTGTGCAATTCAGAACAAACTACCCAAGAATAAGAGAGATTCATGTGCTCATTAAGTTAGATGCGAGATTTCAAATACAACATTCGATCACACTCTCTTATACAATGGTTCCTCCATTAATTTGTTACCATCTTCTTTACTCGAAAAACTCGAGTTAGGTTCACTTTACAAAACACGTGCTATCCTTCAGTTTGCTGATCGATAAGTAAAGACACCTAGGTGCATTTTGAGGAACATTGTTGTAACCGTGCAAGTTCTGCTATTTCCAATGGTCTTCACTGTCCTGGACATAGATTGCCCTACACAGTTACACCTTACCCCAATTATTCTCGTAATGCCTTTCTTGCAAATCACGAAGTCTCTCTTTGATTATGATACAAGGAAGGTATCTTTTCGCACCGAAGACGAGAATGTACACATTGAGATGACGAGAGAATCATCCATTTCTGCACCACGTCTACACAGTTCAGATATCGTGAGTTCTTTAGCTAGCTGTGATTACATGGATAAGGTTCGTTGCGATGATCTTGAGTGGTATCATATTGAGACCATTATATTCTAGCATAGGATGGGTTATACACCACAACTGGCTGTGCTTCTGAGGGAAATTTGTACGCTAGCATGGATACTGATCAGATGGAGAAGAATATTGATGAGTTTATTGCAGATATTTATGAGAGTTTACTTAATTCCACCATTTCAGATGATGTAAAGTCATACTACCACTTATATGAGTTTTTTAGTTATAGCCCTTCTATTGAGAAGTTAGTTATCTTTCTTACTGTTTTTATATTTTCTATTTCTTTTCTCATCTTCTTGTAATTTGTCCGATTTGTTCCTCCCCTATATAAGAGAACCCTAGGGCCTCTCATTAATGCAATTCATTCTTTTCCTTTTACAAGGTATCAGAGCGAGGTCCTTGATCGGAGTTACTGTATCCCACTAAACTCTAACCCTACCCCCTGTCGTCGCCCACCGCCCCCAGGCCGCCCAAGGTCGCTGCCCCCGGCAGCTGCCCTCCGATCGTCGCCCCATCCATCCCAGGCCACCACCTTGGCTGCCATCTTGGCCCACCCCATCAGCTTTTAATACCAGTCGCGTGCACATCTGCAGTTTGAACTGTAATCTGAACCGTTCTGATTTTGATCAGAAAATATGCTTTTAGACCTATAAATCACGTTTTTCTGCCCCAACGAGTAATGAAGATTGATGAGTCTACATGTACAACCAATCCTCCATATGATTTTGTAGACTCGTCTATATCGGTCTACACCTCAGTTGAGTTTCGTTGTTTGGCCGTTTTACCATCATGTCAGAGAACTAGGGTGTCATTTTTTCGTCTAGAGCCTTTAAGGGTTCGACTCCCATCGCCAAGATGGATGTGACCAACTATGAGTTATGGTCCATGCAGTTTCTCACCCTCATGCAGTGCAACAACGGGGAGCAAACCCTAACAGATCCATAGCCAACGGATATGAATGGGGCAAATGCTTCTTGGAAGCAAGATGATGCGTATGCACGTGTTTGGTTATGTGGGACCCTCACCACGGAGATAGCCAATGGTATTTTATCAACCCACCACCAAGACGATGCGGGGCACTTTGACCTTCACCTATGCTTAAGCGAAGAATGAGGCCAGGATTTTTCAGCTATAGTTCGATATCTATAAGGCCAAGCAAAATGGCCGTTCCCTTCACGTGTACTATTCTTCACTCCGTGGCATGTTCGAGAAGCTTCATAGCTATATGCCGATTACGACATCTCTAGAGAAACATAAGGCATATAGGAACTCCACGATGGTTGGAGTTTTCATGATCGGCCTTGATACAGAGTATGATGCGGCGCGTACACAGCTTCTTACTGGAGCTACCATACATCCCATGGAGGAGGCCTATAACTGTCTTAGCTGGATTATCATACCTTCTATGACCACTACGCCCTCTTCAGCAATGACCGCTTCTCGTGATTGAGGATGGACAACCCAGTCCAGAGGACGCACCCCTCGTGATAGAGGCGATGGACATCAGCGTGGCCCTTGTACCTACTGTCATCGACCGGAACATGCAGAGGATACGTGCCACCAGAAGCATGGATATCTCACTTCTGGTTGTGTGCCAGAACAGATTAAGCCTTCAGATACACTTGCTTCCCAGACCAATCCACGCTTGGATAATATTATCTTTTGTATTCGAGAGATCATGACTCATGTTGCAGGAACCACTGCTACAGATACCGCATCCACATCTAAAGCCTCTTCAAGCTCCTCAAGTATCGCTTATGCTTTCACTTGTAGTACATGTGCAGATATGACATAGTGGATTATGGACAAGTCAAATTCCTAAGTAGTACCTGGGAAATATATAAATACCTAGGTTCTACGTAATGTTTTTTTTACTCAAAAACTACAAAGGTGTCGCATGTTCAACATGCGACACCCCTTAAGTTTTTTTTTTACCCAGGAACTGCGTTAGTGTCGCATGTTCAATATGCGCTATAGATAGCGCATATTCAACATGCGATATCGACCCTAATTAAGACCCGCGCCCAGCGGCCTTCTCATTTCCCCGCGCCCTTGCCCGACTCCCACCTTCCTCTCCAGCGACCAGCCGCCCTCGACGCCCTCCTCTCCACCCTCATCTTTTGGTCTCCTCCTCTCTCAACAACACCCATTTTGGTCACTCCTAGCCTCGCGGAACACTCCTTTTCCGTGTTTTCAGTGATTGTCACCGTCCTAGCCGTCCCCGCTTCTCGTTAGGGCTAATCACCTGCTGCGAACAATCGGACTTGGTAAAACGTTTTTTTAATTTTTTTTGTATCATATGCATATTATTTTCATTTCTCGAATGTATGACGTTTGCTTGTGCGTTGTGTCACGTATTAGGTTAGAATGGAGCAGTTGTATTGTATGTGTCATGTGAGTAGTACACTCATGTCCGGATCGTCAACCAACGTGAGGGGGTTTGTGTTGACTCCTAATATGACGTTCGATGAGATGTTGAACTTGGTTTGCCGTAAGTTCAACTTGGATGTTGACAGTCAAAAAATCCGATTATTACATCGCGTCCCTCGAGGCCCAGGGGAGGAACCATCATTTTCATCTATTGTCGATGATGATGATGTGCAGACAGTTATTGTGTACGCTCGGACCATTGGGAAATCAATGCCTACCGATATTTATGTTGAAGATGTATCTGTGAGCGAAGTCCCAACTGTTATGACTAACAACGAATCGTCTGGAGTCCCGAGCACGCAAGCAGCAGTTGTCCGCAGCACACCACCAAGAATTGTCCCAACCACGGGACCCGACCATGATACGGATGCGCCTGTAACGCAGCCAAGCACGGTTCAGGATTTGGGCTTGAGTGAGCCGTTGCTGCGAGAGGTTAACCGGATGGATCAGGATTTCATCCCTTGGGGTACCGATGATGACCTGGAAGAAGGTAGCGAAGATGTCGAAGATGATCTGATGGACGAGGAGCTCCCAACTGATGAACAAACCGCGCATACTATTACACCCCGTATACCCTTTTTTGGGGTTAGAGGGTCTAATACTCGTTCAACATATGAAGACGACATTCGAAGCAAGTCTAGACTTGATGGTGTTGCTGACGAAATCCGCAAGGGTAGGACGTTCAAATGTAGGGAGGATTTGGTGTACGCTGTGAAGAAGTTCCACATTCTATCACATTTTGACTTCATTGTCAAGGAATCCACCAGCTTGATATGGTCGGTTTTTTGTTCGCAGAGAGCAAATGGTTGTGTTTGGTATTTACGAGGACATTTCAGAAAATTTGATGGACTGTGGGTGATCTCCAAGGTTGTTGGGGCACACACTTGTATAAACCCAACAGTTAATCAAGATCACCCTCAGTTGGACTACAAATTCATGTCCAGATCGTTGCTAACTCTTGTTAGGGATGACCCTAATGTTCGTGTATCTAGTTGTAGAGCTCACATCCACGAGATGTATAACTACTGGGTTTCAAGGAAAAGGGCTTGGGATGCTCGAAGGAAGGCCATCGGAATTGTATTTGGTGACTGGAAGAAGTCATATGCTGAAATGCCTTTTCTTTTGCATGCAATGAAGGCCGCTATTCCAGGGACTGAAATTGATATTGAATACAGCGACCATCCTGATCCGCGCAAACCTCTCTGCCGCAGATTTGAACGATGTTTTTGGGCTTTTGGTCCTTCCATTGAAGCATTCAAATATTGTCGGCCACTGATTAGTGTTGACGGGACACATTTGTACGGGAAGTACAAACAGAAACTGCTCATTGCTTGCAGGGTTGATGGGGATAAACATATTGTCCCCCTTGCATTCGGGATCGTCGACGAGGAATCCTTGTCGTCATGGAAGTGGTTTCTTTCGTTGGTTCGTCTAAGGGTAATTGGCATGCGAGCTGGACCAATCTGTATCATCTCCGACAGGCATTCTGGTATAAAAGCCGCTATGAAAGATGCTGACGTGGATTTATTAGAACCCTTTGCATATTGGCGTTTTTGTACGAGACACGTGGCGAGCAACTTCAATAGCGTCTTTAGAAATGGTTCCATGAAATCTCTGGTGCAAGCAGCAGCATTACAGACGACACCTAGGAAGTTCGCGTACTTCATGAGGAAATTACAAGAGTGGAATAATGGAGCAGCTAGATGGTTTTCAACTCATGATTGTCGTCGTGAGCAATGGACCTTGGCCTATGACGGTGGGTATAGGTTTGGTCACATGACTACAAATCTGAGCGAAAGCTATAATGCAGTTCTTAAAGATGCCCGTTGCTTGCCAATCTCTGCGTTAATTGAGAAGACATTTTATAATTGTGTTTCATACTTCATTCAACATTTTGAAGAAGCAAGCGCAGCCATTGCTGCTGGTCGAAAATTCACGCATTACGCATCCACAGAGTTGACCCGTTGGACTGCAGCTGCGAATGGACACACAGTTACCCAGGTACAAGTACAACCGCAAATATTATTCGAGGTGTCTACCAGGCCTCGACGGACGTCTAATGGTATTCGCGGGCGCAAACAGTACACAGTGAACTAGCTTCAAAGGAAATGCACTTGCAACAAGTGGCAAATATATCGTATCCCATGTTCCCACGCCATTGCAGTCATTTCAAAGCGTCGGGCTGATGTAGATTCCTATGTTGGAGAGTGGTACACCTGGGAGAAACAGTTGCAGGTTTACGGAGGACAATTTTTTCCCATCGGTGATCGTGAAACATGGGCTCCCCTCGAATATCCTGAGTTACGACCGGACCCAAAGCGTAAACGCGGTAAAGGTCGTCCACGTACAACAAGAATACATAATAAAATGGATGTTAGAGACGTGATTCGGCAAAATACATGTTCCTATTGTGGAATATTGGGTCACACACACCGTGGTTGTCCCAACAAAGCCACAAGCAATTCTCAAGCATCCACATCAAATGAGCCGACGACGAGCAGGAATAAGAATAAATGTGGAAATTGTGGTGGTCAAGGTCACAACCGACGTAAATGTCCAAATTCGAGTAAGTATGCTACACTCGTATATTAGGAATTTTCATATAGTTTTTTTGTTCTTTCATATAGTTTTTTTGAATTGTATTGTCTAACATTGAATATTGTATTTTTCAGATGGATCCCGGCCCAATTGATCCTTCAGTTTTGCGCCTTCAGGAGCGTCATCGTTCACGTCGAGTTTGGGCTGGCGATGTAAGTAATTATAATTTCTTCCTTCCTTCAATTTTCTTTCCTAACAATTTTCATGTAGGAATCTTCGTGGTTGCGTTGCCGGCCTATGACGGTGGGTATAGGTTTGTTTCAAATTTACATCTACGTATTTTCCTTGGATGCAGCTCGCTCTGTGGAGCCGTGTCTACGACATTGGACACGAGGAATGCCGCGAGATTGCGGCACAAGCGAAGGCGGAAATGACGGAGTGGCTGTCATTACATTTTGCGGATGCAGTCACGTTACATGACGAGCGTGCAGATGTGGCCAGGGAGGAGGCATGGCGGGGAAGGGCAAGAGGACGGGGACGAGGAAGAGGTCGTGGTAGGGCACGTGAACAAGTCGCGGAACCCATGGACTTTGAAGAGGCCGCTGCGGAGGATGATAACATTGAGCAAGGAGACTACTTCACACCTGCCACCGAGCGACCAAGAGAGGACTTGCCAACGCCTCAAGCACCGTTGAGGCAAGGATTGGACCCCAGCCAGACACGACCAACTTACTGCACACTAACGCCGCCGTCTATGCCTACATTCGAGGAAGATGCCGCAGGACCCTCTCAGATCCACATGATAAACGAAGCGAACCGTCTATTACCGTTCCATCCTCCAGATTCTACGATTACATACCATAGGAGGAAAAAACGTTGAATTGTAATCAATGTAATTTTTAATATGATGCAAAAAATGTAAAGTGTATTCATGAACAAGTCTATATTGAAATGTCCTCTTTGATGTTTGGAATGTCTACAGTGTTTGCATTGTCTGGAATGTTTACAAAAATGTCTATTTACATTAAAAACATGGGAATGTCTACAAAAATGTCTTTCCAAGGGTTTTTAAAAACTTGACATTCCAAAGCCCACACTTGGACAGCCATTTTCGCCGAAAACTTTACTGTAAAGATGACGCATTTTGAACATGCGTCATATGTTCAATTTTCAAAGCACACACCTGCCCCAGGCATTCCGATGAAAATTTCCTAGAAGGATAACGCATATTGAACATGCGTTATCCCTTCATGTCGCATATACAACATGCGATACCTATACAGTGAATTTCGAGACCTGCGATACCTGTACAGTCCATTTCGATAGGAATTCCCTGGACATATGTCGCATGTTGAATATGCGCTATCTATAGCGCATATTAAACATGCGACACTAACGCAGTTCCTGGGTAAAAAAAAAACTTAAGGGGTGTCGCATGTTGAACATGCGACACCTTTGTAGTTTTTGAGTAAAAAAAAACATTACGTAGAACCTAGGTAATTATGTATTTCCCAGGTACTACTTAGGAATTTGACTTGATTATGGACTATGGTGCTTCCCGCCATCTATGTGGAGACGGAGCACAACTGATGTCCTACAGGACCATACCACATGGTAGATGGGTTGTCATTGCCAATGTCGACTACTTACCCAGACAAGGGGGCGTGCATTTGACGTCGTCCATGTGGCTTCAGAATATTTAATATGCTCTTGACTTTCAGATGAATTTACTTTCCATTAGTTATATTACTAAGGATCTGCTTTGTCGTGCCATCTTTGACCCATCGTCTCTTGTGTTTCGGCCTTCAGGACATACTCACAGAAAGGTTGATTGGATGTGGCCTTGAGTAGCGGGGGTTGTACAGACTGATCCAACCTCCTCATGCTGGCGTTTCGACTATACCTACTGGACCAGTCTCACCATTTCTATGGCATCTTCGTTTTGGCCACCTTCCTCTGCATAAGTTGTGTCATGTTCTCCCTAAGATTTTCACGAGTTCCTCCTTCCAGTGTGAGGCATGCTGGCTTGGGAAGCATCACCGTTCGTCCTTTCCATCCCGTCAGAGTCGGAGCAGTTGTCGGTTATTTGAGCTCCTTAATGTAGATATCTGGGTGTCTGAGTCGTGTTCTTGATCACCAGGGACACTGTTTTTTTCTTATTGCTGTTGATGATTTTTCAGACTTTCCTGTGTCTTTTTATTGAAGAATAAATTTAAGGAGGGATCTGTGATCATATCTTTTATTAATGAAATAAAGAATATTTTTTCTGCTAATGTCAAATGTCTTCGTTCTGATAATGCTTTGGAGTTCTGCACCTTACAACCTTTTAACTTTCTTAATCTCTTGGCATTGTTCTCCAGACCTTACGTGCTTATACTTCCCAGCAGAACGGTGTTGCGAAGTGTCGTCACTTACTTGATGTGATCAGAACCTTGTCGATATAGAGTCGTGCTCCTCACGCTTACTAAGGCGATGCTATCCTCACTGCATGCTATTTGGTGAACGCCATGTCTTCGTCTGTGTTGGGAGAGAAAATTCCTTTCTCGATTAAGTTTCTCAAGAAGGATCTTTTCTCCCTTACACATCGTGTATTTGGTTCTGTTGCATTTGTTCATGATGTTTCTCTAGGTCGTGACAAGCTCTCTTTTAGAGTTGTCGATTGCGTTTTTGTCAGCTACTCTCGTACCCAGAAGGGATACCGTTGCTTTGATCCGCTCAGGCGGAAATACTTTGCCAGTGATGGCATTACTTTTTTTGAGTTTGTCATGTATTTTTCTCCTACAGGTGACAGACTAGCACCATCTGACTTTGACGATGGGATCTACATGCCTCAACCTTCGATTGTCGTACCACCACCTTCCTCTACTCCTGCTCTATCACCACCTCCTCAACCACCACCACCACCATCACCTACACTCACTGTTGTAAAAGTCCCCCGACTGGTCCGACTAGTAGGTTCGACTAGTCTAATCGGTGGGGTGGGCGACTGAGTATTTACTAATTCCGACTAGGCCAATTAGTTGATTGAATTTTGCTTTGAGATACCATATTTTTTACTTTTTTTAAAGCAAATTTATTCTAATATGCTTAATATTTTATTTAAATACAATTACTTCTTTTCTTTCATTGTGATAATGTAAAAATATACAAATCTTTGCAAATACATAAGAATATATTTATAAAAATGATTTATATATTTAAAATAATTTAAAAATTTAAAATCGATTAAAGCTCGACTAAATCTGATTAGTTACCCGTCTGCCGATTAATCGTTAGTCGATGACCCAACCGACCGAGTACCGACTACCAATTTTTGCAACCTTACCTACACTTACTCCTGCCTCTACACCTGCTCCTGTGGCTCTACCTCCTACTATGACTCAATTTTTGCCACGTGTATTTACTCGCAGGTCTCGCTCGGTTCCCCCATCGACAGGAGAAGAAGATTATGAGGGGCGTTCTAGCCTCCAATTTATCTCTCGTGTATCACCAAATTCTAGGCCTCTGAACCGTAACAATAGTTCGAAGAGGAAACACATCTTCTGGTGGTTTCTCCAGGAGGTGCTTGCCTCTCAACTCCCCTCGACTAAATCTGATTAGTTACCCGACTGTCGATTAATCGTTAGTCGATGACCCAACCGACCGAGTACCGACTACCAATTTTTGCAACCTTACCTACACTTACTCTTGCCTCTACACCTGCTCCTGTGGATCTACCTCCTACTATGACTCAATTTTTGCCACGTGTATTTACTCGCAGGTCTCGCTCGGTTCCCCCATCGACAGGAGAAGAAGATTATGAGGGGCGTTCTAGCCTCCAATTTATCTCTCGTGTATCACCAAATTCTAGGCCTCTGAACCGTAACAATAGTTCGAAGAGGAAACACATCTTCTGATGGTTTCTCCAGGAGGTGCTTGCCTCTCAACTCCCCTCGGTGTTCCCATTGAGCGCCTCCAAGTGCTTACCTCTACGCACGAAGAACCCCAAGAAGCGTAGGAGTTGCAAAGTCATCTTCTCCATACTGTCGATGTACTCTAGCCTGCTCCTCCTTCTCAATGACACGATGTCGGCAGCTTATCTCGATCTAGGCGGCGATGATGCACTATTTCCATCCTCGACTCTTCCCCTTGACAACAGCTTCTTGGGGCACCTCAGGCGGTGGGGAGGCTACAGTGCCCCATTGGGTGGGACGGGGTTTCCCAATGGGAACCCTAAATGGAAGGCCGGTTTTTTTAAAAAGGCTTGTTGTGAAAAATGGGGAACGCCAAATTTTTTTGGGCCCCAACAATGGGCTGCTATAGATTTGGATCCATTTGGGACGTGACTCTTAAAAAAGAGAAAAGAAAGAGGCCACGTTGAAAAAAAGTTGTAGTATTTTGGGGCCCAATTTGGGCCGTTATTTCAAAAAGAAAGTGAGAAGAATTTCTTTTGAAAAAATGCACATAGAAAAAAACAAGAAAAGAAAAGCCGTACGGAGGATTTTTTTATGACGACTATTAAAGAGAGAAATAATCGACAAAAAATTATTTGATATTTTTTGGTTCCCCATCTTCACGTCTTCTCCCAACTTGGTCGATGCCATCTATTTTGACTAATATGTGAGAAAAGGGGAGTATTATATTAGAGTTCTACATGTCAGATTTCAAACTCTACATATTGTTTGATTCCGACTCCATAGATTGTTTTAAAGTCTAAAGTTCAAGGCGCACATGTGTGCTATCCATTTAAGAGGTCCCCATCTTTGATTTGGACTTAGGGGTTTCATGTGATCCATAGAGACTACATAGTAGAGATCCCATTCTCTGAGCCATTGTGGTCTGACGAGTCTGAAATTCGTTGCGTTAAAGATCTGTTAATTTTATCGTGCGTAAAAAATGATTTTGATTTGTCCTTTCATTGTAGGCGGCAATCGGAATCGGTCAAGAGAATAACCACAAATATTTATTCAATTTTAATGAATGCGGTTTTATGTTTATTTTACTTGAGCAAGTCCCAAAGTCGAACACAAGGAGGAAAAGAAACAACCTAGAATTATGTCTGTCAAAATTCATGCGCGGTTTTCGAGGCGGTCGTTTTTTTTAATTTTTAATGCAATAATGGATGCAAAATGCAATTTTTTGCCTATTTTAGGGACTAAAATGTAAATGTTGGTCAAACGATGTTCGAAAAATACGAAACTTGGCCACGATGCAAAATATGATAAAATGAATGCACTGCATTTTTTTTGGAATTTTTGGATGCAATATGATTTTTTATGAATTTGTAAATGCAAACAAAATGAATTTCAATATTTAATTATAATAAATACTAAACCTAATTATTTTCAAGGAACAAAATTATTTAAGATCTATCACTAGGTGATTGATCTCAGAAAAATTCAAAACCTCGAAAATACTAGTTTCAATACCTATTAAAAATCAAACACTGAAATATGCAAAATGATTTTTACATGGCAAACTATGCATGTAAATGCGATTCTTTTTAGGCACAATGTCTAGCACAATTAATTCTACAATGCGATTTTCGGGAATTTTTAGAGCAACGGTTAATCAAATATAAATTTTGGAGCACAAGATGGGCAAAATATGCAATTTTCCATAGAATAATTTTTTATTAATTAACCGTCAATCACAAAAATGTCCATAATATGTCAAAATGTAGAGAATTAATTGAGGGACACTATGCTATTTTTGGATAAATAAAATAATCCAGTATAGTTGTTCAAAATAAAGGAGGAAGACATGGGTACAGATACAATATTTAAATAAAATAAATAAAGTGCAGGGGGGACCTAGATGTAATTACCAATATCCTAGGGGCGCTTTGCAAAATTGCCACCAGGTCACGTACCAAGCACGTGACCTGGTCGATGGGGGCCTGGATGGCGAATCGCCGAATTCCTGGGGCTCTTTTGTAAAATCACCCAGTAGTCATGTGCAGGCACGTGACCCTTGGACTTTGGTGCGAACACGAGGGAGTCCGGGGGGGCTGCTTGCAAATGACCCAGCATGTCACGTGCGCGGTACGTGACCCCTGGCTGACGTAGTTCCCCCGCCACGTACCACGCACGTGAGGCGGGGGCCTCGGGGCTGGTACTCGACCGACTCGAGAGAGGCGGAGGGGCTTGCGGAGTCCGGCTGTTGAAGATCGGCGGCAGGTGGCGAGGACCGGTCGGAGGCGTTGAAGACGTGCGTCGGAGGCGATGTCGAAGAAGGCGTGGTGAAGATGGCGGTGTAGCGTGGCTGTAGTGGCTCCGATGGTTGTCGGAGAAGAAGGTTGTCGAAGGAGAGTCGTTGGCTCGACATGGCGATCCTGGAGCGATGGCAGGCGTGGAGCGGCGCTACGACGAGCCCTTGATGGCTCGGATCTCGCCGAGGAAGGTAGTGCTCGGGCTGTCATTACCGACACCCCCTTCACTGTGCAATCGACGGACAAAGCTTCCCTGGAGGGGCGACGTTTCATTTATAGGATAGTTGACGGGACCAGACATGGAAGGAGGTCAGGACGAGATCTGGTATTAGCGCTGACGAGACGATGATCGTTGATTGGTGGCGATTGGATCTGATCGGAGGTGCGAAGATGGAAGGCGGGGACGAGGATCTTGAAGATTGACGGAGATCTCGCGGGGTGGCGGACGGTTGCGAGATGGGCGGCGAAAATGCGGCTGGGCGGTGGAGATTTCCAAAGGGGCAAGTGGCGGAGGCGGAAGATGAACCCTGACCGTCTGATCGGCCGAGATTGAACGGCCATGGAGGTGACCCATGGCAGCATTTGGGAGAGAGGGATGGGGCACGTGCGTTGCGCGTGCTGCACGTGCGCGGGTTAATAATTTTTTTTAAAAAATGAATTAATAATAAATATAGAAACGGCTGACACGTCGCGGCTCCAGGAGTTGCCACGTGTCAGCACCACAGAATTCCGAGAATAAAACCTTTCAAAAATCCAAAAGAAGTAAACGGCCTCGGATCAAAAAAAAGTTTCTTAACGAAAATTACTCGTCTTGATGAGATCTACAACTTTCATGAAGACATGAAAACCAAAATCGATCAAATGCACAAAGTGAATTTTGAGGTATCTCATGGACATAGAATATCTTGATTTTACCAGATAAAAAATCCGGAAAAAATATAGTAAAATCAAAGATAAATATATAGACATTAATATATTTTTTTGGATTTTTATTAATTAAGAAAAAGAAGAAATAAAATAAAATATGAAAAGACCGATTTTGTACAGTTTGTTAATGAAGACTTGGACTCAATTTGTTCCTTTGATTTCAAGCTTAATTTGGATTTGGATTTTTACGTATTTTAATAAAACTTTCATCAAAGAAGACAAATGAAAAAGAATTGAGCTAACATAGGTTAATTATGTACATAAAATAGTAGGTCAAAAACCGCTAAAATACAAAATGTAGAAAAGAGGCCCAAAACCAAACTTTCACATACGAGCTCCGATTCACTTGAACTTGGTCTTGTTTTGAAGGTAATTGAATACATTAGTTCAAAAGTGAGTAGGATTAAAACGGACACTGGATGGGGAAGATATGGGGTTTTTATTCCGGGAATTCTGAAATTAGGGTTTGGGTTTTTGGTCCACTTATTTGGGTTAGTGATTTTTTTTTGTATTTTTCATTTATTCTTGCTAGTGATGTGAACACAGTAGAGGTGGTTTTGGATTATTCGGAGTTAGCATGAATGAGTTAAAAATCCGGGATTTTAGGCTATTTACAGTTCATTTTTGGCTGTGATTTTTGGCTTCTTATTTTGTGTAGAAATTAGTGCTAAAATGCAATTCTTATGAAATAATGTATGAATGCTAATTATGCAGAAATGCTGATGATTTTGAGGGATTTGAGCTTAATAAATGAGATTTAGAGCGATGAATCTGAGATTCATCATTCCCCTATACTTAAACCATGCTCGTCCCCGAGCATCGAAAAGAAATGCCATGAGGTGAAATGAGATTGGGTTCCATACCAAAACCATGAGCTGAAGGTGAAAATGAAACTAAACTCAACCTTTGGATTATTAGTTTGGCGGAACTTCTGTGAGACTTAGAATTTCAAAATCAACCACTTTCAAGTTCTACACATCATTGATATAGTTTCAGCTCAGAAGTCATCTTAGATCAATCCTCTTCCCAAAGTATACCCTATGAACATTGAACAATCGACTCATGTGTGTGAAAAGTTTTAGCTCTTCCCATCCAGAATGCCGGACTACCATGCTCATCTCCTCTTTAGTAACTCGTCCTCGGGGAGTCAGGTATTTCCTTCTAAGGTCTGTCGCGCTGTATTCACAATCGAATTGGGAGGGGGGAGTTAGAAGAAGGGGAAAAGAACTAGAGGGTGGGCAATGTAGTCACCTCTCCTTGTGAAGATGGACAGGGTAGCCGAGTCTCCACCTAGATCTGCAGGTTTTCTTGAAGCTTGGATCTTTTTGGTCATATATTTATTTGGTAGAATGATTCTTTGTATTTATAATTTTTGGTGGTTCTGCTTGGATCTTGTTGTACCCCTACGGATATAAAATCTTTCTGTTTCCGTACATTTTTTTGGTGTCTTAGAAAAAAATTATGCCCAGCTGTCCATCCCTTTTCCGAAGTTTTATTACAACCCGTACTCCGGTCTTTAGATTTCCACGCTAACAGAAAAGAAACTCACACAATCTTCCAACATCCCGTCTGAGTTGAGCTAAGTGTATAGTACAAGAGTACAAATTAATTCCATATTCCAGAATTGTACTCAGAATGAAGAGACCAGGTTAGACACTAAGAGTCAAATGCTGCACATTGTTATGTGGAACTCAAAGAATTAAGTCAAAGACCTGAAGCTTCTAAAATCCTATTTCTCGTTGAAGTTCCTCTGAAAATTAGGTGGATTAAGATCAAGTCCAGACCACTCTCGGTTTCTGCTTATAACTCGGTTCAGAGCCCAGAGACTTTTCACTGATGCAAATGAAATGTTGGATGAAGTGCAAGTGTGTGAAATGTAGACACATTTTTTTGTGATGATTTTTTTTGAAATTTTATGCAAGGGATTTTGTTTTTTTTGTTGTTTATGCAAAAATGAATAAGAAGCCATTTTTTTTCAAAAATTTTGGGCACAGTTAGTAGCAAAACTCTTTTTCTTTTTCTTTTCTTTTTTTTGAATTAATTACCCACCCTGTAAATACATATAGACTTACGCACAAGTACGAGATATGGGTAAAATATACAAAGTATATATATAGACCTCCCTATACTTAGCGAGTGCTGTGTCCTCAGAGTACAAGAAGCGTAAAGAAGACATAGCTCGGGCTAAGCGTAAGAGAGTGAAAAAGGAAAAGAAAAAGAACATGATATACAGGTCTGCCCCCCTATACTTAGTATGTGAACAGTCTAAGTATAAAAGAAGAGCGGAAAAAATGAAGTGGTCATTGGTCAAGATATGTGAATGAGGAGAGGATAAACAGGTGGGCGTCGGTTCTCCCTATTCTTAGGCTCTGGTCAACCTAAGTATAGGAGAAGGGTGGAAATGGAGTGATTGAGAAGTAAAAGTGTGATGAGAGAAATGGTATATACAAATGGCATCGGTCCCCCCCTATACTTAGGCATTGGCCTAAGTAGAAGAAGAAGCTGTACAAGGAGACTGATGTGGTCGGGAGGGAGGGTGGGTAGTCGATGATTAAGGCAGTTTTCGGCTGATCTTCTTGTGAGCCTGCGGTGGGAGATCGTAATGACGAGACGGAGATGAAGTATATGATTCCCAACTATTATCAGTGTCATCCTCAGAAAAATCATAGTGGATAGTGGATGAAGCATTAGAGTGAGATGAAAGATATCCATCATCGAAATTATCCTCAGAGGAATGGTATTTGAAAGTGGACACACTCCAGATATTCATATCTTTTTGTTTCTTCAGTTGTTTCCTCAGAATCCGTTCCTTCTTGGGATCAAGCGGTTTGTCCTCGGATGAGTACTCAGAAGCACCGGTCTCAGTCAGCTCATAAGAAATAATTCCAGTGTACTTGATGATGGCAGGAGCATCAGCTTTGGATGAATTGTAGTTAGGAACGGGAGTTGTCCAGCGAGAGTCGAATTTTGGATCCTTGCGAAGATATGGCTTTAGAACTGCCGAACAGATTTCACTCATGTAGATTACCTTTTCCGGACCTGATGAGGGATCATCAGCTGATTCTTCTTCCAAAAGATCAAAGGTGACTTTCTTTTTCTTGTTTCGTGAAGGTGTTGGTTCCCTTGAGACATTATGTATTTACCAAGTATTTTTTTAATAAAATAATTAGTTTTTTTAATAAAATAATTAGTTATATTGGTAGTTTCATATGTTTATAAAGGCATAGTTGTTTTTGGATATATTTATACAAGATGAATGCTTAAATTTGACCTTTTTCTTATTCATATTACCATTAACATGTCCAATTATTTCATTGAACTCTTTGTATTACAACCTTAAACATATGAATCCACAAATCTCAGATGCATGCGAATTCGAATACCTATGTGATGAATTTTCAGGACAGGAAGCGTCGCTCCCTATAACCCCTGCAAGGGGGGCCCACACCTGGTAGGATATGTTGACACATGGGAACATCGGACTGTTCCTCAACTGGGTTCAACATAACTTATGCTTATGATTCAGGGCTCTCATGTATGATACAGGATATGTTGACACATCGTATCTCTTCCTTGGATATTGGAGGCGTCACTATTCAGGGCTCTCATGCGATCGGCTCCGCGTTGGTGGAGCATTTCAGAAACTTCTTTGACCGCCAACCTTCCACTTCTTGGCGGTGGCATGCAAACGGGATACCCTCCTTATCTTCCGCTGAAGCGGACATCTTAACTCGGCCCTTTACTCTCGAGGAGCTAAAGTGGGCAACTTGGGACCTCAACGCTGACGCATCCCCTGGCCCCGACGGTTTCCCTATTTCCTTCTATAGGGACTTCTGGGACGTGATATCTAATGATGTTCTTGATGTGGCACTCGAATTTTGCTCTGGCAACAGGGGTTTCAATAGGCTTAACCGGGCCAGCATGGTGCTTATTCCCAAGTCTCAGGGGGCCTCTCGCATTGAGGAGTTTCGCCCTATTGCTATCTCCAATGGCATCTACTTGATCATCGCTAAGGCTTTGGCACTTCGGATTGCCCCTCTTCTAATCTCTCTTATTTCTCCCGCTCAGGCTGCCTTTGTCCAGGGTCGTAAGATCTCTGACTGCTACACTCTTGCGTCTTCAATCATTGACAGCTGGCATAGAAATGGCTCCAAAGGCTTATTATGGAAAATCGACTTTGCAAAGGCCTACGACTCCTTGGATTGGCGCTTTCTTTGGAGGGTTCTTAAAGCCCGGGGTTTCCCTCCCTTGTGGATATCTTGGGTCAGACGGTGCGTCACTACAGTCTCCTTCTCGCTGTCTCTTAATGGTCGGCCTTACGGGGGTTCCTTTCAGCCTCGGCGTGGGGTCCGTCAGGGATGCCCCCTCGCACCTCTCCTTTTCGTGCTGGCAGCTGATGTTCTCCCACGCATGATACAGGGGGTTTATGAGGCGGGTTATACTCGCGGTTATTCTGTCGATAACATTCACATCCCTCTTCTTCAATTTGCGGACGACACTCTTTGCTTTATTGAGGGGGATCAGTCTCACGCTTCGGGGATGGCCACTACGATCCAACTCTTCTGCGAAATTTCTGGTCTCCGTATCAATGGCGAGAAATCACACTTGGTGCCCTTTGGGCTATCGGAATTCGAGGCCAGGGAGTGCTCCTCCATTTTAGGGGCCCCCATCGGGGCGCTCCCGCTTGATTACCTCGGCTTGCCCCTTTTCCTTGGACGCCCACGCTTGCGGGACTATCAAAGGCTGATTGATAAGGTGGAGATCAGATTGGCCGGTTGGCGAGCTTTAATTCTATCCAAGGGCGGTCGTCTTGTGTTAATCAAATCGGTTATATCGGCTATTCCTATTTATTTCTTCTCGGCTCGCGGGCTACCAAAAGGGATCCGTACCCGCCTGGAGAAAGCTATGCGGCGGTTCTTATGGGGCAAGAATGGTTCGAATCAGAGGGGAATGCACTTGGTGGGCTGGGATGAGATCTCTCGGCCGAAAAATCAGGGGGGCCTTGGTGTCAGGCGTATGGAGGCGACCCGGGATGCATGGCTACTCAAGTGGGCGGTGAGGTTGCTGGGCAGGGAGGAGAGCTTTATGCTTCAATGCATTCGCGAGATTGCTGGGCACGCCTTCGATTCCATTTTTGGCGGACCCACTGTGGGCCCCTCCAACTATTTCTGGCGTGATATCCTATTTATTTTCAACAATAATCGCTCCCTGCTGGCTCCGGTTCTCGGTGACGGGAGGTCTTTTCGCTTCTGGAGTGCCGACTGGTCCGGGAAGGGCGTTCTCATGAACCTTTTTCCACGTCTATTTGCGATGGCTGCGGATAAGATGGCTACGGTGGCTTCTTGCTGGAGCAATGGCGTCTGGTGCTCTACCATTTTGGGCACCCTTTCTGACCAGCGTTTCTCTGATCTCACGGCTTTGCTTTCTCTTCTTGCGGACGCTCCCTCGCCTTCCTCGGGCCGTGACCATTTTGGCTGGAAGGACGGGAATTTCACGCCTCGTAAAGCTTATCTTTCTATCCTCCCTCCTAACTTGTCTGCGGATGCCGCCCTTTCCCTTCACTGCAATTTTATTTGGAATCTCAAGATTCCGGAAAGGATTGGCATCTTCCTTTGGATTCTCAGACGGGGAAGACTTCTTACTCGGGACCGTTGCGCCTCCATTTTCCCGAACATCTCCTCTTCTTGCGGATTATGCGGCCTTGAAACTGAAACCTCCAGCCACCTTTTCCTCTTATGCCCACTCGTGCAGGACATTTGGGCTGACGTGGATTGGATTAACCGCTCCTCCTTCATGGCCTTCTGGGAAAGCTTTGCTGATGCCTCTTCCCGCCCCCGCTCGGATAGAATCATTCCCGTTGCGCGTATTTGGAGCATTTGGCTGGGAAGAAACAAATTGATATTTGCGGGACAGCGTTTCTACAAGGATAACATTTGTATCGCTGCAAACAATTTTTGTGCGGACTGGCTATCCATGTAATTTGTTTTGGGTGGCGGATGGTACCTAATGCACCATCCACCTCGACTTTTTATATTTTGTTTCCCCCTGTAAGTATCTCCTCTAAACCTTTCTTAATAAACTGGGGCGAACACCTTTGAGTGTCTCCCCCTTTTTGGAGCGTAAAAAAAAAACTTATGCATATGATTCACATCAACATCTCGGATATCTTCGATGACAACTATAACAAATGACTCCCTTTTTGATAAATATTTTAGTTGCTAATGATTTCTTTTTTTGATTGGGTAGAAAGTTAGTAGAAAGGTTTATGGATTTGATTTATCTTTTTTTTTCTTGTTCTTATCTTCATTATTTCATCAAATATTACGATGTTATGTATGATATGTTTGTCAGATTAGATTATTTCATCGATAAATATATTTGTTTTACTTTTTTATAATTATTATTCTATACAAACATAGGCTTAAGCCTCAACCTCCTCGAGTCTATGCCTCGCCTCAAGGGAAACCGTCTCATTCCACCTTTCATTTTTTCAAACCTTGTGTGCTAGAGAGTGAGTTCTTTTTATTTATCCAAGCTGAGCATTACATGCTCCAGCTTGAGGGAGAGTGTTAGAGAATGCGCCATTTGTGGAGATGGTCCAGGGTCTAATTACCACATCCACATGTTTAGTCCTACATCTACTCTAAGTGAGATTTGGTCTTGCTGGTGGTCTAAGTAAGAAGCCCCACACCACCTGTATCTGATGAGAGAGAGAGAGTGATCAATATAGACATCGGCCCTTTGAGGCGGTTCTCCTGTGGTTTCATACCGCTTCTCACGGAGAAGGCTTTCACGTAAAATTTTGGTGTTCTTTATGTTTTTATTTCCTTTTCTCTGATACACTTCTACTGTCGTTTTCTGAGTGTTGAGGAGAATGCCATATAACACTTCTACTATCGTTTTCTGAGTGTTGAGGAGAATGCCATATATGAAACTGTACCTTTATTTTATATCTCCTACGAGAAATTCTTCGACATGGGAAGTGTAAGATTGGCATGAGTACTCTGCTCAAAACCATGCCATTCGTCCATTATCTTTTGAGGGACCCATATAAGAGATCCATTTTGACGGTTCCATATAGGATCGACCCGTTAGCAGAGATCTCTTGAGAGACATTGCATGTTCCATCCATTATTGATCACGATCTGTTGTATTAGATCTATTCCAGGTCCCCTTGAGAGAATAAACTTTCCTGAGGTTTTTTCTATGCGACAGTCATTTCAAGTTTTCCTTTAAGAGACCCAATTTCGAGGTATCTATGAGACGGTCCCATTTTGAAGATCTACGTGTGGGTATTTGCATGAAATTTCCAATCCTTGAGAGAGACAGAGGCATGCCAAGTTTTTTGCTGAGACCAATATGGGCTAGAATACTCAAGGGAGGAGATTCATTGCAATAGAGATGACCATGATCGATGTAGATATGAAGCACTCAGTACTGGTTTTCTATCCGGATTGCTTACGGATCATTATTCTAAACTTCTGCTCTTCAGCTACTCCTCGCCAGTATGACTAGTAAGGTATTATTGTTGTTGTTAGCAAATATACGTTACGTCAATATAGTTTGGTTCTCTTGTCTTCAGTGCTTGTGTGCACGGATTTTCTGTTTGTTCAAGCTGATCATTGATTGCTCCAACTTGAGGGGGAGTGTGGGAATAGAGAAGGGTTGAGTCAATTTATGCGTTTTTATTTTAATTTAGTCCCACATTGTCTACTGGTGGGATTTGGGTTGAGGGTTTAATTCAATTTAGGGTAATAAACGCCTTGGAGAAGTCAAACATGAGAACGATCCCTTTGGTTGTGATATAATGCCCATCATGTACATTTCAGTTGTAGTTGTAACTTGTGAATCAATACCGAGTGGATCTTCCTATTAGAAAAACACAAAGATCTGGGTTGAAATAGACTTTATCTATTATTTCACAGTTGTTATCTGAAAAAGCTGCAGTGTAGTATTACTCTTTGAATTCATCCATTGACTATATCTCATTTATATATTTTTATGGAAGTGTGTGTGCTTTTCTTAATAGATGTAATGTTTATTTCACCGGTCTTGCAATTTGTGCCTTTTGAATTTCTTTTCTGTATTATCACGCTTCATTGTTTAGTGATGCTATGACTTACTTATCTCTGTTACTCTTTCAGCGCGGAGTTGTTCTTCATGGATGCAATCTGGGGGGTCCAAAAAATTGTATACATTTATTCCTCAGGCAGAGGTTTTCTATCTATTCTCTATATCATTTCTATTAGAACAATATACTCTTGTAGCTATCTTTTTTGTTTTTACATTTCTTTGTAATTCCTCCATTAAACACTACATTACTTCTCAAAAAAGAAACCCACATTTTTTAGTTAGTTTCTCTTCTTCGTCAACTACTATGTTCCTCTCGTGATTCATTTTCTCCGGCAAAACGATCATAAGGGAAGATGTCTTCTAAACAAATCATAGAGAGAGTGCATCATGCTCACATGATCCAGAATGTGGGGCCACATGCATTATACACAATCAAGATTGGAGGTTAAGAGGAATCTTCGTTATTACAACATCTGGTTTGATTCGTCATGCGTACCTGATGCATGATCTATGCATCTTCGTTATGATCAATGTTCTCTTGATGCCTGGCTTGCAATCTCCATGCATGCTTGCAACAAGCCTAAGAACTGATTCAGATGTGAAGTGCTCATCAGTCTCTTTTCTACATGCTGTGTTCTAATCTGAATGGTTGTTCTCAATATACATGTTGTGGAAGAGGAACATACACTACACTCTTCCGTGGACAATGTTTCATGTGGTCCATGCCGAAGTCTAGGCCTGCTTGTTCGAGAGAGTTGATCAGTTCACAATGAAAGTAAGTACTCTATAAACTGACTATAGGAGAAAAATCCTGGGTAAATTGCAAGAGAGGTACATAAATAAAATGCAATAAGGAATACCACCAAAGATGTACAACAAGGTTGCAAAAGTCAGTAGTTGGTACTCGGTCGGTCAGGTCACTGACTAAGGATTAATCGACAGTCAGATGATTAATCAGATATATCTGATCTGGTGATGGTAGCATATAGAAGCTTCCCAACCAGCTCTTTGTATCTCATATGATCCACCTCCTCAGTATCATTATCATATAGTCTCATACTTAGATCCATAGGACTAGTAGCAGGTTTGCACCCTATCATGGATGTCTTTAGAAGAAGATCAATAACAAACTTCCTCTGGGTCATCACAAGACCATGCTGGTTCATGGCAAACTCTAATACAAGGAGTATGGAAGATTACCACGGTCCTTGGTCACACACTACTGACCTAGGAACTCCTTGGCCACCTGAATGTCCTGCTCATCATCACCCATGACAATAATATCATAAATGTAGGCAAGAATAGCAACAATACCTCTCTGTGTCCTCTGGACAAAAAGTGAGTGATCCGCAGTGTACCGGGCAAAACCCTGATGCTCTATCAATTCTGAAAGCCTATGGTACCAAGCTCTGGGACTCTATTTTAGGCCGCAGATCGCCTTGTGGAGCCTAATAATTTCTGATACTCCCCCTCAGTAGTAAACCCTGGTGGCTGCTGCATATAAACCTCCTCATATAGATCTCCATAAAGAAATGCATTCTTCATAACAAGTTGGTAAAGAGACCAATCCCATGAAACAACAATTGATAGGAGAATGCGTAATGTTGAGTGTCTAGCCACTGTAGAGAAGGTATCCTAATAATCATGGTTTCAGATTTTGCGAAATTTCGACGAAATTTTGGCGAAATTTCGATTTCAACAAGAAACCGAAATCTCGAGCGAAATGACGATATGATGGCAATTTCCAGTCATTTCTTCACAAATGGTGGTCGATATGGGTGAAACGTCGTTGAAATTTCGTAGAAATTTCGTATCGACAGGGTATCGATACGATACCCGAAATCGATATCTAAACCCTTGCAGATAATCTACCCCTCAAGTCTAGATGAATCCACGTGTTGCAAGCCTTGCCTTGTAGCAATCCACACCGCCAACTGCTCGTTGCTTCACCGTAAATCGATTTAGTGGATTCGCTGGAGCTGGAAGTTATGGATGCGTCTGGATTGAAGTTCACGTGAAGGAGTGCGGGATCCAGATCACGTCTGGATCGGTTCTTGGCTTCTCATGATATTTTGAAGCCTTCCCCTTGGCTTTTCTCATCGACAGGCACAAGACCCGTTCGGATCACACCCCTATTATATGGGACTTTGGCGAGCCCCCGGTTGCGCGGGGCTTCTTTCGGTTCAAGAAAGCCTAGTTGATAGAGGACTCTTTTAGGGATTTGGTGGCATCGCGGTGGTCTAGTACTCTGGTGGACAGTTCTGCTGCCTCTGGATTTGTTCAAAAGTTGACATCGTTGAGGGGGTGGCTCTGCGAGTATAAAAAGGCTGCGAGGGACACCCAACGTGCGGTCAGGGCGGTGGCAGAGCGGATGGTCAGCGTTCTGGACAACTTGGAGAACTCTTACTGGGGATAAATTGAGGCAGAGAGCAGATGCGCAGAGGAAAATATACGAGGAGGACAAGAAAAGTGTCACTGAGTGGAAGCAGAAATCCATGCAGAAGTGGATCGCAGGGGGTGATGCCAACACAGCCTACTTCCACCGTGTGGCTAGTGCTCGGCGTCGCGGAAACGCCATCATATCGTTGATATTTGATAGTGTCAGAATCGAGGGCTATAGAGAGGTGGGAAGAGCTTCTGTGGACTACTATCGTGGCCTCTCTTCGCGAGGGGAGAGCAGGTAGTGGAATTGGACGGGCCTTGGTGCGACGCGGATCTCTACTTCCCAGGCTTCCAACCTTATCCGGGAGGTGTCCATGGAGGAGGTGGAGGCAGCGGTTCGGGACCTCAGTGCTGAGGGGGCGTCGGGTCCAGACGGGTTCCCTGTTTCTTTTTACATGGAATTATGGGGAGTGGTTAAGGAGGAGGTTCTTGTGGTTGTGAGGGAGGGTTGCCTTCGCAATGCGGGGTTTGAGCAGGTGACCAAGGCGATGTTAGTTCTCATCCCAAAGCGGGAAGGTGCCGTTAGAATTGAGGATTTTAGACCCATTGCGGTTTCCAACGCACTCGACCTAATTGTGGCAAAAGTTTTTGCAACAAGGTTGTCTAATGTACTTGATCTCATTGTGTCCCAGTGCCAATTGACGTTTGTTCCAGGGAGGCAAATCGCGAATTGTTTGGTAATTTTGTCTGAAATTCTTGTCGATTGGAGGAGGGGCTGTAGAAAGGCCGTGCTATGGAAGGTGGACTTCGCAAAGGCGTACGATACGATTGATTGGCAATTCTTCTGGGCGGCGTTGCATAGGAGGGGTTTCCTCCCCTTTGGATTTCGTGGATGAAGCACTGCATGACTACTGCTTCAATGACGGTGCTCCTCAATGGGCGGCCTAAGGGGGGCTTCTTCCAACCTCAGAGGGGGGTGAGGCAGGGTTGCCCTCTGGCCCCATTGTTGTTTATCTTAGCCTCAGACGTTCTTGCTTGCATGGTGGACTGGGTTCAGAGCTGTGGTATAACTCGAGGTTACTCCAACGATGACATAAGGGTCCCCCTCATCCAGTACGCAAACGATACTATGTTCTTCATTGAGGGGGGTGCTGAAGAGGTATCTGGTATGGCAACTACTCTTGAGATTTTCAGTGAGATGTCTAGCTTGGTCCAGAATCGCGACAAGTCCAAGGTGGTGATGTTTTCAATGGCTGACAATGATGCTGCTAGTTGTGGGCTTCTGCTGGGCACGGTGTGTACGAAACGCCCTGTCCACTATCTTGGGATTCCTCTGACTGCTGGCCGGGCTAGGAGGGCAGATTGGCTGCCCCTGGTGGAGAAGCTTGAGAAGCGGCTTGTGGGATGGAAGTCTACGGTCCTATCTAAGGGTGGGCGTCTTGTACTACTGAAGGCGGTTTTGGCAGCTATCCCGGTTTACATATCTTCCACGAGAATCCTGCCAAAGGGGATTAGGAGGAGGCTCGAGTGTTTGATGTGACGGTTTCTGTGGGGGAAGAACGGAAGGGGTTCCTGTGGCATACCTCTTGTCAACTAGGACATCATCACGATGCCTAAGGGTGAGGGAGGGCTCGGAGTAAAGAAGATGGATATGCTAAATGAGGCGTTATTGCTGAAGTGGGTGGTCAGGATATGGAGTGATGGTACTAATCTCTGCTCGTCCATTCTGCATCGGATTTATGTGTCCAATGATGCCGAGCCGGGGGCGTGTGATCACTGTGATAGGGGGTTGACGCCTTCGCCATTGTGGAAGGGCATTTTGTCGATGGCACCAAGGTTCAGGGAGCTCTTCAGACCGGTGTCGGGCAGCAGGGACTTATTCGCGTTTTGGAAGGACGATTGGACGACCGGGGGATGTCTTTCCGACTGTTTCCCCCGTTTGTTTGCGTTGGCTGCGGATCAGGATGCGAGGGTGGCTAACTGCTGGCCGGATGGGAATTGGATGCTTCTCTTTCGGTCCAATTTCTCCGACCAGTGATTGGAGGAGTTTCTTGGCTTGTTGGAGTCGCTTAAGGAGATGTCGGGCCCTTCAAGGGGACGCGACCATAGGATCTAGCGCAACGGGAGCTTCTCTGTTCGAAGGGCGTATGCTGCGATTTGTCGGTCGCCGCCTTCTTTGTCACCGGATATGGCGAGAGACTGCAGATTTCTTTGGGGTTTGGGGCTTCCGGAGAGAATTGGCTTTTTCACGTGGTTGTTTAGGAGAGAAAGACGGACGACGCGGGAGAGATGCTCAAGGCTTTTGAGGTCGGTGTCTGACAGATGCCTCCTCTGTGGGCTGGAGATTGAATCTATTTGCAATCTCTTCTTCAGGTGTACTGCTACGATGACGATCTGGGTTGATGCTGACCTCGATTGGGTAAGTACGGACAACGTTGCCTCCTTCTGCGGGAGCGTGGTGGCGGCCAAGGATCGTTCACGTAGGGAGCTTCTTCACCCGATTGCCGTGGTATGTGCGGTTTGGTTGGCTAGGAACGCGTTGGTTTTCTTTGGGCAAAGGTTTTATAAAGAAAATGTTTTCTGTCAGGTGTCGTGGGTGCTAGAGTCGTGGCTCTGACCAGGGCCTCTTTTTTTTTATTTCTGTAATACCTTGTTACCCTTTCAATAAATACGTGGGGTGAACACCTTTGAGTGTATCCCCCCTTTTTTGGCTTCAAAAAAAAATAGATGCACCTGGAGGGGCAGAAACAACACTCCAGGTAACACGAGATTGCAAAGCGGTCATCTCCTCTTCCATGGCAAGTCACCAACTGCTATCCTGTATGGCCTCTTGATATGTTCGTGGTATAGTATTTGCTGAGAGGCCCATAACAAACCTCATGTACTCCTCTGAAAGATGGCCCAAGGAAACATGCGCAACTAGAGGATACGTAGCGTAGTTGCGACGGGGCTTACTCAAGGCAATAGGTACATCGAGGTCATCGGCCTCTCTGTTCTCTGTTATTTGCTCCTCCTTGTAGTATCCTGTGGATCAGGTATAGCACCAACACCATCAGTAAAAACAATGTGTTCATTACATACTTGGGGCGTGCTGGATGACGGGAAGGCACATGAGCTGGGGGGTGAGTAGAGGACCTGCGAATGTAAAATCGAGGTAGGAATTGAGGCATGGTAGATGGAGGTGGTGGAGGTGTAGGAGACTGAGACTCAACGTGAGTTGTTCTTGGTGGAGATGATAGAGGTGGTGGAACAAATACGTCCTCACCAGAATCATCATTAGACAACATGTTACTTGTAGGAGAAAAATACATAATAGACTCAAAAAATGTGACATCAACACTCACATAATATTTTCTCCCAACAGGATCAAAACATCTATATCCTTTTTGGGTATGCGAATAGCCAACGAACACATATTTGACAGCTCTAGGAGAGCGATTGTCACGACCATGAGTAAAATTGTGGACAAAAGCCACATATCTAAAGACTTTGGGGGTAGGTGAGAATAAGTCCTCGGGAAACGCAATCAAGTAAGGTTGTTTTTCTCCAAGTACAGTAGACATCATACAGTTCACCAAGTAACATGCATGAGAACCGCATCATCCTAGAAAGAATGAGGAGCTCAACTCTAAATCGAAAGAGTCCTCGTGACATCTAAAAGATGACGATGTTTGCGTTCAGCAACACCGTTCTGCTGTGAAGTGTAGGCACACGAAGTTTGATGAAAAACACCAATATATTTGAGGAAGTTCGGCAACTATAAAGTTGAAAACTCTAAAGCATTGTCAGTGCGAATAAATTTCACATTAGCTGAAAAAATGTTCTTGATCTCAATAAGAAAAGATTTAATCACATGACCAACTTCAGACTTATTCTTCAATAGGAAAACCCAAGATAATCTAGAGAAGTCATTCATAACAACCATATAGAGCTGATGTCTCTGATTATCGGGAGCACGAGTAAGACCCCAGATATCAAAATGAAACAATTCAAACGGCTGACTACTGTGACGACTCTCACGACTCGAAAACGAGGAATGATGGTGTTTCCCAAGCTGACATGCCTCACACTTCAAGGAAGTACGAGTGGAGATCTGTGGGAGGACATGGCATAACTTCTGCAAAGGAAGGTGTCCAAAGGGGAGATGCCACATGAAAGGAGAAACAGAACCAGACCGGATAGTAGCAGCACCAGCACACGGAAGCTGGACAAATCTGTAAAGCCCTCTCCGCTCACGGCCACATCCAATCACCCTACCCGTGAGTAGGTCCTGAAATACAAGAGAAGAAAGATCAAATATGACACGACAATGTAAATCTTTTGTAATCTAGCCAATGGACAAAAGATTCATCTAAATGCTGGAGCATGTAGGTCATTTTGCAGATGCATTGAGTGAGCTAGAACAGTCTCCCCCTTTTCAACAATGGGTAGATGAACGGTGAACCCCATTGGAAATCGCCACTGATCCACCAGGAGGTATAGACCTATAAGATGTAAACTGTGCTCGATCGCCACGCATGTGATGAGATGCTCTAGAATCCATGATCCAATCCAACAAATCAGATCTGCTACTACTGGTAAGGGCACAAGCAATACCTGACGAGCTCGAAAAAGCTCTAGCAACGTGCACGACATCTGAGGACCCTGCAGTCGAAGTAGTCGGAGTAGTCACATTCTCTCGCAGTCTTGAAACAATATCATCAAAGCGTACATCATGAACCAGAGCAGGAGTAGAAGTAGGCTCGGTCTGCTTAGCAACTCGGGCAGACACTTGATACCCATGCTTCTGATAGCTTGTCTCCTCAGAATGACCATGGAGGTGGCAATGTGAACATGGACCTCGCTGACATCCTCCTCCTCGACCACGTGGTTCTCGGCCATGAAATTGTGAGGTACACTCTCTCCCGTGAGAGGCTGCCATAGCAGAGGAGTCTGAGCCATAGTAGCAGATGAAGTAATTCTGCTCAGCCTCTTGTAAATCTCCTCCATTGGAGGTATCGTCTCTTCAGTAAGTAATTGAGTACGTGCTGCATCGTACTCAGAGTTAAGAGATGACAGAAATACTCTTGTCATATTAGCATTCTTATATGCTTGCTGCTCAGTGCTAGTAGTAGTAGGTATGAAGCTATGCAGACGCTCAAACATGCCTCTAAGATGCGAGAAGTGTGCATGAAGAGGTCGACCATTCTGCTTGGTCGAAAAAATATCAAATTGCAATAGGAGAATTTTGATATGACTCTTTGCATGCCCATACGAGTCTGCTAAGATGTCCCACACAACCCTTGCTGTGGGTTGATTGACAATATCATTGGCAATCTCTATGGTGAGCGTCCCAGAGAGCCAAATGCGAGCATGAGCACCATCTTGCTTCCAAGAAGCATTAGCCCCAGTCTTGTCCTTTAGCTCTGGTCCGTCAGAATGTGCTCCTTATTATGGCACTGCATCAATATACGAAATTGCATGGACCACAATTCGTAGTTGGTCCCATCCATCTTCACGAAGGGAGCTGGGCCCTTGAAGGCACCATATGATGAAAAAACATCACCCCTGTTCTCTGACATGGTAGCAAGAACGTGGATATCCTGAACAAAACTGAGGAGTAGACTTCTTTGAATGAGTCTGCACAATCACATATGGAGGATTGGTTGTATGTGTAGGCTTATACAACCATCCCCACTCCTTGTTGTTGTAGTTTAGAGCTGGAAGTCGTGATCTATATGTTGACAATCATGAGAAACTGAGAAAGACCTGACTGCAGGCTGCACACTCACAAGGGCAACGATGCGTGGGTGCGCAGTTGCGTGATGGAGGTGCAAAGGTACATGCAGGTGCACGCTACGCGTGGTGTAGACTGCGCAGGTATGTAGGTGCACTAAAGCTGGGTTGCGCAGTTGGACAGGGATGCACGGGGTACCAGTTGAAGGCGCGGTGCGCAGGCGTAGGTGCATAGGCGTAGGTGCACTGGCGTAGGTGCACTGGGCGTTATTGAAGGTGCGGTGATTAGATGCGTGGTGGCGCATGTGCGTAGGGCACATATGAAGGCGCAGATGTGCATGGGTGCTGGTGCGCGGGGTACGATTGAAGGCGCAGTGGCGTAGGGGCACAACGGTGCGGGGGAGGGGGGGCACGGGGAGGGGAGGCGGCGTGTAGGGTAGGGTTCGAGTAGGATACAGGAACTCCGGTCTAGGATTGTTGCTCCGATAACAATGGTGATATGCCTGGAGACTTTTGACACGTTCAACAACATTCTCCATATACAATCTCTCTCCCCCAAAAGGCAAGTCCTTAAATGTTGGTTTCGCTCACCATTTCGGTGGCCGACCGAAACGAATTTTTGGTCGAATTTCAGTCGAATTCAATCGAAGTTTCGATCATTTTGAATGTTTTTGTATTAGGGCACCCCATATTTCGGTCATTTTGGCCATTTCGACCGAATTTCGGTAGCATGTCGAAACCTAAATTCGATCAAAATTCGGTAGAATTTTGTCGAAATTTAAGGACATGCGAAAAAGGTTATCCCATTCCGCTCTAACAATAATGTCAGAGAATAGCCATAGTCCAGACTTTGTTAGGTTCCATCCCATGCCCTAGATTCTCAACGGACACCCAAAAGCAACCGAGTTAGAAGAGCCAAACAACTTATGTAAGATGCCCCACACAGATCACCCCAGACATTGCATGTTAAAAACATATGCTCCACGTCGATCACTGCCACAGTGAGTTGTTGGCACCACCCCTCTGTCTGGGGAAAAATTGGTTCCATTTTTACTAGTAATCGAATCGAATACCATTGAATCCATCAAGATTCATATTTAATTCACTTTAAAAGATTCGAATATGAACTTGAATCAGATTTTAAATGAATTTACTAACTTGCTTTCAAATTCGATTTATTTAAGTTTTGAATTCTTCAAATTCAATTCATTTTATTTCGAGTTTTAAAAATTTAGTTATGATTTAAGGATTATATAATTTATTTTGAATAAAAAATTATAATAATACATTGTTCTATAACTATAATTTAGAATGTAGACAACTAATATAACTAAAAATACGTACTAGATAATATATACAACAACAACAAAGCCTTCTCACACATTAACTAGGGTCGGCTACGTGGATTCTTTGCCTCCATTCAGATCTCGGGTCATTCTCGAGGTTAGATCTGAAAAACTAAGATCTCTTCGTATAGTCTCATTCCAATACTTCTTGGGCCTTCCTAGCCCTTTCTTAGCCGACTCAACATCTCCTAGTCGGTGCATCGGCTGATCTCCTTTGCAAATGGCCAGACCACCTTAAGTGGTTTTCTTGCATCTTATCTTCGATCGGAGCTGCACCAACTTTCATGTTGATTGCATTTTATCCCCGCCGGCGTAGCATCCTCACTGGTTGAGGGACATCTTCGCCCCTTCGCGCTCGCTGGAACCACCACCACGGGCAAGTCACCCTCGTGGCTCGATGCTGCTACCTATCGCTTAAAGGTCCGCAATCCCCTCTCCAAGTCATATCTGGCTTCAGTCTCTATGCCGCCTTCATGGTGAAACCTTACGTCTCCTCGTTTGTTCACCCCACGATCCTACTCGAGCTCCTGTCGCCTCCTCCCACTTGTGGTGGAACCCCACTATGGAACCACTGCCCTTGGACATCGTCTAACCTTCACAACTCTCGCTCGAATGAGACCGAGGCCCTTGATAGCTGTGCGCCTCCCTCTTGACAACAATTTCCTCAATGATAATGACGACCCACTTCATGCTCCATCAATGATGTTCACCATTATCTCCTTCCTTGCCTGCATTTACCAATACATATGGAACGACCAGAACTGGGGACAGAGAAGACGGGGTAGTGCTGTCCCTCAACGAGACATGGCTTCATCCACCATACTACCCGCAGGTGCAATATCTCCTCTCGAAGGCAACACAGAGGCGGAGATAGTGATAAAGGAGGGAGGGAGGGGAATATGAAGAAGAGGGGAGAGACAAGGAAGGCTAGAGATGAAAGTAAAATCTGCCCTTGGATTTTGTTGTGGTTTGATTAACTCAAGCGAGTTTATAATGATTTTGGAATAACTACGAAGAATATCGGGTGAGTGGGTAATTGGCAAGGTTTATATGATTCACGGTGTAGGAATCTCTATATTTTGTGGCCTGTCGTACTCTTAAATGTATTCTGCGCATATTTATGCATGTTTGTTATGCACAGATATGCAGTGAGGGCAATTGTATATGGATATGATTATACATGTGCGTATGCAGATCTTAATGATTGTATTTGTTATGCATGCATGCTAGTGTGCATGCGCTTTGTTTATTATCTGTCATCTACAATTGGCACAGATTTTTTACTGTGATATAGATACAGTTTGGACTTTCTCAAAAAAAATAGATACGGTTTGGTGTCTTATTATTCTACATCTGCTATCTGTCACCAGGATTTCTGCATTTACTGAACTTCAATACAAACGTTCTTTGCTAAAATCTGAGTCTGGTACTAGGTGCAACCTGGAACTTTAATGTTCTGAAATCACTCTGCACTAAAATTTAGTTATGCAATTTCAATTCCCATGCAAAATTTCACGGTTTATGCTACTAACTATAGTTTTATATATTATAGTCCCCATTTGATGATTGTGAAACTCCAAAGGAATCCGAATCACCACGATTCAAAGCGATCATGGATGCTACGAGCGTTCCTAAGAAGAAATTTCCTGCAGACATAAAAAGTTTTTCTCATGAGTTAAACTCCAAAGGAGTTCGACCATATCCATTTTCGAAGCCTCGGGGCTTTAATCTAAAGGTAATTGTTTCTCATGTTGAAAAGGTGCTTCTAATGCTCAATGATCCTTGATGTAACTTCCAAACTCTTTTTGAAAAAAAATGTTCACCCCAATTTTAGTTGTCTTCTATTGAAGTGCTTCCATAAGCTCGTTATTAAAATAACACATTTCTCATTGTTCCTTAATTGCTACCAACAGGAAATTGTGAAGGTTATTCAGATGAAGTTTGAGAAAGCGAAGGAAGAGGTGAACTCTGATCTAGCTATTTTTGCAGGTGAGCTTGTTGGGATAATGGAGAAGAATGCAGAAAATCATCCAGATTGGAAGGAAACTTTGGAGGATTTGCTATTGCTAGCCAGAAGTTGCGTTGTTACATCACCTGGGGATTTTTGGCTGCAGTGTGAAGGTATAGTTCAGGATCTGGATGACCGTCGTCAGTTGCTACCCATGGGTGTGCTGAAGAAACTCCATACTCGCATGCTTTTCATTTTGACTAGATGCACTAGATTGCTTCAGTTTCACAAGGAAAGTGTTTTTGCTGAAGATGAGATTGTTTTGGATCGACGTGAAAACAGAATATTGCATTTCTCCGAAGAGAAACCATCAGGAAAGGGAAGAGATGATAGTAAAAAAGAAGCAAAAAATAAAACTGAATTAGCATCATCTAGGAAATCTTACAGCCAAGAACAACATATCTTAAGCTGGGGAAAAAGTCTTGAGATCAAGTCTGATACTTTTTTCCCTCCACCTGACATTGATACTGTAAAAATCTCAGAAACAGAGTTGGGAAGGGAGAAGATATCATCGTGGAAGGCCTTTCATCCACGAGGTGGGAACAGTGAGAAGGAAACTGTCTCAGTCATGAGTGCATGTGATGAAAAAAGGCAAGATGTTTCCGCATCTAATCTTGCAGCTAGTAGTCCTTCTGATTCTGCTTATCGAAAAGAGACTTTTGCTTCTAAGCACCAACACAAAGTTTCTTGGGGCTACTGGGGAGATCAACCAAGCTTTTCTGATGACACATCAATTATGTGTCGCATCTGTGAGGAATATGTTCCGACTTCTCATGTTGAAGAACACTTGAAAGTCTGCACGGTGGCTGACAGATGCGACCATAAAAGTTTAAGTGTTGATGAGCGTCTAATTAGAATCGCAGAGACTCTTGAAAAACTGATAGAATTATGTTCCCAGTTGGAAACACAAAATTCTGTCTGCAGCCCAGATGTTACAAAAGCTAACTCGAGTGTCACCGAAGAATTGGATGGTCTATCGCCAAAATTGTATGACTTGCCATGCCGGGGATCAACAGACATGCTTGATTATTTGCAAGAGGCTGATAATGCTGTGAATATGGATGATGTGAAGGGGTTCCCTTCAATTACATGCAAGACACGATTTGGTCCAAAATCAGACCAGGGAATGGCCACATCTTCTGCTGGCAGCATGACTCCAAGATCACCTTTATTGACCCCCAGAACCAGCCACATCGATTCAATTTTAGCCGGAAAATCTTTATTTGCTGAAACTAATGATCTTCCTCAGGTATTCTTTTGACGGTTTAATGTTAGTCGATTTATTCTTATTTTGTTCAATCTGTACTGATAAAAGTACAATGTCCAACATAATTCTTTTGACGGCCATGGAATACTTTTCTGATTCTTGAGTTGAGAGTACTACTACATGTAAATTATATTGCCACTTCTATTCCCTAACAAAGTTCGTCTGCTGCAACTGTCTGCATCTTTTGCCATCTTTATTGGCGTGTATTGGGTTTTTTAAGTGTGGGACGGGGGGCTAAGGTGCACCGTTTGATGATGTTGGGCATAGATATCTTGTGCTTACCTTATTGAGGGAGAGGCATAAAAGAAATGTTTAAAGGGATCTTTTGAAGTGATCGGAATGTTGAGTGGTGGTTTAAGTTCGAGCTTGAAGCAGTTATCTTGGAGAATGGCTGGTTAGTACCTGTGGTTCTTTAAGTCGGAGTTGGCTTGATGTCCGACCGAGTTTATTGTGCCATCGGGGATGGGAACAAGTCTGCTTGCAAGTCATGCTTGGGTGAAGCTTTTTAAGAGGTATTATTGTTGGTGGTTCAAGTGGATCATTTCAATGCATTCTAGCGCTCTGCCTCTTGTAGGGCTTTACTGTGAAGCTTATGTAATCTAGGGTTTGTGCTCAACGGTTCTGAATAATGGTGCCTATAGGAGGTCAATGGAACAAAGTAAGTGATGCGCACATTCAGTTGCTGTATGTGGACGTTATTGAGGTGGTTCACTACTTTATGTATGTAATGGTCTTATACAATGTTGAAGGCATCACGATTGTTGCAGATTGGAGGAAAAGGTTCTAGGGGTTGATTTCGAAGATAGAAAAAAGGGCTCTCGAACTCGACAATTGCACGGATGAAAGATGCATTATCATCTCCTTTTTTACTGTTCAGATTATTGGTTGGCCTTCTTTAATCCTTAGTAGGCTAAGGCAGGATGTCCCTCTATACTCCCCTTTTTTTGGCCTGGGTGATTCGATGTATTGCCTTGAATCAAGTGGTTTTTCGTAACGGCTTTACGGGCTCTTGGTGTCAGGTTAAATATTCTGCTGCATTAATATGTGGATGCCACTTTGTTCTTTGTGAAGGGTGGTGTCCTTGAAAGTCTCCAAATCTAGGAAAAAAATCAGCTTTTATCCCTTTTGGTATGAAGCAGTTGTGAATACATGTAGGATCCAAGTACTGCTGGGGGGTTTGATAGCTCTAAAAAATAACAAACAGTTAAAATAAGCAAAACAAATAACAACCACATATGTACACAATCCAGATGAGCAACCACTTGCATGATGATGTTGACATGGAAACCTAACTTGGTGAAAACCACGACCCATGTCCTTGACTCACGATTCCCGATCAACCGTGATGATCATCTTTTCACTATCGAATTATTTGCCACGGATAACTCAACCGTTTTACAAGTGCTTTTGATCGATAACTAGAACTCTTACAACCTTGGATAACACAATAAAGTTCCATATAGATGCACCCTTGTTTTGGATTAAATATTGAAGTCTTTAACTTCGGGTCAAACATCAAAGTTCCTTTAAGCTTGGATCAAACACCAAAGCTTTCTGACCTTCTTGGATCAAACACCATGGTAAGCTATGAGCTTGGATTAAAGATGAAGACTTCCTGCAAAACTTGAATTAGACACCAAGTCTTCCTAAGAAAGTGGTTAAATGGAAATATAGACAAATATCTATCTTTTGAATGGCAGCCACAGAGATTATATGCTATGGAAATAAACAAATAAAAGTATAATAACAATATTACTCAATATTAAATTAGTGATGATTGGAATAAAGATTGGAACGAATCAATGATAGTGGATACACATGCTGAGAATCTTCTGTAATGAGGCGACAAGTCATAGAGAGCTTGGAGAACAAATGATGATTATGGCTAGTTGAGACCTTCAGATCGTTATAACAGAAATAGTAGGTTGCTATCAATGCATAAGAATGCACAAAATGATCTCATTGATAAAATATAATAGTAGTAGAATGTTAGTGAGAGGAATATTGAAATGATACATGATGTGTTCTTTCAAAGATAGTCTTTAGAATGTTAGTGAGAGGAATATTGAAATGATACATGATGTGTTCTTTCAAAGATAGTCTAAGGGTCCTTGTATAGTGCTCATAGACATCCGAAATGTCTCAAAAACATCTGATCTCAATTAGAAAGTAATTTTCTTTTGGAAAAACAACCAAATTTGAAAGTTGATCAATTGACGTAAATAGATTGATCGATCAACAATTAATTGATCATAATATAAAGGTTGTTCAATCGGTTTTTAGCACATTAGATGACTAATGACTGTTGAATATTTGAATTTGAAAATACATGACCGATAACGAATCCAAGTTGATCAATAAATCGATGAACAATAGCTTATATTGATCGATTATGTGCCATAGGTTGATAGATCACGTGATAAAGAAAAGCGAAAGTTGATTGGCGAAATGTCTGTGGTCGATCAATTAGTTTTGGGGAAAAAGACTAATGAGATTTGTAGAGATAATTATATAGTCTATGTACTGTTTATGTTATTTTTATGTTCTTTATTGCACCTTATGTAATTTATCCATGGGTCATCTTTATATAAGAGAGTCTTGGGTTCTTTGGAATAATATGAATTACTTTTCCTCCAACATAGTATCAGAGCCAAAACCATAATACCCCATCACCACCCCTGCCGCCCGTCTCCTCCCTACCCCTCCTTCCGCCGCCGACACCGTTCTCTCTCTCTCTCTCTCTCTCTCTCTCTCTTCCGACGTCGCCACTCACCGCGACACCCCCTGTCCGCCCCATCACCTTCTTCCCTTCCGCTGCCGACCCTACACCCATCGGCCCCCACCCCTGTCGCCTCCTACTCCTGCCAGCTCCTACCCCCGCCGGCCCTACGCACAACTGCCACTGTCATCTCTATGGATTTCAGTGCGTAAAGTCTACATATGCACTCAAATCATATGAAGTTTATGTAGACATTTGTCATTTGGTCTATAAACCCTAGTTCTTCATCTCCAACGATATGTCAGAAAACAAGGTCGATATGTCGTGCATAGGCACGTTCAAAGGTCCTGCGCTAATCGTCAAGATGGATGGGTCGAACTATGAGCTTTGAGTGATGCAGTTCATGAGTCTCATGAAGTCGAATGGTAATAAGCACATTCTTTTCGAGGAAGAGCCGACAGAGAAGACTGGGGTTTATCCCGCTTGGGAGGCCGATGATTCCTACGCCAAGGTCTGGCTTTTAGAGAAACTATCGATGGAGATTGCTAATGATGTTCTTCATCAGCCCATCGTTAAGGCGATGTGGGACATACTGGCAGCAACATATTCACAAGTGCAGAATGAGACCAAGATCCTTCAGCTCCAACATGACATATTCACAATGAAGCAGAATGGGTGGCTACTTCATTCCTTGTATACATCCTTACGAGGGATGTTTGAGAAACTCTACAGTATCATTCCTCTCACGGCCACCCCGGAGCAGTAGAAGACATTCAGGAATGCTACCATGGTGGGGGTCCTGCTTGCGACCCTTGACCCTTAATATGATGCTGCTCGATCGCAGATTCTTGCCGATGCTACCATTCCTCCTATGGAGGAAGTCTAATCTTTGTCTCGTCCAGTGCATCTACTCCACCACCCTCAGCGATAGCTGCTTCCAGAGGTAGAGATGGCCCTTCTTCATTCTGTAGTGATGGAGCTCGTGGTCGATGCGGTCGTTTTCGCCAACCGTGCACCTTTTGTCATCGCACTGGACATGCTGAGGATACATGCTATTCTAAGCATGGATTTCCTGCCTCGACACGAGTAGTCGAGCATGTTGCATCTGCGTTGGCATCCACTTCAGATCAGAGGTTCGAGGAGCGAGATTGATATTATGCGTCATGTATCTGCAGATTCTCCAGGAGGCCCTTTTGATATTGCAACTTCAGCTTCTGCTATTACTTCTGCCACTGCTAGCATCTCAAGTAGTGCTTTTGTATTTCCATCATGTCATAGTTTTGATGTCTCATATTGGATTATGGACTCGGGTGCGACACCATCTTTGTCGCGACAGAGATAGACTTATGTTATATAGGGAGATTCCAACAGGGCGGTCAGAAATCTTATAAATGAAGTGCAAAATGTTTTTTCCAGTCATGTAAAATATGTTCGTACGGATAATACTTTAGAATTTTGCACTCGTTCTCTTTCACAATTCTTTTCGTCATGTGGTATTATTCATCAAACCACCTGTGTGTACACATCTCAACAAAATGGCGATGCTGAGAGAAAGCATCGTCATCTTCTCGATATTACTCGAACCCTTCTTGTCCAGAGTTGTGCACCTATTTCTTTTTGGGCAGATGTCGTTCTTACAGCTTGTTATCTTGTGAATCGTATGCCATATTCGATTTTTGGTGAGAAAATTCCTCTTTCTGTTGTCTTTTCTGAGAAGGAATTATTCTCACTTACTCCTCGTGTGTTTGGTGCTGTTGCATTTGTTCATCAGTTGTCTCCTGGACTTGACAAGCTCTCGCCTAGGGCTGTTAAGTGTGTCTTTGTGGGTTACTCTCAGACTTAAAAGGGATACCGTTGCCATAATCCTGTAAACAGGAAATACTTTGTCGGTGCTGATGTCACATTCTTTGAGTATGTTATGTACTTCTCCCCTGCAGGTGACAGGTTGGCCTCATCCACATATAATGACGAGATCTATGTTCCTCCTCCTATTTCGATTCCACCGCGTCCATTCCTGTTGTCGCACCAACATCTTCCCCACCACCACCACCATCACCACCACCACCACAACCACATATTTCAACCTTACCTAAATTTTATATACGTCGGTCGGAACCTGCTCATGCTGCATGTCAATCATTCAACACGCCTCATGTATGTCCAGATTTTATTGCAATGACGGATTAGATAGTGTGCAAGTGCAAGGTTCATCGTTGCAGGAGGAAAGTGAACCAACGAGTACTGTTGCTGATGATCTGGATGTTCCTATTGCTATACGGAAGCAGAACATATTTGTGCATCATGTCCTCTTGCTTCCCAGGTTTCCTTTCATCGTCTCACAGGGGACTTTCAGAGGTTTGCTGTGGCTTTGTCTACCGTGGAGATACCACGGAATTATCAGGATGCCTTGAAGATTGCTTGCTGGCGTTCTGCTATGGAAGAGGAAATGACTGCTCTACAGTCGTGGGTACGTGAAGCTTGGTTTACGCTCCTTCCGGAGCATATGTTGTTAGCTGCAAATGGGTTGTTAAGTATTATGCATATGGTAGTCTTGACCGTTACAAGGCAAGGCTAGTGGCGCGCGGTTTCATTCAGATATATGGCGTGGATTATATGGACACCTTCTCTCCAGTTGCCCATTGATGAATCTCGGATTCATCACTCTAAGTCTCTTTAATTAAGCTCAAGTCCCTCAAAATCAATTGCATTTCTGCATTTATTTTGCATAATTAGCATTTGTGCATGATTTCATAAGAATTGCATTTTAGCATTAAAATTCTGCATAAAATAGGAAGCCAAAAATCCAAGCCCAAATTGACCTGTAAGTAGCCTAACTTCCCCTATTTTTAACTCCTCCATGCTAACACCGCATAACCCAAAACCACCTCCACTGTGTACACATCACTAACAAGAACAAATAAAAAATACAAAAAAATAATTAACCCAGGAAAGTGGACCAAAAACCCAAACCCTAGTTTCAGGATTTTCGGACTAAAAGCCACATATCTTCCCCATCCAGTGTCCGATTTGATCCTACTCACTTTTGAACTAATGCACATTCAATTACCTTCAAAACAAGACCAAGTTCAAGTGAATCGGAGCTCGTATGTGAAAGTTGGGTTTTGGGCCTCTTTTGTACATTGTATATTTTCGCGGCTTTTTGACCGATATTTTATGTATATATTTTCTTTATCATTAAAAATCCAAAAAAATTAGATTAAGGTGTCTTTTATTTATCTTTGATTTTCCCATATTTTTCCGGATTTTTATCTTGTTTTAAAAATGACAAAAAAATTAGAAAACCAAAAATCAAGGTATTCTATGTACATGGGATACCCCAAAAATTCACTTTTCACATTTGACCGAATTTGGCTTTGATGTCTTCATGAAAGTTGTAATGCTCGTCGAGACGAGCATTTTTTGTGAATAAACGTTTTCGATCCGGGGTCGTTTACTATTTCTTTTTGATTTTACAAACTCTTTTTCCTTTGATTTTTCTGGTGCTGACACGTGGCAGCCCCAGAGGCCGCCACGTGTCAGCTATTTTTCGCCTTTTTAAATCTCGTTTTTATTAAAAAAAATATAAATAAAAATATAAAAAAAATAAAAAAATAAAAATCAAAGCACGTGCGTCGCACGTGCCCCCAGGCACGTGCTCCGCACGTGCGGCGCACCCTTCCTCTTGCCCCGCCACGTGGCCAACGCGCGGCCGTTCGATCTCGGCCGATCGAACGGCCGGGAACCCTTCTTCCCCAACGACTCCCCCCCGACTTCGCCGCCTCCCTCCTTCAACCTCCTGCGCCGCCCGCATATCCCGCAAACGGCCGCAGCCAACCACCTCCGCAACTCCCTCGCGTCACCGTTATCCTCCTGCACCCGCTCGCTCTCTCTCCTATTTAAAGGCGCAGCCGCCCTCGACGCCAACTTATCCGCCGATCAATCTGATCTTCAACCTCACGCCGGTGGTGACAGCCCGGCGTGATTCTTCAATTGGCGAGATCCGAAGCTTTCACGAGCTTCGTTGCAGACGAGTCTTCCCCGACAACCTGCCTCAGCTCCGGCTCCTTTGCGCTCCGTCGAGCCACGTCTCTTCTCCTCCGCATCCGCCACTCCATCGCAACTTCACCGACCATCGTCTTCATCGACCTCCAACTCCGCCAAACGCCGCGAGAGGCGGTGGTTCTCCAGCAGCCGGTCGACACCCTACTCCACCGACAACCTTCGTCGCCTTCCCCCTCCTTCTCCGTCTTCGCCGAGCAGCTTCGAGCCACGCCGGTCGTCTCCAGCCAACCTGAGCATCATCGACATCTCGCCACGTCTGGAGCACGACCGGAACGCCTCCACCGCCAAGCCGACCGCCTCCGCTACCGGTGCTCCTCTGCCAAGCATCGGCCGTCCACCTGCGAGCCATCGCCACCAGCCCCGCCGCGCTCGCAACACCTTCCTGCAGTCGACTCCGCCTTCATCAGCCGGGCACGAAGCCCGAGACCCCCGCGCACGTGCGAGGCACGTGCGCCCGGGGGGACGTCAGCACACATCATCCAACCCAGGGGCTCACGTGCTGCGCACGTGTCCCTTGGGTAAATTACATCCACGCCCCCGAAGCTCTACGGATTTGCGCCTCAATCCACCAGGCCAAGGGCACGTGCGCAGCACGTGCCTCTTGGTAAAATTGCAGAAATCCCCCCCAGTTTAGGTAATTACATATAGGTCCCCCTGCATTATTTTTATATATTTATTCAGTTTGCATCTGTACCCCTGTCTTTGTCATCCATTATAGACCTCTACATTGCCTCATTTTATTTATTTAAATATAGCATTGTGTTCATCTTTTAATTCTCTACATTTTGACATACTGTGGACATTCATGTGATCAACGGTTAATTAATAATTAATTGTTTTGTGGAAATTAGAATATTTTGCCCAATCTGTGCTCTGAAATTCATAGTTAATTAACCGTATCTCTGAAAATTCCCCAAAAATCAAATATTGTAGAGATTACTTTGATTAACATTGTGCCCAAAAATCTTTGCATTTGCATTGATCATTTGCTTAATGATCATCAGCATACACCATGTATGCTGTTGTTCGTTGTAGGCGGCAATCGGAAACGATCAAGAAAATACCACCAATAAGTTTAATCAAATTTATTCAAGTGGTTTTATGTTTATTTTACTTGGGCAAGTCCCAAGGTCGATCACAAGGAGGCAAAGGAACAACCTAGATTAATGTCTATCCAATTTTGATTTCGGTTTTCAAGGCGGTCTTTTTTTTGGAATTTTTCAATGCAATATGAGATGCAAAAATGCAAATTCGACCTATTTTAGGGACTAAAATGTAAATTTCAATCAAACGATGTCCGAAAAATACGAAACTTGGCCGAGATGTAAAATATGATGAAATGAGTATTCTGTAATTTTTTTGGAATTTTCTGATGCAATATGAATTTTTTACGAATTTTTAAATGCAAACAAATTAATTTTCAATATTTAATTATAATAAATATTAAACCTACTTATTTTCAAGAAATAAAATTATCTAAGATCTATCACTAGGTGATGGATTCCAGAAAAATCCTAAACCTCGAAAATGTGAGGTTTAATACCTATAAAAAATCAAACATTGAAATGTGCAAAATGATTTTTACAAGGCAAATGATCAATGCAAATGCAAAGATTTTTGGGCACAACGTTAATCAAAGTAATCTCTACAATATTTGATTTTTGGGGAATTTTCAGAGATACGGTTAATTAATTATGAATTTCAGAGCACAGATTGGGCAAAATATTCTAATTTCCACAAAACAATTAATTATTAATTAACCGTTGATCACATGAATGTCCACAGTATGTCAAAATGTAGAGAATTAAAAGATGAACACAATGCTATATTTAAATAAATAAAATGAGGCAATGTAGAGGTCTATAATGGATGACAAAGACAGGGGTACAGATGCAAACTGAATAAATAAATAAAAATAATGCAGGGGGACCTATATGTAATTACCTAAACTGGGGGGGATTTCTGCAATTTTACCAAGAGGCACGTGCTGCGCACGTACCCTTGGCCTGGTGGATTGAGGCGCAAATCCGCAGAGCTCCGGGGGCGTGGATGTAATTTACCCAAGGGACACGTGCGCAGCACGTGAGCCCCTGGGTTGGATGATGTGTGCTGTCGTCCCTCCGGGCGCACGTGCCTCGCACGTGCGCGGGGGTCTCGGGCTTCGTGCCCGGCTGATGAAGGCGGAGTCGACTGCAGGAAGGTGTTGCGAGCGCGGCGGGGCTGGTGGACGACCGATGCTTGGCAGAGGAGCACCGGTAGCGGAGGCGGTCGGCGTGGCGGTGGAGGCGTTCCGGTCGTGCTCCAGACGTGGCGAGATGTCGATGATGGTCGGGTTGGCTGGAGACGACCGGCGTGGCTCGAAGCTGCTCGGCGAAGACGGAGAAGGAGGGGGAAGGCGACGAAGGCTGTCGGTGGAGGAGGGTGTCGACCGACTGCTGGAGAACCACCGCCTCTTGCGGCGTTTGGCGGAGTTGGAGGTCGATGAAGACGATGGTCGGTGAAGTTGCGATGGAGTGGCGGATGCGGAGGAGAAGAGACGTGGCTCGACGAAGCGCAAAGGAGCCGGAGCTGAGGCAGGTTGTCGGGGAAGACTCGTCTACAACGAAGCTCGTGAAAGCTTCGGATCTCGCCAATTGAAGAATCACGCCGGGCTGTCACCACCGGCGTGAGGTTGAAGATCAGGTTGATCGGCGGATAAGTTGGCGTCGAGGGCGGCTGCGCCTTTAAATAGGAGAGAGAGCGAGCGGGTGCAGGAGGATAACGGTGACGCGAGGGAGTTGCGGAGGTGGTTGGCTGCGGCCGTTTGCGGGATATGCGGGCGGCGCAGGAGGTTGAAGGAGGGAGGCGGAGAAGTCGGGGGGGAGTCGTTGGGGAAGAAGGGTTCCCGGCCGTTCGATCGGCCGAGATCGAACGGCCGCGCGTTGGCCACGTGGCGGGGCAAGAGGAAGGGCGCGCCGCACGTGCAGAGCACGTGCCTGGGGGCACGTGCGACGCACGTGCTTCGATTTTTATTTTTTTATTTTTTTATTTATATTTTTTTAATAAAAACGAGATTTAAAAAGGCGAAAAATAGCTGACACGTGGCGGCCTCTGGGGCTGCCACGTGTCAGCACCAGAAAAATCAAAGGAAAAAGAGTTTGTAAAATCAAAAAGAAATAGTAAACGACCCCGGATCGAAAAAGTTTATTCACAAAAAATGCTCGTCTCGACGAGCATTACAACTTTCATGAAGACATCAAAGCCAAATTCGGTCAAATGTGAAAAGTGAATTTTTGGGGTATCCCATGTACATAGAATACCTTGATTTTTGGTTTTCTAATTTTTTTGTCATTTTTAAAACAAGATAAAAATCCGGAAAAATATGGGAAAATCAAAGATAAATAAAAGACACCTTAATCTAATTTTTTTGGATTTTTAATAATAAAGAAAATATATACATAAAATATCGGTCAAAAGGCCGCGAAAATATACAATGTACAAAAGAGGCCCAAAACCCAACTTTCACATACGAGCTCCGATTCACTTGAACTTGGTCTTGTTTTGAAGGTAATTGAATGTGCATTAGTTCAAAAGTGAGTAGGATCAAATCGGACACTGGATGGGGAAGATATGTGGCTTTTAGTCCGAAAATCCTGAAACTAGGGTTTGGGTTTTTGGTCCACTTTCCTGGGTTAATTATTTTTTTGTATTTTTTATTTGTTCTTGTTAGTGATGTGTACACAGTGGAGGTCGTTTTGGGTTATGCGGTGTTAGCATGGAGGAGTTAAAAATAGGGGAAGTTAGGCTACTTACAGGTCAATTTGGGCTTGGATTTTTGGCTTCCTATTTTATGCAGAATTTTAATGCTAAAATGCAATTCTTATGAAATCATGCACAAATGCTAATTATGCAAAATAAATGCAGAAATGCAATTGATTTTGAGGGACTTGAGCTTAATTAATGAGACTTAGAGTGATGAATCCGAGATTCATCACCCATCATTCTACTCTTCGTATTCTTCTTTCCGTTGCTGCGGTACGTGATTGACCCTTGTTTCAGCTTGATGTTAAGAATGCCGTCTTGTATGACGACTTGTAGGAAGAAGTCTACATGCAACAATCTTCGGGGTTTGCTGCTGAGGGGGAGAGTCACATGGTGTGTAGACTTCATAAGGCGATATATGGCCTTAAACAAAGCCCAAGGGCGTGCTTTCAGAAGCTTTCTCATCTAATTGAACAACAAGGATTCAAGAGATCAAATGCGGATCATTCGTTGTTCCTCTAAAAGACTTCTAGAGGTATGGTTGTCATCATGGTGTATGCTGATGATATATTGGTTACAGGAGATGATACACATGGGATAAAGATGGTAAAAGCTTTTCTGGGCCGAAGGTTCTTGGTACTCTACGATACTTTCTGGGGTTGGAGTTTGCCAGGAGTGCACAGGGTCTTGTGATGACCCAAAGGAAATACATTACATGTATGCTTGTTGAGACGAGCATGGTTGGGTGTAGACCCTTAACTACCCTATGGACCCCAGCATGGAATTATATGATAATGATACAGAGGAAGTCGACAGGAGAAGGTATAGAGAAATGGTGGGTAAGCTTCTTTATATTACTTTAACCCGACCTGATATTGCTTTTGCAGTAAGTCGGGTGAGTCAGTTCTTGGAACAACCGAGATAGGTACATATGAATGCTATATATATGATACTAAGGTATCTAAAGTTGTCTCCAGGCACATGATTGCTGTTTAGAAAGGAAACAAATCTATCTATCTCGGCATATGCGGATGCGGATTATGCAGGATGCCCTAAGGATCGGAAGCAGTGTTGCAGAAGATGGTATTCAGTATTCAGTCGGAGGGGTCACTGAATAGAGAATAATCGGTATTCGGGCGACTATTCGGAATTATTCGATTTTGTATTTTTTAATATATAAATTATTTATAATACATATATTCTTATATTTTTATACATATATGGTCATTAGTTAACATGAATCCAAGATAAAAGTACCAATCAATATAATAGATATATAGAATTTGACATTTGTTGCGATACCATGGTAAAATGTAACCCATAAAACTGAAAATAAAAAAAATAAAAATATGGAAAGTCAAACTCCAGTCGGTCTAATAGTCGGCCGAATAGTCGGGCGACTATTCGGTCGGGCCGACTATTGACCGACTGGAGGTTTATTCAGTTGGGGACCCCCTGCACCGCATAGTCGGACCGACTATTCGGGATAGTCGGCCGACTATTGCAACACTGAGAGGTACTATTGTCATTTTGGTGTACGCAGATGACATCATTGTTATAAGAGATGAAATGCAGGGCATTAATGAGACAAAAGCGTTCCTTGGACAATAGTTTATCACCAATGACCTCGGGAGCTTCGATACTTCCTTAGCATCGAGGTTGCCAGAAATCACATGGGATTGTAATGAGTCAAAGAAGGTATGTGATTGATCTCCTTCTTGAGTTTGTGATGGTAGACTACAGACTTTCCTTTAATCCTTTGGACTTGTGTATGAAACTTTACGATGATTGCACAAAAATGGTCGACAATAGGAGGTGCATGGAATTCGTTGGGAAGCTTCTTTGTGTGGCCATTCAACAGATCTCTCATTTGTCATGAACAAAGTCAACCAGTTCATGTTGGAGCCACGATGGGTCTATATGGATGCCATCATAATGATTCTTTGGTACTTGAAGTTCTCACCAAGTACACGGTTGCTCTTAAAAAAGGGACAACCCTTAGTATAGCATGTTGTGTAGATGCAGACTATGATAGCTGTCTTAAAAGAAGAAAGTTAAACATGGATTTGGTTGTATATATTGGTAGTTCTCTTGTCTCGTAGAAAAGCAAGAAGCAAATTCGGTGGCTAGATCGAGCGTTGAATTTGAGTACACAACTATGTCTCAAGTTAGCACTAAGATGATGTGAGTTAGGTTAGTTCTAATTGAGTTAACAATTGATGTAGCTCTTCCTATGCAGCTTTTGTGTGACAACCAAACATCATTATCCATTACCAATAAATCCCTCGTTCTTGAGCGAACCATGTATATTTAGGGGGATTGTCGATACCAAGCTTGTAAAAATCGGGGTTGACTTTCCTAGGTCTAGTCGACCAATAGTCTCCCCCATAGTCGGCCAATAGTCGGTCGATTTTTAATGTGATTTTCCATGTGTTCTGATATGTGGTTTTTTCACTGTTTTTTTTTCGATCATGTTTGTAGGTTGTTCGATACTGATTATTGTATCATTCCAGACAAATGTTAGCGATGTTTAAACCAGCCTTTTTTTGGTAAAAAATCATGATATCATGTTGGTATTAGCCTATGTTGTAAATAAAACCGCATATAAAAAAAGAATTCGGGTCGGGGGTATTGCCCCTTGCAACCTAGCAAGGGGGATGCACCTGCTCCCCCTAATCCCGCTCTTGCTGGTTGGGTATGGTGGCACATGAGGGACATCAGATGGTTATGATTTAAGGCATATCAATAGTTTATGCTATACAATTTTATATTATTTTTAATGCAACTGGTTGCTATAAACATCTACACATGGCTTGTTAGAATATGCATCCATAGGTGGGTAATTGGATCCCTTCATAGTCCAATTACCACATGCTCCTAGGTTAATCCCACGTTGGCTATTAATGGGACTCAATCATTTTAGCGGGACAATATAAGAAGCCCTACATCCATTGTAACATTTGAGAGAGAGAAATAACATAATACCCGTCCCTTGGTCGGCCTTCTCCAGTGGTTTCATCCCGCTCCTTATGGAGTACAATTCTGTGTAAAGTCCCAGTGTTCTTTCCACTGTTTATAAATCTTTATCTCTGATATGCTTTCGCACTATCGTTTTCTAATCAGAGCATGTTTGATTCCCAAGGATTTATTTTATGTTTGTGATTTGTTCGAGATTTGATTATCACATCGGGTTCGGTTTTTTGTTGTTCTCAAATTTCGATTCTTGAAGATTATTTATTCATGTTGATCTATTGCTTAAAGATCTGTTTATGTTCAAGATCGTTCCAATTCAAGTAAATTCGATGGTTTTTCGAAACCTTGATTTGCATGCAAGTTCAGAATGCCATCGACATCAAGTTCTAGGTTTTTTGGGAACCTAAAATCCGCAGATCAACATCCAAACCGATAAAAAAATAATGGAATCCATGGCGGCAATCTCCAAGAGCCTTCAGTCGCAACAACAAAGTATTGAGAGCATCTTCTACTGGCCCACCATTATTCGAAGGACACAAAGGCTATACTCCAAACTACAACCTCGCCTCTCATGCAATCCAGGAGAGGACGCCATCGTGATCCTCTCGTAGTGTCCTTTTCTAGATGACACCTGCTACATTGATCAAACCTTGAGATAGAAGGAGAGAGAATGAGTGACAGAGCGACAACCATCGCAATGGACCCCCGTGAACCATGGTGTGGGACCTTGCAATCATCCTCTCCTCACAAACCTGAGCATCAATACCATCGACTCCAGTCTCCAGCATCATCGTTGGGGCAAAACTTCGACATCGAAGCCCTCATTTTGGTGACATGCAATCAGTGCAGCCTCGAGTTGATGAAGAAGCAACTGCCCCCCCACTCCAAACCCACTCAATCCCGCTGCCGCAGATTGCGCAATAGTAGGTGAGCTCCTATGTCTAGGAGCCCCATCGTGGCTTTTGCGCTCCTCTTTTCCAGGTGGTAGTGTCGCCCTATCTTTAGATCGTTTTGAGAGTTGGATTCCCACAATGGGAACCCTAAATAGAATGGAATATTTTTTTGGTCTTCTATTTGGGGTCCAAACATGGATCAACATGTTTTAAGGAGGGTGGGGTGGTGGGGTTGTTGCATTTTCTGGGCTCAACTGGGACATGGCTCTAAAATGGGGTTGCGTTGAAAAAAAGGGTTGCAATATGTGATTTTTTTATAAGGACGCGTACAAAAAAAGAGAAAATCCGTATGTAAAGAAAATGGTGATTTGAAAGAGAAAGCCGAAAACGAGAGAGATTGCCTTAAAAATGAAGAAAAGCTAATTTTTTTGTGATGGCTTATTAGTTTTGGTTCCCATCTTGATTTTTCTTCTCCCAGCTTTATCGATGTCTCATATTTCTGCAAGTATGGGAGAAAAGAGGTATTATATAGAGTTGTACATGTCAGATTTGAGACTCTACGTATTGTCAGATTCATACTCTACAAATTATTTCGATCTACAGCTTGTGGTACACATGTTTGCGATTATTGTTTGAGAGGTCCCTATTGCTAACTTGTTTTCAGGTTAGGGTTTTCATGTGAACCATTGGGACGCCACAGTAGATATCTCATTCTTTGAGCCAGTATGGCCTCAGGGTTTTTTTGGTTAAAAAAGAGGGTGATCTCCCGCCGGGAGTCACTGCTAAATCATTTCATTAAAGAGATTGGAATACACTACCTGGCAAACTAGGAGTTATACAAGGCTTTACAGTGTGCTACGACATTTTCTAAGTAAAAGCTTTGATTCTTGAAAATTGCATCATTCCTTCCTAACCAGATCGCCCAGAGCGCAGCAAAAGGTTCTGAGTAGTCGACTGAAGAAGAGAAATCATTCTCAGGGTTTTCTTGTGAATCCATAGGGACTCCATAGTAGAGATATTATTCTCCAACTTAGTATGAGAGAGACACAGATATCCAAAAAGGAGACTTTCAAACTCCATTCTCATGTGATGGATGAACTCTAGTACGAGATCCTTCAAGGTTCCTATGGGAGATAACCCACTTCGAGGTCCTATGAGAAATATCCTTGTTCAAAGATATGGATAATTAACAACGGTCTTTGTTTGGCCCTTAAGAGAGATGGAGCAGTTGCGAGCTAGAGTTCTTCATGTGGAGACTCATTCCAATTTTAGTGACTTTGACCGACCCAATACGGAGCACACATTCTCCGACTAGGAGACCCATTTCAGTTCACACTCCAGCCCTTCAGTTCCTCCTCATCAGCACATCATGAGAAGCAACATCCTCAGCAGGCAACCTATAGAGCATGTGTTTAGTTGATATATTGTTTGTAGTGAGTGAGCGATTTCTTTTTATTTGTCCAAGATGAGCATTGCATGCCCCGACTTGAGGGGGAGTGTTAGAGTATGCGTTTATAGGGGATCCCTAAGGTTCTAATTATCACATGTACCTATATTTGTCCCACATCGTTTATTAGTGGGACTCAGTCATTCTGGTGGGGCTATATCCCCACACCTATTGTAACAGTTGAGAGAGACAGAGAAATAACATAATAACCAACCCTTGAGAGACCTTCTCCCGTGATTTCATATCGCTCTTTATGGAATAGGGTTCCAAGTAAAATCCTTGGGTTCTTTCCACTTTTTATAATTCTTTATCTCTGATACGCTTCTGCACAGGGCTAATTTATTTTTATAGATAGTCATTCATTTCTAATGCTATTGGTTAATATTTTTATGCTATTTATTTTTATGAATGTTAATTTTTTATGATGTATAGTATTTTTGTTTTGTTTTTATGAATGTATTATAGTATTAAAAATATTTAATCTATACAAATATATAAGAATATTGATCTTAAATTTGACTTAATTTATTTAAAATAATTTAAAAATTCAAAACCGACAAAAGCCCAACTAAGTTTGATTAGTTGACCGAATGCCAATTAATTCTTAGTCAATGACCCGATTGACTTAATACCGACTACCGACTTCTGCAACCTTTGTTGGTACATCAGGGATCTGATATAGAAGAGCTTTATTTCTACCTCCCATGTCCGTTCAACAGAACGTACGATAGATTTATTCAATAAAGCACTCGGCAAGGGACCATTCTAGAAACCTTCATCCAAGCCGAGCATGAAAGACATCTACCCTCCATCTTGAGGGTGACTATTAGAGAAATTAGACTTTTATAGTAATATGTAATGTGACAACCATCTGTTTCCTTTTCTATTTGTAGCCCTCAAGGAAACCTCCTTTTGTCATTAAAGGCCCCTGTCTATATAAGGAAAACCCTAGGGCACATAAAAAAAAACTACTCATTCATTTCATTTGGCATAGACCATGCGGTTGCCAACTTAGAAGCTAACCTTGGTTCCATCACAAGATGAGGGTTGTTAAACGATTGGTTTTCTAATCTCCTCTTAAGGTTTTCTAGGCTTCTCTCCTTATCCAAAGATCCTTGTTTTGTTATCAGCAAATCTTTGGTTCGGTGTTGGTGGAGTGGTTGTGCTTTGTATCTGAGGATTCGGTTTCGCTACAACTCCCGTACCATCATTTGAAGACCTTTTTTGAAATTATTGGAGATGATTGATGGTGTATTTTGATGCTTGGAGCGGGGAGTGGAGACTTCTTCGATGCTGCAATTTTTTCTTCTTCCTTCTCTACTGTTTGTTGATCAAGAGTTTTGATGATGTTTCTGCTTGATTTAGAAGAGTAGGCACACTTGAAAGATGGACTTTTCATGTGACTCTTAAGGGAGTGAAGGCCTGTGTGAAGATGCACATAACCAAATGTGTAACATTTTCAATAATAGTCCCAAAATGAAAACTTGTCAAAATGTTAGTTTGTTATAAAACGTGGAGAGGGATATCATTGGCGTAGGCATTTTGGGTGGTGGTCATCAGGTCCGACTTGGATCAAAACCCAGAATTCTTTTAGTGCTGGCTTCCTTTATAAGAATTTAGGTTTAGGCTCAAGCATGGGTAGTTCTATTTGTGATTTGGAGTTTAGAGACATATAACGTCATTTCTTTTGCCTTTCTTAAATATGTTTGGCGATAGTCTACAATTCCATAATTTGGCCTCTTGAATGTTTTTTGGCAATGCTTTAAATGATGGAGATTGACTGGGATGCTTGGCACTTGTTGACCTGAGATGTGTTCTGTATTGCATATGCTTAAGCGTTAACATTACGAAGTTACAGTTCTTCTTTTGGGCAGTGGCTTACTGGGTTGAAAAATGCTTTTTTTAGAAAGATTATGTAGAAAATGTTCTGTATGGTGCTAAACAAGTTGTACTTGGCCATAGCAGTTGCTTGACATGAGAAGAGGATGGAGATTTTTTACCAGGGTGCTGTTATTTTTTCACTTAAATTGTGATTTTGGGATGACAACTGTTCTTGAATAGTCATCTTTATAAACAATAGGAAGTTACCATCTCCAATTGATAGTTTTTGCAGTGATTTTTAATATTGGTATAAACTGCAGATAATTGAGCTTGCTGATATTGCTCGATGTGTAGCAAGCACGGCTATAGACGAAGAACAGTCTCTTCCTTACATGGTTTCCTGCTTAGAAGATTTGCAAGAAGTTATTGATCGTCGAAAGCATGAGGCGCTTACTGTACAAACATTTGGTGCCCGCATAGAGAAGCTTCATAGGCAAGCTTGTGAATGTTCTGTTCTACTTCAGATATTTTTTCATCTTTTACTTCAAATTGTTTGTTTTTAATGCCTTCTAAAATTTTCGTATACTCGCTTGTGGGATATAGAGAAAAGTACCTGCAACTTTGTGATGCAATTGATGTTGAAAAAGTTGATGTGACCAGCACTGTAATGGATGAAGAAGATGACGTGGTACGCAGCCTGCGAAATAGCCCTGTTCATTCCTCTGTACGGGATCGCACCTCGATTGATGATTTTGAGATTATCAAGCCTATAAGTCGAGGGGCATTTGGAAGGGTTTTTCTGGCAAAAAAAAGAACTACAGGGGATTTGTTCGCTATTAAGGTATTGGAAATTTATGTGCACAGATCTTTATTTAGGCTGTCACGGATCATGTGGGGTTTTTTTATTAGTTGTTATTCATCTAGTACACAGATCTTTAATTTTGGGGAGCAGTCTTATTAGATTTATTACACTATATATACTCAGTTTTATTTGGCCTTATTCTCCTTCCTGAGCCATTCTAAGTGGTTGGTGTAATGCAAGTGAAATGTATGACTTGGACTGGCATTTGTAAACTTTGTTGTGATCATCCCTTAACTGTGCTATAACTCTGAGTACTCGAGTTAATGTTAAGCTCTTGTGTGCAGCAGTTATATACATTCCCGTGGAGCTTTGCAATTTCACAGTACATATAATTAACCAGCAGCCCTTTAAATTTGACTCCACACTAAATGGCTTGGTTTATAAATTTAAGTGTAATATCAAAACACATAATTTGGAAATGGATACTTCTGTCTCTGTCTAATATGCATTGTGCATCACACACACTTTTCTAAGTTTGTCCTTGATAAAATTTAATTTTACCTAAAGAATATTGTTGAAATAGTCGTCTGACCAGGCCGATTAGTTAGTTTGACTATGTAATTCACTGGGGTGACTGAATAGAATAAATTTATCCAGTTTGGTCCAACCAAATAGTTGGTCAGACTAGTTTGCTGTGGAACCAATTAGTTAGTCGACTAATGAGAAAATATTACATCGTTATTTTTTTCAAAATTGTCTTGTAAATTTAAGATACGACATACGACACGTCACGTTTAGTTTAAATACGACCATGACTTTTATATTGTTAATTAATTACCATTTATGTATGGGTGTATGTTTGTGTGTGTATATATTCGATAATACATTTCATACATGATTTTATATTTGAAATAATTAGAGAATACTGAATTTTTCTGATGAGTCACCAGAGTGAAATGATACTTTCGGGTTGAACAAGGAATACCGTCAGTTGCACTGCTAACTAGTAAAGATATTATGCACTGTAGCATGCAATAATTTCTGCATGCCACGAGCATAACTGACCTGTCATTTCATACCGTTTGGTCTTCCCAACCAGTTTCCTTCCTGTCTTCTGAACATTTGACGTTATTATTGCTTTCATTGTCCTTTACGTTGACTTGGGGAATGCCCCCACCATCTTGTCTTCATATGGCCCAAGAGATGGATGAAGTGGGTGTCACGATAGTGGTGGTTCAGTTGTGGTTTCTTTCATCTCCTTCCTATTACCATGCCAACATACAAGTACAAGATCAATCAAATGAAAATAACCATGTATATGATCCATTTAACTCTATATTGCCATATATATAGCTCATCCTATTTCTTTCATTAAGAAAGTTAAACAACTCTAGCTGCATGTGAATGCTAAAGTATCGCACCATGTGGTTTTCCCTTCCATCAAGCACCTAGACCCTCGAGTGGTGTTGTTTCCCAGCCAACATTGTCCCACAACCAACAACAATCTCCAACCCCTAGAATCATAGCCAGTGCAGTGCCTCCTCCTCCTTCTAGCATGCCTCTGCAACAACGAGCCCCTTTGTCTAATGCTATCAGTTATGCTCCTACAAACTCCCTAACAAGGTAGCTTCTAACTGTTAGAAATATTGAAATACATAAGCTAATATCAGAGAAATAGAATAAACAAGAAAGAACATTGAGATTTCTATGTGGAACCCTACTAACTAAGGAGAGGGATGAAACCACGAGAGAACGCCTCAAAGGGTTGATGTTGCATTCAACTTTCTCATTTGTTACAAGAGGTCTAGGGCTTCTTATATTGCCTCCTCAAACCCTCCAAGTCCCACCACTAGTAAATGTGGGACTAAACACTGGATGTGGTAATCTATTTAAACACCTATACAAGTGTGACACATATACTCCAACACCCCCCTCAAGTTGGAGCATGCGATGCTCGGCTTGGACAAACAGAAAGAAATCTCAAACTCACAATACAAGACACTACAGACAATATCAACTCAACGCAAACACAACTATCGGTTGCTATCGAGGATATTGCTTCTCATGCCGTGCAGGTGATGAGGAACAAACGGGTTGGAGTGTAAGTTGAACTAAGTCTCCTCGTCAGAGAGCATGTGCTCTGTACTACACCTGTCCGAGTCACTGCAACTGGAAATGAGTTTCCACCTAGAGAACTCTGACCCGCCACACAACTGCTCCATCTCTCTGAAGGGCCGGCTAGAAACGTCGTGGAGACATCCTCGTCAGAGTCCATTGTTGCTGGAGAATGGAGTCTGAAAACTCTCCTTGTTGGAGAACTCAGTCTCTCCCATAGTAGCTCAGAGAATGGGATCTCTACTCTGGAGTCCCTATGAAACCACATGAAAACCCTAGTCCACATGGCATAGGGAATGCGATCTCTACTTTGGAGTCCTTATGGATCACATGAAAACTCTGAGACCAAACACAAAAGTTGGGGACCGCACAAAAATGATCGCACACATGTGCGCATGAGGTTTTCCAATTTATAAAGCAAACAAGAATCACACTTCTTGCATCTACTGGTAAATCGACTTATGCATTCGAATTACTACATTCTGATGTTTGGGGTCCGTCAAGTGTGAAGTGCATGGGTGGCCATATGTACTGTATCACTTTCATTGACAAATTTTCACGGAGTACTTATGTGTACCTTTTAAAACATAGAAGTGAAGTACTTGTTGTTGTAATGACCTTTATAAATATGATAAGCACTCAGCATGCAACAAGAATAAGAACACTCATGACTGATAATGCCAACGAGTACCCAGAATGTTCCCTACGTATTTTTCTTGATGAGAAAGGAATCCTCCATGAAACATGTAGCTACATGCCACAACAGAACGGGATTGCGGAAAGAAAAAACCGTCATTTATTAAATGTCACTAGAGCATTCCTACTGCAATGGAATGTACCAAAGATTTTTTGGGGAGATGTTGTCTTGACTGTTGCTTATCTGATCAATAGGACACCTTCGATCGTAATGGGAAGAGAACTCCTTTCTCTATCATCCATCCGGATACCTCTCCCTTCAGTTTTGACCCACGAGTTTTTCGATGTGTTTGCTTTCTTCACGACTCTGGACCAAGTTGGCGTAAGTTAGATCCAAGAGCCATGAAATGCATATTTCGTGGGTATTCTGGAACCCAAAAAGGATACAAATGTTATGACTCAGTGGCTCGTCGTCTTTATGTGAGTAAGGATATTACTTTATTTGAGAGTGAGCCCCATTTCTCTAAGAGCTTTCCTCAAGGGGAGTCTGTGAGTACATATGTTGAGAAATATGAGAATGTGATTTACTTTCTGGGTGACATACAAGAGACTATCAATGTGGGGAAGGGAAATGGGCAAGATAGAGACAAAGTCAGTGAAAATATAGGCAGATTTGGAAATGAGCAAGATGGAGGCAAAAACAGTGAAATTTAGGCAGATTTCGACATATTTATAGCAGAAAAAAGGGATCATATAAAGTGGTGGAGATTAAATAAGAGATGATACCGAACCATGATATCAACCTTTCCTTTGATCATGATGTCAACATTTCCATAGATTATTTTGGCCATGAAAACTCTGCAAGTGTTCCTCTATCTTGATATCCATACTAAGAATGCCAACTCTTTGTTGGATGATCGCCCCATTGCTATGAGAAAATCTGTTGGAACTGTTCGAGCCTCTACTCGTTATCCAATGGAGGACTTTGTTGCTTACATAAATATGAGTTCGAGACGTAAATGCTTTATGACCTCTCTTGATGCTCATTATATTCCCAAAAATAGTGATGAATCCAAAATGGATTCCAAATGGATCAATGCTATGAAGGAAGAAATGGATGCCTTGGTAAAAAAATAATATTTGAGAATTGTTGATGCTCCTAAGGGCGTTCACTTTGTTGGCTCTAAATGGGTCTATACAATCAAATATGATGCTGATGGGAACGTTGACAGATTCAAAGCTCGGCTTGTGGCTAGAAGATATAGCCATAAATATGGGATTAATTACTTGAAAACATTTGCTCATGTTGCAAAGATGATACAATCAGAGTTGTTATTTGTCTAGCAACTCATTTTTCTTGGAAAATGTATCATTTAGATGTGGTGGTATCTAAAAAGAAGTGTATATGAAAATGTTGCATGGGTTTAAGAAGGACAACAAAGTTTGCAGAATAAAAAGGTCTTTTTATGGATAAAACAGTTACCAAGAGCTTGGTTTGAACGTCTACATTTGGTCATGATTAGAAATGGAGATACTCATCTGAATGGGGGCAACACTATGTTTATAAGGAGAAATAAAGTAAAAAGAGATATTCTTTTGGTGTATGTCGATGACATGATCCTTGCAGGTGATGATGAAGGGGAACTTTCCAGGATAAAGACAACACTTGCAATCCTAGGCATTAATATGACTCAATCTCTAAGAGGTATGTGTCTAAGTCAGCAAAAAATATGCTATGGGCTTATTGAAGGACCGTGACATGTTGGGATGCAAGTCTACTGCTAATCCTATTGAGACAAATCATAAACTGAATAAAGATGATGATGACCTTCTTGATGATGCAGGAAAGGGTAGGTATCAAAGATTGGTGGGAAAATTGATCTTACCCTTGCTAGACTGGATACTACATGCGCGGTAAATGTGGTGAGTCAATTTATGCATGCTCCTATCACTTTTCATGTAAATGTGGTAAACAAAATTCTATGTACATAAAAGGATCGCCAAGAAAAGGTCTTATGTTCATAAAAAATCTTGGTCACTATTGAAGGATATATTGATGTTGACTGGACTGGCTCCGTTGATGATAAAAGATCCACATCAGGTTATGCGGTATATCTATGCAGAGATTTGGTTATTTGGAGAAGTAAGAAGCAGAATATGGTTTCAAGATCAAGTACTGAAGCAAAATACCAGGATCTTGCCAATGGTATTACAGATATTCTATCGTTAAAAAATCTTCTCCATGACTTGGGCATCAAGGTTAGTATGCCAATGAAGATATTTTGTGACAATAAGGCCACAGTAAACTAGGTCAACAATCCTGTAATGTATGACAGAACGAAGCATTTGGAGATTGATAGACATTTCATCTGCGAGAAGATTGAGGATTGTTTATTGTGCTTTCCATACCTAAAGTCTACCGATCAAGTTGCTGATCTCTTCACAAAGGGGCTGCCTATGGTCAATTTGAGTTGAATGTAGGCAACTTGGACATGGTGGACATTTATGTCCAATTTGAGGGGGGTGTTGAGTTCATACATATATGCGTAAACAGATCTTTGTATGAGGGACCGTTTACCCATCTTTCTCTATATATTGTACTCATCCCTGCTCATTGAAAAATTATCTTATTGAAGAGTGCCCTAATCTCTAGTGAGGGAGATTAGGGATTGAGAGCTCCTGTGATTTTCCCTCTCCATAGGGTTTTCCACGTAAATCCGCATCTCCATATTTGTGTATGCTTAGTGTGTTTGATTCTAACATCTAGAAAATGGTTTATTAATCCAATCTTTTTATTTATGTATGTAGATCTGATTTTAACCCCGGAATGGTGTATTACTCATCCTGTTAGCTAGAGGGGCTACCCACGAAACCAATCCAATTTTATTCCCATGATCGTGAGGCAAATTCGGTTAGATGCAATGAACTGGAGCGTATTTGTAATACCCTAGGATAGTACCACATCGGATACTTAGAAAATAATGAATGTGGTTATATATATGGAAGGTGATTACTTGATAACTTGCCCTTAAGCAACTTGGTGGTTGCCTTTGTGTCCATTTGACTGGAATCCCAACATATTGCTAGGGCTAGTATTCCTCAATAGTGGTTTTAGTCAATGAAATAGAGAGATCACTTTGGATGATCTAGCTAATAGTGAAAGTTAGTTGAATCGTGCAAGCTATAGACGGATACAAAGAAAGGAAGTAGGGGAGGCTTTGAAGGTTATGAGACCTTGGAAAGGTATAGGATTGGATGACATCTCTGTAGAAGTATGGAGAGTTTTAGGTGAGCACGATTGGACTTGGCTTACGAATCTATTCAATGTTATTTGGCGAAGTAAGAAAATGCTTGAAGATTGGAGGAGTATCGTGGTGCCTCTTTATAAGAATAAAGGAGACATTCAAACTTGTTCAAATTACAGAGGTATCAAGCTGATGAGTCAACATGAAAATTTGGGAAAGTGTGATCAAAAGAAGATTCAGGCAAGTTTCTAACGTAAAAGAAAATCAATTCGGATTCATGCCAAGTCGCTTAACTATTGAAGCCATCCATTCTCTGAGGAGAACGATGGAGATTTATAGAGCTAAAAGGAAGAACCTCCATATGATCTTTATTGATTTGGAGAAGGCTTATGATTCTGTCCACGAGAGATATTGTGGAGAGTTTTGGAGAAGAAACAAGTATATGTCCTACACATTAATCTCATAGAGGACATGTATGATGGGGCTTTGTCTTGTGTAAGGACCCCGTCTGGGAAGACTGGCTATTTTGACATCAACATTGGTTTACATCAAGGTTCAATTTTGAGTCCATTTCTTTTTACTTTGATTATGGACAAGCTGACAAGTCACATTCAGGATGACTTCCCTTGGTGTATGTTATTTGCTGATGATATTGTGTTGATTGACAAGACTAGAGATGGAGTAAATGAGAGGCTGGAGGTCTGGAGACATAAGTTGGAGACTAAAGGATTTCGTATAAGTAGGACTAAGATGGAATATATGGAGTGCACCTTTGATGGAAACAATGGTGAAAGAATCGAGGTGAAGGTTGGTGACGATAACATTCAGAAGAGAGATTCTTTTAGATATCTGGGATCTATTTTGCAACATGATGGGGAAATTGATGGAGATGTTACTAATAGAATAAATGCAGGTTGGCTAAAGTGGAGAGGAGCTTCTGTTGTTCTCTGTGATAAGAAAATTTCTTTAAAAATTAAAGGAAAGTTTTACAAAGCAGCTGTGAGGCTTGCTATGCTCTATGGATCTGAGTGTTGGCCTGTGAACCATAGACATGTGCAGAGAATGGCTGTAGCAGAAATGAAAATGCTAAGATGCATGTGTGGACACACACATAAAGATCGGATCAGATTGATGCAATCAGAAAGAAAGTTGCTGTAGCTCTGATCGAGGATAAGATGCGAGAAAACCGCTTAAAATGATTTGGTCATTTGCAAAGAAGATCAGCTGATGCACCAGTTAGGAGTTGTGAGTGTTGGGATGTTGAGCCGGCTATGAGAGGGCGAGAACGACCCAAGAAGTGTTGAAAAGAGACTATACGAAGGGATCTTAGTTTTGTGGATATAAGACCGACCGGGATTGATCCAAGATAGATTTGAATGGAGGCGAAGAATCCATGTAGCCGACCCTACTTAATTGTGGGAAAATGTTTTGCTGTTGTTGTATGATCCCTGCCGAACTGATTGCTCATTCGTGGTAGGTGTTTATCCAGAACTCCTGCGACTATTTCTGCAAAGTTTTAATTTTTGGAGGAAATTAGCTTATCTCTGGGTTTTCTGGTGGTTATGTATAGGCTGATTTGGCGATCCACCGAAGTTGGGTGAAGATCTTCTTATGGCAGATGAAACGTAGCATATTGGTTTCTAAGGCACTCGGAAATTTGTGGTCCGTTTGGGGAATTCCTCCTGTTCTCGCTGTGTGACTCCTTTGGAAAATGGTGAGTACATATCTTTTTGCTCTCGGTTGAGCCGTGGAATCGTATGGGCATGTCCTTGTTGCGGCTCTCCAACTCGGCTATTTGTTGTTTTGTGGGTGATATGGTTCTTGAGCAATGGTGTAGACTTCTGTCAGGAGCATTGGTCGGTGGACAGTATGTTGGTGCATATTAGGGCTGATGTAAGGCATGATCATTGTAACGGTCACTTTTAGTTTTTAATTACTATTATGGTGTGGCTTACGTCGAGCCTACACCCCATCTTTCTTAAAAAACATATATCTCTTTTAGTTAGGGATTTAATTAATCCTAATTGGAACTTCAGGGTTGCAACTATATTATTTGATTTTTTGTATTATAAAAAACAATAATTTTTGGTGAAGCTGCAATGAAAGACCAAAAAATAACATATGACTTGATTACTAGCCCTTTCGCTCAATGCAATGCATGGGTCTGTTTTGGAGCGTGTCTTCAATAATTTCTGAAAAGAGATTTGGGGATCACCCTTTAGGTTGTATTCAGTTTTTTTTTGGTATTTTAAGATTTCATTTCTTTGTTGTGGCTTTAAGCACATGTTAGTTTAATGTTTATATACTACTACTCTTTACTTATGCTTGGAACACGTGCATTCATGTTGCTCCCTACACTTAATAGTTAACAAGGTTTTGAGTGCTGATATCAATGTGACGAAATCTCGTAATTGTGTCAAAATTGTTTAAAACATTTAACTTCAAGACAATAGTTTCTAGTAGTTCCTAAATATATAAATAATGTAATTATATTATCATCTTATATTTGAAGAATGAAGAGAGTTGATTTGTAATATCATGCAGCCTACCACTTCAGATTTCATTTTATAAACACATTATGTAAAGTTTCGTATATTAAAAATACATGCTACTAAGTTGTTACTACAAGAAACGACCATCAATGAAAGTAGAAGGATATAGAGTGGAGTAAGAAAAATTCTATTGTTCATTTAAAAATTGATGAAAAAGTAATAATTGTTGGAATATTTGTTATATGCGTCACTTGAGTAGATGGGTAAATGGCTCCATTTACCACATCATGTAGTTTAGTCCCACATCTACCAGTTGTGAGATATGGAGACTCGGTGAGGGTAATATAAGAAGCTCCTCACCCCATGTATCCAAAGAGAAAGTGCAATGCATACATCAACCCTTTGAGGCGTTCTCCCGTGGTTTCATCCTGCTCCTTAGCTAGTAGGGTTTCACGTTAAATCCTGTGTTCTTCAATATTTTATCTCTGTTTGTGATACGCTTCCGCATTTCTATTCTCATATGATATCAGAGCGGGTTTGATTCTCGAGGATTTTGAGTTCTTTGTTTTTATTCATGATTTGAGATTCGGTTCGAGGGTTTCTATTGAGACCCTAATTATGTTATTGGAGATTAGTTTGAAGATTTGTTGTTCTATTCAAGTTCATGTCCGCGATCATTCAAGATGTCAAGAATTATAGGGTTTCGTTGAAACCGTAAAATCCAGGCCTCCAACATGCAGATTAGTGCCAAAATCTCCCATCCAGTCGTGAAAAATCCAGATTTGCAGATCCTGCGACACCCTTCGTGGTAGAGGGCAACCGATCTTCAGGCGAAACCCTAGCGCCGCTCCATCCCTTTCAGCACAGGCGCGAGACTCCTCCAAGAGCATCTCATAGCAGAAGGCTGTGATGCCCTTGGATCATGGAATTGCTCCAGGCAGAGCTATGTGATTTGCGAGTACCCGCTCACAGCGATACTCCAGCAAGCGGTGCTCGCAGCAAGACCCTCGGCTCTGCCGCCAAGAAGGCGACCTCTCGGAGCAGCAAGGCCGGCTTCTAGTTCCCTGTTGGTCGAATCGCACCGAGCCTCGAGCCCTATTTTCGAGATCCAGTCTTAGTCGCATGTCCAATCATGCGGAACCCCTAGTAGGTGGTGGTAACACGCATGCGGCTCTGTCCTCCTCCACTCGAGCTCCAGGAGTTGCCACCTATCCCTCTAGCCACGCCATCGCTGCGCTCCTCCAAGCGGTGACATCTCCATCTTGCGATGTTGCTTCTTGTCGGTGCTCCTCGCGACGGCTATCCCCCTGCCCCCTCCCAGGTGGCAACAATGATCTGCCTCTCTCCCTAGCGGCTCCTCCTAGCGCCAAAGGCGGTTGCACCCTCCATCGGCAAGTTGTATTTCGTGAGCCCCATGTGGTGTCGTCCTCTCCAAAGGCGGTTGGGGGCGACTTGTTTCATGAGAGGGTTCCCTAAGTGGAACCCTAAATAGAGAAGTTCACCTTTTTTTCGGTTTTGAGCCCAACGAGCCAAAAGAAAAAAAAGAGGGAGCCTAACTGCGGGTTGGCCCAATTTTGAAAAAAAAGGGATGTTAAAAAAGAAGAAAGAAAAAAAGGAAAAAAAACGAAACAAATTGGCTTTTGTTTAAAAAAAGCTGCGTAAAAAAACCATACGTGGAAAAAATTGAAAAGCAAAGGAAGAGAGGAAAGTCGTAAACAAATGATGCAACAACTTATTTAAAAAAATGGAATAGTCGAGCAAATTGAGAAAGCCAAAAAAAATCATCGGCTTATGAGATTCATTTATTTCTCCCCATTTTTATGTCTTCTCCCAATTTGGCCGATGTCATTGTTTTCTGACCATTATGAGAGAAAGGGGGAGTATTGTGTAGACTCACAAGTCTGTTCCAGACAAGGTTTAAAAAAGCGCGAGGCGGTCCGAGGCGTTTTGCCTAAAATTGAGGCGAGGCGTAAGCCTCGAGGCGCTCGAGGCGTAAGCCTCAATTTTTTGGAAAAAAAATTAAAATTAGAGCAAAATACATTGGAAAAACTATATGATAATGTTAAGTTTTCCCCAAAACACATTTAAGAATAGTTTGACACTAGTAAAAGATACAATACATAAGCGATGAAGGCATTGTAGTTCAAAAAAACTAATACTAAGCTACCAATATATGGAATATCAAGTTCTATATGAGTATTGAATTAAAGTCTATACTTAATACTAAAGTACAATAAAAACCATAATTTTTAGTGTTCAAAGTAAAAAAATACCAACATACCCTGAATCCCAACCATTTGTCTTGCTGGACGTTGTTGGAGAACCATATGCATCCCCTCCTGCCATATGATACCCCAACAAGACGGGGGTCTCGCTGCCCGGTCAGCGAGCCTGTGGGGGGGTCTAGGGGGGAGCAGGTGCGCTCCCCCCTGCGGGGGCGTGGGGGCAGCGCCCCCGGCGAAATTTTTTACTAACAATGTTATTTTTATTTTGCTATTCACAATAAAATGAAATAATTACTTTACTTCACGTGTTTATTTTCAAACTTTCTTCTTCATATATACGATAATTAATCTAATATTCCCAACTTATATAACTAAATAACAACATCAAGTTGAAAACTTGCAACTAATATAAAATATTTATTACAATTGAAACTCAAATCTGTGTGCAATAGAAATAGTATATGTAGGTGTATGATAAATGGAACATGATGTATACAAGATCATGGAGCTTCACTTATTTCAAGCGATCAATTATCTTTGAATGCCCCCTCCCCTCGACCCTTCGGTTTTACAAAAAAAAGGTACCCAAAATTAAAAAAAATGCGATTTTTTGAGGCTTACGCCTCAGCCTCGCCTCGAGCGCCTCACGCCTCGAGCGCCTCAGGCGAGGCTGAGGCGTACGCCTCTTATGATGTACCTGAGGCGTGCGCCTCGGGGCGTTTTGGGCCCGCCTCGCCTCGAGGCGTACGCCTTTGCGCCTCGAGGCGCCGCCTTTTAAAACCATGGTTCCAGATTCGGATGTCAGATTCCAGACCATCTAAATTTTCCAGACTCTACAGATGTTCAGATATTCAGACTCGACGTCAGATTGGTTCCGAGTCTTCAGTTTCAGACACGTACATGTATGCGGTCTTTTTCAAATGTTCACATGTTTGCCATCATTGTTTGTGGTCCCCATCTTTGTTTATGGTCAGCGTTTTCATGTGATCCATAGGGACTCTAGAGTTGAGATCCCACTCCCTATGCCATGTGGTTTAGGGTTTTCATGTGGTTTCATGGAAACTCCAGAGTAGAGATCCCATTCTCTGAGCCAGTATGGGAGAAACCCAGTTATTCAATAAGGAGACTTCTTCAGACTCCATTCTCCAACGACTGTGGACTCCGACGAGGATTATCTCTACAATTTTTTCAGTTCGGCCCTTTCAGAGATGGAGCAGTTATCCACATGTTGTGGCAAGACTCATCTCCAGTTGCAGTGACACTGATAGGCGCAGTACGGAGCACATGCTCTCCGATGAGGATATTCAATTTGACTCACACTATAGCCCATTCGTCCTCCTCACCTGCACAATATGGGAAGCAACGTCCTCGACAACAGTCGACAGTTGTGCGCGTTGAGTTGATATTGTTTGGAGTGTCATGTAGCATGAGTTGAGATTTCTTTCTGTTTGTCCAAGCTGAGCACTGCATGCTTCAGCTTGAGGCGGAGTGTTGGAGTACTTGTTATATGTGTCGCTTGAGTAGATGGTAAATGAATCTCTCCAGGATCCATTTACTACATCATGTGGTTTAGTCCCACATCTAGCAGTTGTAAGATGTGGAAACTCGGTGAGGGCTATATAAGAAGCCCCTCACCCCATGGGCTCATGTATCCATTGGGAAAGTGCAATGCATTTTGAGGCGTTCTCCCGTGGTTTCATCCCGCTCCTTAGGGAGTAGAGTTCCACATTAAAATCATGTTCTTCAATATCTTATCTTTATTTCTAATACTCTTCCGCATTTCTATTTTCTAACAAGAATAAACAAGAAGTACACTGATGGGAAAAAATGTCGGTAAAAAATTTCAGCAGCTCTTGACGTCTCTAAGTCTTTGGCATGCCAACAATAGTGGCATATGCCCCTCACTTTGCCCGTATCGGTCCGCATTTCTAAGTATCTAAGAAGATGCCTCACTTGTTTTGCCCATATGCAGCTAGATATGTTGTTATCGGGGGCACTCTGCCTTCATCGATACCAGAAAATACGTGGAACTTGCACATGTTGCTACATCTGAATCCATGATATCCGATTCTCAATACAAATTAACTGGATGTCTAAAACTTTCATCGTGTTTATAATCAGAGGCAAGGTTGCAAAAGTTAGTAGTCGGTACTCGATCGGTTGGGTCATTGACTAAGGATTAATCGGCAGTCAGGCGACTAATCGGATTTAGTCGAGCTTTAATCGGCTTTGAAGTTTTTAATTATTTTAAATATATAAATAATTTGTATATTCTTATATATTACATAGATTTATACAATTTTCATATTATCATCATGAAAGAAATGAAGTAATTGGATCTCAATAAAAACATTAAGCGTATTAGAATAAGTTTGCTTTAAAAAAGCACAAAAAAATATGGTATCTCTAAGAAAAAATCGATCGACTCGTCAGCCTAGTCGGAGTTAGTCAATACTCGGTCGGCCACCCCTCTGATTAGACTAGTCGAACCTACTAGACGGACCAGTCAGGGGACTTTTACAACAATGATCAGAGGTTGCTGCGAAGAATCTTCGAGGAATTTGTTGTGTTATTTTACTGATGAAGCAGCTATTCTGAATGGACATGAAAGTAATAGCATCCTTGAGTTTAATTTATGTCCCTGTGTAAATTTGGAAATAATTTAGTTGATGGGTGAGCAGTTTCTTGTGGCCTGGTTATTGACAAGCAGTTTGTTTCTCAGGTAGAATGAATGGTTGGTATTTTGAAATAACATCTGTTCATACTTTTGACATCTGCCTGTACTTTGAATTTGAACTTTTCATGGTTGGTTTATGTTCAGATACTCAAGAAGGCAGATATGATTCGCAAAAATGCCGTTGAGAGTATCTTGGCTGAGCGTGATATATTGATTTTAGTTCGAAATCCGTTTGTGGTATGTAAATCTAAAGAAATGTCTCATGATCATTTATTTATTTATTAATGACATGGTGTTTCAGGTTCGGTTTTTTTACTCATTCACCTCCAAAGAAAATCTGTATCTTGTTATGGAGTACTTGAATGGAGGAGATCTCTATTCATTGCTAAGAAACTTGGGTTGTTTAGGTGAAGAAGTTGCCCGTGTATATATAGCAGAAGTCGTAAGTTTGTATTCTTTTGATTCAGAAAACATGCGTAGTCTAGCATGGTTTCAGCTGGAAACCTTTGTTTTGGCCTTAACTGTAAAATTAACTTTTCACAGGTCCTTGCATTGGAATACTTGCATTCTCTTCATGTGGTGCATAGAGACTTAAAGCCTGATAACCTATTGATAGCCCATGATGGTCATATCAAGGTTGATTAATTACTCAAATTGTGCTCTGATTATGATTAGAATTATTCTCGTTGTGCACTTTTTCTTTTCGAGTATTGTTTTGATTTTTTTTCTTTTGTGTACTCGGCATTGATATTTTTTATTTATTGTATAAATACTGATGAATGAAAAATATGATCTCTTTTATGTTAACTATGATGACCTGTTAAGTTATAATAATGTTTGGATGTGTGTATTGAATAAGGAAATAGATAAGCTGTTCGGTGAATCTGCTGATGGTTAAAGCAAAATGTTTGCTTGATTGAAAGGACAAGAACAAGCTCAAAGGAGATTTCACATGGGTTCTTTGTGTGTGTATGTTTTTTTTTGGGGGGGGGGGGTTGTAATCCATACCAACATCAAACGAACTTGCTTTACTCTTTCTCTTCATTTATTTCTATCCTTCCCCTGACAGCTCTATAGCACAATTCTCTCTTTTCTGACTTTCTCTCAAATGCAGCCTATTGCTTTCCGTTGACCATGCTGGTTTGGCTGACATCTTTGTTGGTAGGTCAGCCTTTTGAAAGGCAAGGATCTATGCCCATCCCTTGTTGGAAGTCTCCTTGTCGATGAAACCAATGAGAGTAGAAGGAAAATGATTCTGCCATCAGCTGCCATTTTCTCAATATGAAAACTTACCTCTGGCATTCATATATTTCAAGCGAAAAGAATCAGAACCAAATAGGAATTATCCACTCTAACTGGGGATCTTATAAACTCCTTTTATCCTTGACTTTTGTTTGAGATATAGGAATTTTATGTAGGAATGTGACAATCGTGTAGTTGAAAATTGTCTTGCTAAACTGTTGTTAATTTCATGTTTGGTTTGTCCGTGTTACTATTCATTTATTATGCTTGGGGGTTTGGTTATTCTATGATGCTGTTTGTATGAAATGACAGTAGTTGATTGATGGAGAGGGATGTAACTATCAATGGTTTTGAAGGTGGGAGGAGAGTGTAGGGAGGATGGATTGCATAATTGTTCATGTTATTGTTACTCTGATTATAAAATAAGCCTTTTCTTCTTCTCTTCGTGTCAAAAGACGACATTTATTATATTATCCAGAAAACCCTTAATTCCCTTGATCATTGCAGCTGACAGATTTTGGACTTTCCAAAGTTGGTCTCATCAATAGCACCGCTGATTTGGCTAGTCCAGCTGCCACTGACACTTCATTAATGGGGGATGATGAACCTCAGGTGTCTTTGTCTCAACATCAGCAAGAGCGCCGAAAAAAACGTTCTGCTGTTGGTACCCCGGATTATCTGGCACCAGAGATCCTCTTGGGAACTGGGCATGGTTTGTAATCTACGGTGATTGTTTTCAGTTTCTTAGTATAATATTTGAATATTTGTGCCTCACAGTTTCGCTTTTGGTATGGGGTCGTCATTGTTCATAGGTCCATTATGGATGATTAAACTCATCCATTAGTTTTTACACGAAATACATTCTCTAAATAATTAACATTTTTTTGTTGAGAAAAATAGAAGAGATGTTTATTTCGTAGAACTCTAGACGCTCTTATATAGAGGAGAGGCCTATGGGTAAATTACATAAGATGGACACGGAGAAATAAAAATAAGAAACTAATACTCAGATTACATAGAATTATTTCTACACTCCCCCTCACGATGGAGCATAGATGTCAATCATGTTCAGCTTGGAAGAACACTTCTGAAATGACCCTCTGAATAGTGCCTTGGGAAAGATGTCTGTTGTTTGCTCTCATGTGCTGACATGGGGGGTAGAAGTTAAGCCCTTCTGAATCATGTCTCTAGTATAATGGCAGTCTACTTCAATATGCTTCGTTCTTTCATGGGATGCATGACTGTTTGCAATGAACAGGGCAGCTTGATTATCACATTGTAACTGCATGGATAGAGGTACATTTATATACAAGTCTGCTAGCACTGCTCGAACCAACATCATTTCTATACTTGCTTGTGCCATAGTCCTATATTCAAATTCAGCACTCGATCTAGCCACCACCGTTTGTTTGTTACTTTTCCAAGAAACAAGAGAACTGCCAACGAATACTGCAAAGTCAGACGTAGACTTCCTGTCCTTAGGACAACCTGCACAGTCTGCATCATCACATGCAGAAACAGAAAGAATTGCTCCTTTCCTGAATAATAATCCTATGCCTGAAGAAGACTTTAGATATCGCAGTACCTTGTATATAGCATCTATATGTATCTGTCGGGGCTGCTGCATGAATTGGCCCCCCCGACTCACTGCAAATGAGATGTCAGGTCTAGTAATAGTAACATATAAGAGCTTTCCCATCATCTCTCTGTATCTCCTCTTGTCAACCTCTTATGTATCATCACCATATAGTTCATGCTAGGATCCATAAGAGTAGTGGATGGTCGACAACCAATCTTGCTTGTCTCAGCAATCATATCTGTAACATACTTCCTTTGGGTCATCACAAGACCTTGCACAGTCCTAGCAAATTCTAACCCTAAGAAATACCTTAGGGTGTCCAAATCCTTCGTAACAAACTGACGACCTGAAAATTCTTTTGTCATTTTTATCCCATGCACATCATCTCCTATAATGAGAATATCATCCATATAAACCATGATAACAACAGTACCTCTAGGTGTCTTCTGCACAAACAATGAGTGGTCTGCAATTGATCTCTTGAATCTATGCTTTTCCACCAACTCCGAGAGCTTCTGAAACCAAGCCCTTGGACTTTGCTTTAAGGCCATAGATTACCTTATGGAGTCTACAAATATGTTGACACTCCCCCTTAGCGTAGACTTCCTCCTCTAGAATTCCATACAAAAAATGCATTTTAACATCTAATTGAAACAAAGGCCAATCACGTACCACAACTGAAAGGACCCGTAAAGTGGAGTGGCGCGCAACTGGAGAGATTTGTGTCCATATAGTCCATGCCGTAGGTTTGATTAAATCCACGAGTTACTAATCTTGTCGTGTAATGATCAAGGCTCTCATCCGCATGGTATTTAACAGTAAACACCCACTTGCAACTGACGACCGAGGCTCCTAGAGGAGCATACACCAAACTTCAGGTCCCACGTGATTGCAGGGCAACCATCTCTTCCTCCATAGTCAGTCGCCAGCGACTATCATTCAGGGCCTCCTGGTAACTTTGTGTAATAGACACAATAGATAGAGCAACTGCAAATCTCTAAAAGTCCCCTGTCAGATGATGAAAGGACACCTGGGACACAAGGGGATAAGAGGTACAAGTACGCTTTTGCTTCCGTAAAGCGATGGGTATATCCAGGTCATCAGTAGCATCAACCATGTGTGGGCTAGTCTCCTGCAAAGATCCTTGCACATATATAACTCCGGACCCATCATTAGAAATCATGTTATCAGAACAAACATGAGGCGTGCTGGATGACAAGCGATTACCATGAGCAGAAACAGGTCTACAGGAGTAAGTGAGAATAACTCCTTATCAGGAAAAACAATGGAGAAAGGAGTTTTCTCACCCAAAAAAGACGAAGGCATGCGATGATGCTTTCGCTCTACAACACCATTTTGCTGAGAAGTGTAAGGGCGTGTTGTTTAATGAATAATGCCATGAGATGAAAAGAAATGGGATAGAGTACGTGTACAAAATTCCAAAGCATTATATGTTTTCATAAATTTGACAGAAGATGAGAAATTATTTTGCACTTCATTGATAAAGATTTTGATCATATCCCCTGCTTCAGATTTATTTTTCAATAAGTAAACCCATGACAAATGAGAGTAATCATCAACTGCAATAAGATAACATATATCCCTGATGATCAGGAACACGATTCAGACGCCTAATATCAACATGAAATAATTCAAAAGTGGAGCTACTGGTCCGACTTTTGATGACTACGGAAAGTGGATCGATGATGCTTCCCCAACTGACAAGCTTTACACTGGAAGGAAGACCCTGGTGAGATCTACGGCAAGATATGACACATCCTCTAGAGAGGGAGTTGACCAAAACGTAGATGCCAAGTGAATGGAGAGACTGGTCCAGTTGAAATAGAGGACGTACTTGCATAGGGAGTTCGGACCAGTCGATAAAGACCACCCTGCTCACGACCACAGCCTATCACCCTGCCCGTAAGAATGCCATGGAAAACCAGAGATGATATGTCAAAGATAACTCGACAATGCAAATCCTTCGTTATTTGACTGATAGATAAGAAATTCATAGAAAAATCAGGGGCATGTAACACGTTCTGCAAGCTCATTGAAGGTGTCAAAGTGATCTCCCCCTATCATGTGATTCTGGAATCAGTCCCGTCGGCTATCATCACAGTTCTTCCTGAGAAATCTATCTGTATGCTGTAAGTTGCCCTTTGTCTCCGCATAAATGGTGCGTCCCCGCAGAGTCCATAATCCACTATGTAATCTCAGATCCATAACATGATGTAAAGGCATAAGTACTACTTGAGGTGCTGGACATAGCAGAAGTACTGGCGGAAGCTGATGTTGTGACATTGGAATGACCTCCCGGAGATGGTGAAGGAGGCATGATATCTCGTAGTCTGGCCACGAGGTCATCAAATCTTTGATCTGAAAAAGGAGCAATGGGAGACTCAGCTTGATCTACTACATGGGCTAATGCTAGGAAACCATGCTTGAAGTAGCATGTCTCCTCGGTATGACCTGGGCGGTGGCAAAACGTACAAGGCCGACGAATGTGATCTCCTCTACCATGATATCCTCGGCCACGAAAAGAAGAAGAGCCTCCTCTGCCTCGAGAGGCTGCCATTGTCGAAGATATCTGACTAGTGGCAGTGGACGAAACAATAATCCCGCTGAGACGGCGGAAAGCTTCCCCCATAGGAGGAATAGTAGCATCCGCAAGAATCTGACAGTAAGCAGCATCATATTCATGATTCAGGGCTTCTAGGAATACACCAACCATAGTAGCATTCATATATGTCTTCTGCTGCCTAGGGGTAGCTGTGAGTGGCGTGAAGCTGTGGAGCTTCTCAAACATCCCTCGCAAGGATGTATACAACGAATGGAGAGGCCTACAGTTTTGCGTGATAATGAATATGTCATGCTGAAGTTGAAGGATCTTAGTTTTGTTCCTCGTCTGAGAGTAAGTGGTTGTGAAGATGTCCTACATCGCCTTAGAAGTGAACGGATGTAACACATCATTGGTGATCTCTATCGTCAATGTCCTTGAAAGCCAGACTTTGGCATATGCACTATCCGCCTCCCACGAGGCGTTAACCCTAGTCTTCTCTACCGACTCCTCCTCGGTAAGAATATGCTTCTTAGTTATTACCATTTGACCTCATAAGGCTCATGAACTGCATAGCCTAGAGCTCATAGTTTGTCCCGTCCATGTTGACAATAGGCATTGGACCTCTGAAAGCGCTTGTGGCGGGTACATCGACTTTGTTCTCGGACATATTGCCGGATGTAGAAGACTATGATTTTGTAAACCAACGGGTGAATGTCTACACAAACATACGAGGATTTGAATGCATATGTAGACTTATGCACCCAAATCCCTCAAGTAGACGGAGAGACTGACGCCGACGATGGAGCGACTTGAAAACAGGTCGCGCATGGAGGCGCTGCATGCGCAAGAGCAGCATGATGGGCGGTGTGCGGTGGCGCGTGAGATGTTGCGCGGTGGCATGTGGGACGGTGCGCAATGATGCGCGGTGGGGCAGCGGTGCACGAGAGGCGACGCACGTGGGTGGGCGGCGCGCGGTGGTGGGCGGCTCGCGTGTGGAGGGTGAGGTTAGGGTTAGGGTTTTTGGTACGAGAGCTCCAATCTAGGATCGTCGCTCTGATAACATGTAGGAAAAAATAGAATAGATGTTTATTTTATGGAACCCTAGGCTCTCTTATATAGAGGAGAGACATATAGGTAAATTATATAAGATGGACATGAAGAAATAAAAATTAGAAACTAATACTCAGAGTAAAAAGAATTATCTCTACAGTTTTCTTATTTTTTATTAAAAATAACTTCATCACTGTTGACTTAAATGTTTTTTGAAAATTTCCTTGTCTGAAGTGAAATATTTTAATAGATCATTGTTCCATCTATTTTTTGTTTAGTCATCATTTTTTGTATGATTTATTTTAAGCTTCTCTTGCATAAGTATAACTAGTGTTGACTCAAAAAAAGTATATCTAGTGTCATATAAATTAGTTTAAAAACAATCTAAATCACAAGATAATCATTATGAACAAGGCCTTGACAATTTTGGTTCATAGTCGGATGGATAACCGCATATTCATCTTGATATTAAACTTGGATGTATGCTCCATGGAATTTCTTATAAGCTAACAATGGAAAAATGCAAAATAAGCATACGATGCATATGAGAAATATGAAGTTTTTTTATTCTTATTGATATCTTTCAGTTACTTGAAATGTATAGACCCACTTGTTGAGAATTGTGCTTGGATGAATGGATTTTCGGTGTAGTTTCTTTTACCTTTTACTGTAAAAAAACTATATACATACACACCTTAATTGTTAAATCGAATATAGCTATATAAGAAAATGTAGCTTCCCATGCGTGCTAGGTCATCGAATCTCGTGGTTTTTTCCCTTTCGTTGAGAAGGATCTTCCACAAAAAGTCCTACATTCTGGGTGTGTTGGTACGGAATCCATTCTTATCATGATTGTAGTTTTTCGTTGATGCTCTCCATGATTTGTTTTACATCAAGGGTTTTTGTGCTTGAGAAATTAGTTTTGTTTTGAAATGTGTTTGTGTGGACACCTTTCTTAAGATATGCAATCATTGTGAATCTTTTTGGTGTTCGTGACAGCCCTATTTTAGAAAAATGCATACTTTAATATCGAAAAAGGACAGCCATATATTTGATCGGAATGTGAAGAAAAAGTGTCTCCTCGATCAACAATCGGAAGGTGACAATGTATAGGAATCTTGAAGATGGAGTGCTGCACCTCTTTTTTGTGTGAGGGTGAAGGCGGGGTTTTGGGGGTCGGAGGATAGGAGTGTCTCATCAAGATGCTGGCCTCGAGGTTAGAGTTTGGGAGTTCTGGGAGAGGGAGAGGTTATTAGGGCACGATAGGACAGAGGATTTTCTTTGGGAAAGGGAGTGGAAGTGGAAATGGTCAAATTGGTAAAGTGGTTTAATCCATCCCTTGTTGGGATGGAAATCAAGAGCTGAGATGTTGGGTGCATGTTTCTTGCAAGTTCCCCAATTTCCTTATATAATATATATAATAATATATTTTATTTAGATGATTGAATCTGAATTTTTTTAGATATTACCATATTCGTATCCATAGTCGGGTGTTTTTACAATGGATATTCTCATTTTGTTTGTGTCATATTAGTATCCGTACATAGCTTTCCATATTTGGTAATATTTCGAATATGGAGAGTGGATATTTTGTTACTTCTGTATCAGTTTTCACCCCTAGTATTTTTTGGTATTAAATTTCTTATTTGATGTTATAAACGATGGTCTAGGTTCCATTTTATAGGCTGGTAGAGTGAATATTTGATATGGCTTTCCTTCTACATCAAATAACCACGGTTTTTGCTCTCTTGATATTGAATGTGATTTGCTTGCCTCTAAGACGCGGTTAGACAATGCTTGGCTACCATTGTTTTGTTCGGCTCTCTTTGAGAAATGGCTTGTGGAGCTACATTGAGGGATGTTTCGTGTATAGCAAGAGGGTGAGTTTTCGATTAAGGTGTGTAAAGCCCTTCTTGACCCTACCATCTTTGATCATGGGGATCTACAACATGACTGCAGACTTATCTAGTCTTCCAAAGCCCCATGTTGATGAATATTTTTCTTTAGTTGTTGCGTCGGTGTCATTTGATAAAGGGCGAAGTTTGGCCAGATGGTAGCTTGATATGACTTTTTTTATGGTTAACCTGAAGAGCTAACGCTTTCACTCGTCGCTTGTGAAGCATTTTTTATCTTTTCTTGTTGTGGCCTAGTTTAGACTGATTGCGGAGCAGCCTAAGCTAATTACTTGGCTATGGTCCATTTGGTTTTCCTGGGATAGGATTATCTTCTTGAGTCGTGGTTTTGTGGGGTGTGCATTACATTGGGTGCATATCCTTTTTAAAGAAAATCATATTGAAGAGTACTACAAGTTGTGTCTTAGGGATGGAAAAATCTTAGATGAATCTCTTAAGGGGCTCTACCAGAGGCTTCTTCGGAAACTCATCTATTTCACCCTTACAATGGCCGATATTATGTATGCCATGAACATGGTGAGACCATTCATACATTGCCTCAATATATGCTCAGACTTGCATTTCTACTGCAGAATAAACCGTTTAAAATTGGATAAGAGACTCGATAAGGCATGAGTTCCAGTATCATAAGTGTTTCTTCATAGGAACGCCAATGAATTTGATCAATTGCTCTTCGGGCTTTGAAACAAGACATATGTATATGTTGAGCTAAGACTTTGTCTTATATGCCCGATGTATTCAAGTTCTTGTTTATCATAAGGTTAGTTACACCCACTATTGGATGATGAGAAATTATTTTGTTTTTTTGTTCTATAATTATTCTGCTTAAATTACCATTATTCTACTTAATATAAATTGTTAATACTTAATTGCGGCCTATAAATTTATTGCTATTTGAGAAAGAATCTGGGTAGGAGGCTATTCTTTGCAAAGGAAGAGAAGTCAACATTGAGCTTGTCAGGATGATGATTCAGCTGGATTCATGGATGATTTTATGTCGACTTCGATTTGTTCTGTTTCTCTTGGGAATGTCTATGATGAACCATGAAGCAAACAATTTGTGCCAGTTCAAAAATTGAGGCTAAATACAATGTAATGGCACTCAAGGTTGCAGAAATATCATCAATCCAGATTATTCTTAATGTCATGGGCATTAGACTAATCTTCCAGTTAAGCTCTACTGCAATGTTAAGGTGAAAATCAACACAGCCAATAAGATCCAACTATGTCAAAGTGAATCACCCCTTTATACAGGAAAATCGATGCCGTTTTGTCATTCCTTTCATCGAATCAGATCAGTTGATCGATGTTTTCACCAAAGAAGTTCCCACTCTGCAGCATAAAATGTATTGGGCATACTTGGCATTATGCCAAACGTGGTGAATGTTGAGTTGTACTTTGCTAAATGCATCTTGGGTGTGGATCGCTTTAACCTTTTACTCTATAAATAGTGTACACACCCTCTGCTGACAGTTAAGTGGAATAAAAGAAGACGTAGCTGCTTCTATGCGCTAGGTCATCTTCTCTCATCATTGTCCTCTCAGCCAAGGCCCTAAATGTCGGTTTCAGTCACCATTTCGGTATCGACCAAAACAGAATTTCGATGGAATTTCGATGGAATTTCGATCGGAATTTCGGTCATTTCGGTCATTTTTTGTACTAAGACCCCCATATTTCGGTCATTTCGGTCAAATTTCGATTTCGACTGGATATCGATATTCGACAGAAATTCGACCGAATTTCGCTGAAATTTGAGGCCATGCTCTCAGCGGAGAAGGATTTTTCATGAAATTCCCTGTGTGTAATTTCTTGTTTGATTGTATTTCCCACACAAGCAAGCTTGGCAAAAAACGTAAATTGATGATTGGCAAGATTACGTTAGTCGGTACTGGATATTTAGCTGGATGTGACACTAAATAAAATCGGTATTTCAGCAAATTAATCGGGGAATAAATGATTTCTTAGCAGTCGTCCACTATATTAACAAAATAATGTTTACAAGCCACGACCATTGCATCAGCCAAACCTGGCCGCATCTGTTTGCCACAAACATTTGAAAATGGAGTAGAACATTCTTGATGTAAGGATGTGACACCCTAAAGATAGCATCACGGTTCTGCAACCGCGAATGCAGATGATCCTAGGCAAAGGCAAAGTCTATGTGTGGCACGTCAGTAGGGCCTTAATATACAGTTATTTGATTATTATAATTTTCCTATGTTATCCATGTTTTTCTGTCTGATAAATTGCAGTCTCAAGTTGTTTGTTCTGTGAAATATAGCCTCAAATCGGTATGATATTGCTTTTGAATACAACACATAGCCATCATTCTATTTTTTTAATTACCATGATAACCTTCATGCAACCTTTATTCCGCTTATGTTTTGGCAAATTGGAATGGTTGAGAATAGGCATCGTAGTTTACTTAATATGGCCCTTTGAATCATGTTAATTAACTCTCGAATTTGTTTTGGTTGACAACGTGTATATGTTTTTTTATTCCTGTCAGGTGCAACAGCTGATTGGTGGTCTGTAGGTGTCATCCTTTATGAACTCATTGTAGGAATTCCACCCTTCAATGCAGAACATCCTCAGGTCTTTCATTTGTGTGTTAATTTTGATTTCCTAGTCATCAATTTTCCCTAAAAGAAACAAGGAGCTATATTATAAGAAAACTGTGATTTTCTTGTTACATTCTTTATTACTTATTTTCTTCAAACCAAGTCATACTATGTCAAAGCTGAAAAAAAGGAATTTGATTTTGTTGGAGAAAATCGAATTGCTTATCATTATTGAAACCGTAGGTCTCTCTTATATTAGAGAAAAGCCTTAGGTAAATTACAAGAGAGGTACGTGAAGAAAGAGAAACAAGAATAAATATAAAGAGATATAAATATCTCAACACTCCCCCTCAAGATGGAGCATATATGTCAATCTAGCTCAGCTTGGAACATCTCTGAAAAGGACCTCTAGCAAGGGCCTTGGTGAAAATATCAGTCGTCTGATCTCCAATAGAAATATGGGAAGTGGGTATGAGATCCTTCTGGATCATGTCTCTGGTATAATGTCAATCCACATATCTTCTGGATCATGTCTCTGGTATAGTGGCAATCCACCTCTATATGCTTGGTCCATTCATGAAATGCAGGATTATTGGCAATAAATAGAGATGCTTGATTGTCAGATAAAAGCTACATGGGAAGAGAAAGCTCAACAGCAAAATCAGTCAAGACCGATCTAACCACATCGTCTCTGTGCTCCCCTATGCCATGGCCCTGTACTCAGATTATGTATTGGATCTAGCAACCATTGTCTGCTTCTTGCTTTTCCATGACACGAGTGAGCTCCCAACAAAAATAACAAAGCCAGAAGTAGACTTCCTGTCTCTAGGGCATCCTGCGTATTCTGCATCTGCACAAGCTGTCACCTCAAGGGACGTACCTCTGCTGAATATAAGACCAATACCAAGTGAAGTCCTCAAATATCTCAAAATCATATAGACAACATCCATATGAACCTTACTAGGTTGCTCCATGAACTGGCTCACCTTGCTCACATCAACGTATATGTCTGGCCTGGTGATGGTAGCATATAGGAGCTTCCCAACAAGCTCCATGTATCTCCTCTTATCTACCTCCTCAGTATCATCATCATATAATCTCATACTTAGATCTATAGGGGTAGTAGCAGGCTTGCACCCTGTCATACCTGTCTCTAGTAGAATATCAGTCACAAATTTTCTCTGGATCATCACAAGACCACACTGGTTATTGGAGAACTCTAATCCAAGGATGTATCGAAGATTGCCAAGGTCCTTAATCACAAATTATGGACCTAGGAACTCCTTGACAACTTGAATGCCCTGCTCATCATCACTCGTGACAGTAATATCATCAACCTTGATTAGAATAGCAACAATACCTCTTTGTGTCCTCCAAACAAAAAGCAAATGATCCGCAGTGGACCGCGCAAACCCCCGGTGCTCTATCAACTCTAAAAGCTTCTAGTACCAAGCTCTCGAACTATGCTTCCAGTCGTAAATCCTTGTGGAGCCTACACATCTTCTGAGACTCCCCCTCATCAACAAACACTGGTGGTTGTTGCATATATACCTCCTCCTGTAGATCTCCATATAGAAACGCGTTCTTCACATCATGTTGTAAAGAGGTCGGTCTCGTGAAACAACTAGTAGAACAATGTGCATTGTCGAATGTTTGGTCACTGGTGAGAAGGAATCTTGATAGTCCCCCCCATAGGTCTGGGTGAACCTACGTGCTACAAGCCTTGGCTTGTAGTGATCGACACTGCCATCTGTTCGCTGCTTCACCGTAAAGATACATTTCCACCCCACAATAGAGGCACCTGGAGGAGCAGAAACAACACTCTATATACCACGAGATTGCAAAGCGGTCATCTCCTCCTCCATGCAAGTCGCCAACTACTATCTTGTACGGCCTCCTAGTATGTTCGCGGGATAGTAACAACAGAGAGTCCCACAACAAACCTCATATACTCCTCTGGAAGATGGTCCATGGAAACATGCACTGCTAGAGGATAGGTGGCACAGTTACGACATGGCTTTCTCAAGGAAATAGGTACATCCAGGTCATCAACCTCTCTGTTCTCTAGTAGCAGCTCCTCATGTATAGTATCCTATGGAACAAGCATGTCACCAGTGCCATCAATAGAAATACTGTGTTCATTACATACCTGAGGCATGTTGGATGTCGGGGAAGGCGTATGAGCAGAGGGATGAGTAGAGGACCTGGAAATATAAAACCGTAGCAGGAACTATGTCAGGGTAGACGGAGGTGGAGGTGGTGGAGGTAGAGATGGAGATGACTAAGACTCAACGTGGGGTGTTATTGGTGGAGATAACGGAGGTGGTGGAACAAAGACATCTCGCTAGTCAACGTTAGACAACCTGTCACCTGTAGGTGAAAAATACATAATAGACTCCAAAAATGTGACATCCGCACTCACATAATACTTTCTCCCTACTGGATCAAAACATCTATACCCTTTTTTGGGTACGAGAATAGCCAACCAACACACATTTGACAGCTCATGGAGAGAACTTGTCACGGCCAGGAGTAAAATTGTGGACAAATGCCACCGACCCAAAGATCCTGGGAATAAAGGAGAATAGATCCTTCTCGGGAAACACAATCAAGAAAGGAACCTTTTCTCCAAGGACAATGGAAATCATGCAGTTCAACAAGTAACATGTAGTGAGGACCGCATCATCCCAGAACAAATGAGGAGCTCTACTCTGAATCAAAAGAGTCTTCGTGACATCTAGAAGATGATGATGTTTGTGTTCTGCAACACCGTTCTGCTTCGAAGTGTAAGCACAAGAAGTTTGGTGAACAATACCAAGAGATCTGAGAAAGTCAGACATCTGTAAAGTGGAAGACTCCAAGGCATTGTCAGTGCGTATAAATTTTACATTAGCAGAAAAATATTCTTAATTTCAGTAAGAAACAATTTAATGACAAGACCAGCTTCAGACTTATTCTTTAACAAGAAAATCCACGATAATCTAGAAAAATCATCCACAGCAACCATATAGAATCAATGTCCCAGATGATAGGGAACACGACTAGGACCCCATATGTTAAAATGAAACAACTCAAGCGATTGACTACTGTGACGACTTTGACAACTCGGAAAAGAAGAACGATGGTGCTTCCCAAGCTGGCATGCCTCACACTCCAAGGTAGTACGAGTAGAGTTCTGAGGGAGAACATAACACAGCTTCTGCAGAAGAAGGTATCCAAAGTGAAGATGCCACATGAAGGGAGAAACATATCCAGAACGAATGGTAGCAGCACCAGCACACGGAGACTGAACCAGTATGTAAAGTTCTCTCTGCTCTCGGCCACATCCAATCACCTGCCCGTGAGTTTGTCATGAAATACAAGAGAAGATGGGTCGGATATGGCATGACTGTGCAAGTCTTTTGTATTCTTACTAATAGACAAAAGATTCATCTAAAATGCCGGAGCTTATAAGAATGTAGGCGCATCGAGGGGGCTAGGACAATCTCCCCCTGACCAACAACGAGTAGATGAGCCCCATTGGCAATCATCATTGATCCACCAGGATGGATACATCTATAAGAAGTAAATTGAGCTCGATCTCCACACATATGATGAGAAGCACCAGAGTCCATGGTCCAATCAGTGAATTCTGAACTGCTACTACTGGTAAGTGCATAAGCAATACCTGACGAACTCGTAGAAGCTTTGGTAGCTGAGCAATCAGCATATTAAGATCACCTGCCATGTCTTGAACATGTATGTTTGCCTCTTGAGCGGGTATTTGCTCATCATGTAGTGAGTCATGCTGCACAAACAATTCAGTAGTGCCATTATTAGAAACGATGTGTTCATTGCATACCTGAAGCGTGTTAGATTATGGGGAAGACCTGTAAGCAGGGAGAACATGATGGGACCTATGAGTAAACATGCATGGTAAAAATTGAGTCAATGTAGATGGTGGTCAAGGGGCAACCATAGGAGCAGGTGGAGGAGTAGGAGTAGGTACAAGAGATGGTGGTGGTGGACTGGCCGGTGGCTGAGCAGGAGTAGGTGTAGGTGGTGGTAGAACTGTAGGATGTGGAGGCATGTGGAAGCATCATCATCAAAGTTTGATAGGGCCAGTCTATCACCTGTAGGAGAGAAATACATGACATTCTCAAAAAATTTAACATCAGCACTGGCAAAGTATTTCTGTCGAAGCGGATCAAAGCAACAATGCCCCTTTTGGATACAAGAGTAGCCAACAAAAACGCACGTGATAGCTCTGGGGGAGAGCTTGTCGCGATCTGGAGAAAATCATGAACAACGGCTACATATACAAACACATGAGGTGTGAAGGAGAATAGATCCTTCTCAGGAAATGCAATCAAGAAAGGGATCTTTTGTCCCAAAACAGAGGAAGGCATGTGGTTCACTAAGTAACAAGCAATGAGAACTACATCACCCGAGTAAGCGTGAGGAGCACGACTCTGAATCAACAGAATCCTGGTCACATCGAGTAAGTGACGGTGCTTGCAATCGGCAACACCGTTATACTGAGATGTATGGGCACACGAGGTCCGGTGTGCAATGGAAAGAGACATGAGAAACTCAGAAAGTTGTTGGGTGAAAACTCCAAGGCATTATCAGAACGCAGATATTTGACATTGGCAGAAAAATATATTCTTTATCTCATTAATGAATGACTTGATTACAGACCCAGCCTCAGACTTATTCTTCAAAGGAAAATCCAAGAAAGTCTAGAAAAATCATCTACAGCAACCAAATAAAAACGATGTCCCTGGTGATCAGTAACACGACTCGGACCCCATATATCTAAATGAAGGAGCTCAAACAACTGAGAACTGCTCCGACTCTAAGGAGATGGATGGGAGGAATGGTAGTGCTTCCTAAGCTGGCAAGCCTCGCACTGAAAGGAAGATCGCATGGAGATCTGTGGGAGGGTATGACACGGCTTTTGTAAAGGAAGGTGACCAAAATGAAGGCGCTAGAAGTACGGTGAGATTGGTCTAACAGGAATAATGAAGGCACTAGCATGATGAGGCTGGACCAGTCTATAGAACCCTCGTTCCCCACGGCCACATCCAATCACCCTGCCCGTGAATATGTCATGAAACGCAAGAGATGAAGTGTAAAAATGGCATGGTAATGTAGATCCTTAGTAATCTAACTAATAGAAATTAAATTCATCTAAAAATCTGGGGCATGTAAAACATTCTGAAGGTGCATGGATGACGTCAGATACGCCTTCCCCTATCATGTGATGGGTAAGTGGGCCTCATTAGCAATAACAACCCATTTGCCAGTAGGTATAGTCCTATAGGACCTGAACTGAGCTATGTCTCCATACAGATGGTGGGATGCATCAGAGTCCATGGTCCACTATGTCATACATGTACTCCTACTACCAGTAAAAGCATAAGCGATACCTGAGGAGCTCGAAGAGGCTCTGGCTATGGTTGCAGTATCTGTGGATCTTATAATAGTGGTGCGGCTACCGGAATCATGATCTCTCGTATACGAGAGACAATGTTATCCAGACATGGATGTGTCTGGGAAGCTGGAGTCTCTCAAAAAGCTCGATAGGTTCTGTCATATGAGCAGATGCGAGGTATCCATGCTTCAGATAGCATGTATCCTGTGAGTGTCCTGGATGATGGTAGTAGGTGAAAGGAACACGTTGGTGTCCACCGCCTTTGCCACAGGGATTACGCCCTATGAACTGGGTAGACACTCATCTACAGCAAGAAGCGGCCATCATTGAAGAAGGTTGTGGAGTAACAATTGGATGAATAAGAAGCATGTTGAGACGACTGTAGACCTCCTCCTTGGGAGGTATGATTTACCCAGTAAGGAGACGTGTCTGTGCTTCATTGTACTCCAAGTCGACCGCAACCAAAAAGACTCCAACCATCGTGGAGTTCTTGTATGCAATCTATGATGAAAACGAATACAAATATATCCGTATTCGTTCGTATTCGTATTCGTTAAAAGGAGGATATGGATGTTATTTTTTTAAATCTGACGAATATGATTGCAAATATTAAAAATCAACATCCGACGAATATGAATACAAATGTGAATTCAACAATCCCAAATTTCACGGATAGGAATACGAATGTGAATATTCAAATTTTAGCGGATATGAATGTGAATATTCATTTTTGTATGGATTAGCAAGTAAAAAAATATAATAATGTTAACTTGGGTGGGAATATTTGAAAATTTACCTTATACCCACTCTCACCAGCCCCAAACCCAAATCGTGTTTCCTGAATCCCCCGATCCCCAAATCGACAAACCCTATTCGCACGCCTCCCTTCCTTTGCCCGTGCTCCTCCTCCAATCGCTCATGCCTCATCTAGTAGTGTGTGATCGTCCTCCAATCGCCTCTACCGTGAAGCCTTCTCGCATGCCTTCTACACCTATCTCGCCATCTCTGACGACACCGTCGGCATCGTCCAGATCTTTTTTCTTTCAAGTTTTCTTTGCTTCTTTTATGTTTTGGTTCCCTTGTTCTTTCCTTCTAAACTACATTACATGAATACCATGAACTCCGCAAATGTAGGAAATGTAGATCTATAAGTTACATAAATAAGATAAATGCAGAGAAACAAAATCATTTATCTATGTGGCTACCCAACTTTTTCCTTTCTTCAGACAGTGAAATTTGTGAGAGGGAAGACTCCAAGAGAGCTAAAACACCTACACTAGATGTCTTGTAATATTACACCATTGGTAAAAATGGAAGCCCAAAAAAATTGTGTAAAATTCTTTCACAATATTAATAATACCAATAGTCATCCATTTCTCTAGTCCGGAAAGCTGGAAACTGCGGACATTTAGGGACAGCTTTCCAATACTACAAATTATTTGGCAAAGAATCCGTTTAGATTATTCAAAATCAATCAGAATCTCAAAAAATATAGCATTTATAAATGTCTAGGATTTATCCTTTAGCGTGATTTTATAGGATTTGAGTGCTAACAATAAACTCTTTTTTCATATCATTCGCTAAGAAACTTGAATACATGTCAACTTGTTAGACTTGCATAGTACATTAAACATATTTTTCAGTTTCTTTAGACATATAGAGGTTTACTTTGAACCTAACGTGCTTATAGATTTTTAGTAAATTAGGTTATCTATAGCATTCTTATATTAATCCGCATTCAATTTATCAAATATTCGTATCTGAATTGCCAACATTCGTTTTGCATCTATATTTGTATTCTGAGGATATGATTATGCATTTTACGCATTCGTATGATATCGTATCTGTATTTGTACCCGGATTTTAAAAGGGATAAGGATATGATAACACCTATATTTGTATCCGTATCCGACCATTTTCATCCCTAATGCCATTTGTTGCTCAGTGGATGTCGTAATAGGCATGAAGCTGTGAGGCTTCTCGAACATGCCACAAATCGAGGAGTAGAATGTATGCAGTGGGCGGCCATTCTACTTGGCCTTGTAAGTGTCAAACTAAAGCTAAAGAATCTTGGCATCATTCTTCGCTTGGGCATAAGTAAATGCCAAAATATCCCACATTGCCTTGGCGGTAGGCTGGTTCACAATATCATTGACTATCTCCGTGGTCAGATTCTCGAAGAGCCAAATACATGCATATGTGTCGTCTTGCTTCCACGAAACATTGTCCCCAGTCTTATATGTCGGTTCCATTTTCGTCAGAATGTATTCCTTATTGTTACACTTCATGAGGGTGAGAAACTGCGTGTACCACAACTCATAGTTGATCACATCCATCTTTACAATGTGAGTCAGGCCCTTGAAGGAACCGGACGAAGAAAAGATATCACCCTTGTTCTCTGACATGATAGAACGGTCGAAAACAGAACTCGATTGGAAAATAGACCGATTTGAGCGAGTATTTACAATCATATGGAGGATTGGTTGTACATATAAACTCATACAACCATCCTCTTCAATCCTTGGTGCGTGCTAGGACCAGAAAACGTGATTTATAGGTCTGAAATCACCTTTTCCGGTCAAACTCAGACTGTTTTTTATTCAAATCAGGCCTCTAATCAACGCACAGGAGGGCTTAGGGTGTCCTAGATGGTTTTGGCGGCAACCGTAGAAGGCTGTGACGGTCCCTCGGTGGCGAGAGGGGACCCTGGAGGCAGCGCAGGGGCCTGGATCGCACATGGGTGTCGAGTTGAGTTGGTTGTGGCGGCAGGAAATTAGGTCAAAACTCCGGTCCAGGACCATCGCTCCGGTACCATGTGGAGATGAAAAAATGAATCGCATTATTGATGCGGCCCTAGGGTTCTCTTATACATGAGAGAAACCTGTTGGGCAAATTACATGAAGAAGATAAAGAAAATAGAAAATACATAAACACTATAAAAGATAACTAATATCTCAACAGAGATTGATGTAAGTATTCAATTAAGTGAAGTAAATGCATGTAAAAATCTCGACCAGAGTCGTCGTCCCTTGGGATTTCACAACTGGATAACTTGATCCGACCCCCAAAAATGTATCAGTACAGATACAAAATCCACTCTAGGGGCAACCAAAAATGGAAGATTATATTATCTATCTTGAACAAAGGCTCCCACAAATCGAGCATCCAATACAATTTAACTTTTTAATAACCTCAAATGAAATATTAAATCAATACGAGGTTGCGACACTCATAAAGGTAACATAATCAATGCAGGCTTACGAGGTGAATCCATAAGTGATTTGAACTCAAGAGGCAAATTAGTTGAATGGTCAACAAGGTTAGTCGATTAAGTAAGCACTTGGTTGTGAGTTGGCGAATAGTTGTTAGAGGTCAGACATAGCCATTATGATCATCATTGATCAAAAGATTAGACATTTGAAAATAAAGTCACGCATCTGAAGCAAGAGTTGACTAAATAAAGGTTAGACGATTGAAAATAAAATTAGACAATTGAAAATTGATTAGTTAACTATTTGTGTGATTGAACCATATTGTAAGTGTGATGTATGAATGGTGATGCATTGAGGTTGTACATTACTTCTATAATAAAAATAAGATTACAAGGGACTCAACCAAATGTCTCCATTCTGTCTTCACGTGATCTTCATTTTTTTAATTCTTCTTTTCTTGTCTTCTTCTCCTCTTTGTGTTAGGCTTTGGCCTTCACGTAATCTTTCTTCTTCTCCACATTAGCTTGCTTGTCTTGCTCCATTGTTGGAACCTGTATATAAAGGATTGGAAGCGGCTAGTTTTTGCCGTCGCTAAAATATGCATTCAATTCATGAATTAATAATCTCTTCTTTTCTTTTCAAGTTGGCATGTTATTCTAGAAATAATGCTTTTAAACCTTTAAAGGGGTGATGTGCTGCAAGATACATGTTTAAATCGGTCTATGTATTTGAAAAATTATGGGAAAGAGTAGTGAGTTGCTATTTTTCCTGTAATTGCTCAAGAATATTGAAATACCGTGCAATCTTGAGCTGGTACCAGGTTAAGATTTATTCATTTTCTTTGGGATCCAGCATGAGAAGTTTTTCATTAAATGAAACCTTAGTATCTTGTTGCCAATAATTGCCATATTACCTAGAAATTGACGCGTGCACATTTGCACATCGTTAATCTTGTTTGTTTTTCTTTCTTGTTAAGGATGTAGGTAGGATTAAAGCTGTGGAATTTATGTCTTTATTGGCCTTGTATTCTCATCATGAATTTTCGAGGTGCTTGATATCTTGGTGATTATTTTCATGTGCAGACAATTTTTGACAACATTTTAAATCGTAAAATACCATGGCCAAGAATACCCGGAGAGATGAGCTTTGAGGCGCATGATCTTATCGACAAGTGAGATTTTTCCCTCTTTAGAAGTTTTCTGATAATTGGACACAGCTATACTTTTTTTGGCAGTTAGATTACATTTTAATGTCATATTTTTTATTATATCCTTTCATGTCATTGATTTAGTGGCGTCACTGGTCGCTGCACTTTGTACAGTCCTGCTAGCTTCTTGAATTTGGAGTTTATTTTAGAGTCCTTGTTGAAGGGAATGAATGAGATGAATTTAATCAAACCCTAGAGCTCTCATATATAGGAGAAAAGCTCTATGGGTAAATTACAGAGAAGGGACAATTAAAAGAAACAAATAACAAAATTACTCTAACACTCCCCCTCAAGCTGGAGCATATATATCTATCATGCTCAGCTTGGAACAACACAAATGAAAGGGACCTCTAGCAAGAGCCTTGGTGAACATGTCAGCAATCTGCTCTCCTGATGATACATAAGAAGTTGAAATAAGCCCCTTTTGAATTAAGTCCCGTGTGTAATGACAATCCACTTCAATGTGCTTTGTCCTTTCATGGAAGGCTGGATTATTGGCTATGAACAGGGCTGCCTGATTATCACATTTAAGATGCATTGGAAGAGGTACTTCAATAGTTAAATCAGTCAAGACTGATTTAACCCACATCATCTCAGCACTACCTTGGGCCATTGCCCTATATTCTGACTCTGCACTGGATCGAGCCACGACAGTTTGTTTCTTACTCTTCCATGCTACTGGTGAGCTGCCAACAAATACAATAAAGCCTGAAGTAGACTTTCTATCATTAGGGCACCCAGCGTAGTCTGTATCAGCACAACCTGTGACAGATATAGAGGTATCTTTCCTAAACAGAAGACCAGCACCTGGAGACGACTTCAGATATCTCAAGATCATAAAAACAACATTCATGTGAGCTTGTCTGGGTTGCTCCATAAATTGACTTACCCTACTGACAGCAAAGTATATATCTGGTCGGGTAATAGTGACATATAGCAGCTTCCCCACGAGCTCTCTATACCGTCTCTTGTCCACCTCCTCAGAGTCATCATCATAGAGTTTGACATTAGGATCCATAGGAGTAGTAGCTGGTCTACATCCTGCCATTCCTGTCTCAGATAACAGATCAGTAACATACTTCCGCTGTGTTATTACCATGCCTTGCTCATTTCTTGCAAACTCCAATCCTAAAAAGTAACGAAGTGTACCCAGATCCTTCGTAACAAACTGTTCACTAAGAAAATCCTTGGCCGCTTGAATGCCCTGCTTGTTACTACCAGTGATAACAATATCATCCACATACACTAGGATGATCACAATACCTTGCTGGTCTCTCTTTACAAAGAGAGTATGATCTGCTGTAGATCTGAGAAAGCCCTTCTGTTCAATCAACTCCGAGAGCTTCTGGAACCAAGCCCGTGGACTCTGCTTCAGACCATATATGGCCTTATGAAGACGACACACCATACTGGACTCCCCCTCAGCAGCAAACCCTGGTGGTTGCTGCATATAGACCTCTTCCTGCAAGTCACCATACAAGAAAGCGTTCTTGACATCTAACTGAAACAGGGGCCAGTCACGGACAATAGCAACTGCAATGAGAATCCGTAAGATAGAATGACGGGCTACTGGAGAATACGTCTCCTGATAGTCCACCCCATATGTTTGGGTGAAGCCACGAGCAACCAACCTGGCTTTGTATCTATCAACTGTACCATCAGCCCTATGTTTAACAGTAAAAACCCATTTGCTTCCGACTATGGACGCACCTGGTGGAGGATGTACAACACTCCACGTACCACGTGACTGCAATGCTGCCATCTCCTCTTCCATAGCTAAACGCCATAGACTGCTCTGTAGTGCCTCCTGATATGACCTTGGGATTTCCACTGCTGATAACCCAAGGACGAACTTGCGAAACTCCGGGGACAACCGCTCCAAACATGCCTGTGATGCAAAGTCCATCCCATATTTGGGATTCATTGTCCGCGCACGCTTTTGCCTTCTATGGGCAATAGGATGATCAAGATCATCAACTGGAGTAGTGGTATTATCATCTGTGCCCTGTACATCTGTCTGCGCATGCAAATCACCCGTGCCATTAGTGGTACTCAAATGTTCATTACATACCTCGGGCGTGCTGGATGATGGAGGAGGCACATGAGCAGAGGGTCGACACTGATAGACCTGAGGATAAAAAGTAGAAGGTGGTGGTGGTGGTGGTGGTGGTACAGGCTGTGGTGGTGGTATAGGCTGAGTAGAGTATGGAATAGATGGTGGAGGGGGGACATAGATATCATCTCCTGCGTCTGAATGAGTGAGGCTATCACCTGTAGGAGAGAAATACATAATGGACTCAAAGAAGGTGACATCAGCACTAATATGGTACCGTCGTCTAACTGGATCAAAACACCGATACCCTTTTTGGATTTTGGAATAACCCACAAAAACGCATTTGACAGCTCTGGGAGAGAGCTTGTCAAGACCAGGAGAGAAGAGATGAACAAATGCAACGGAGCCAAAAACGCGAGGTGTTAGTGAGAAAAGATCCTTCTCGGGAAACGCAGTCAAGAATGAGATCTTCTCTCCTAACACTGATGAAGGCATACGGTTGACCAGATAGCAAGCAGTTAGAACCGCATCCCCCCAATAGGAGTGAGGGGCACGACTCTGAATCAAAAGGGTCCTGGTGATATCCAACAAATGACGATGTTTCCGCTCAGCTACCCCATTTTGTTGGGAAGTGTAAGCACATGACTTCTGATGCACAATTTCGTGAGACATAAGGAATTTTGAGATATGAGAACTACATAATTCAAGAGCATTATCAGACCGTATGAACTTCACTCGAGCAGAATAAATATTTTTTATTTCAATAATGAAAGACTGGATAACAGACGCAGCATCAGACTTATTTTTAAGTAGAAAAACCCAACATAACCTAGAAAATTCATCAACAGCAACAAGATAAAACCTGTGTCCTTAAAGATCAGGGACACGACTGGGACCCCAAATATCAAAATGTAGCAGCTCAAACAGACAATGACGACTTGGACCTATACGACTCGGGAATGACGACCTGTGATGTTTGCCAAGTTGGCATGCCTCACACTGAAAAGTAGACTTGGGAGAAATCTGTGGAAGAAGATGGACCATCTTTTGCAATGGAAGATGGCCAAATCGAAGATGCCAAGTGTAGGGTGACACCGATCCAGCCTTCATAGAAGAGACACTAGCATAAGGAGATTGCACCAGTCTATAAAGACCCCCTTGCTCACAGCCAGTTCCAATCACTTTGCCCGTTAGTATGTCTTGAAACACAAGAGCAGATGGGTCAAATATGGCACGACAATGTAAATCTTTAGTGATTTGACTAATGGATAGTAGATTCATGGAAAAGTCAGGAGCATAAAGAACGTTCTGAAGTCGTATCCCAGGGGTCAATTGCACCTCCCCCTGACCAGTAATGGGAGAGTGTGTTCCGTCAGCAATTACCACGGAGCGTCCTGTCTGAGTCGCAGTAAAATCATCCAGTTGCTTTTTGTCACCACATAAATGGTGAGATGCTCCTGAGTCCATAATCCATTCTGATAGATCTGCTTTATAACAACTAGTAAGTGCATACGTTGTACCTGAAGAGGATGCTGATGCTGAGCCGGCTATCTCTGAAGATCCTGAAGTACCAGCTGATCCCTGGCTAGGTATGATCTCCCGGAGTCTCGATACTAACTCCTCAAACCTCTGATCCGCGACTAGGGAAGGACCCCCTCCCTGCTGAGCCTGCTCCGCCACACGTGCCGTAGTAGTAGGAAACCCATGCTTAGAATAGCATGTTTCCTCAGTGTGTCCAGTCCTGCGACAGTAGGTGCACGGCTGTCTAGGAGGTCTGTTACCTCCTCTACCACGACCACCTCTACCTCTGAAATGGGAGTAGCCTCCTCTACCGCGAGAAGAAGCCATGGCTGAAGGTGTCGGGACTCCACCATGGGATATGGAGAGTCTACTCAACCTGCGATAGGCCTCTTCCATAGGTGGTATGGTGGCATCTGTAAGGATCTGTGCTCGGGCGGCATCATACTCCGGATCAAGGGATGCTAGAAACACTCCGGTCATCACCGAGTCCCTGTATGCCTTCAGCTGTTCTGGTGTAGCTGTCAATGGAATGTATCCGTGTAGCTTCTCAAACATACCCCTCAGAGAGGTGTACAGGGTATGGAGAGGACGCCCGTTCTGCTTCGAGGTAAAGATGTCATGCTGGAGTTGTAAGATCTTGGACTCGTTCTTAGCCGGAGAATATGTGGCTGCCAGGATATCCCACATCGCCTTCGCAGTGGGTTGACTCAGAATGTCGTTGGCTATTTCCATGGTCACAGTACCGGATAGCCAAACACGCGCATAGGCGTCGTCAGCCTCCCATGAGGCGTTAACCCCAGTCTTGTCAACAGGTTCCTCTTGCGTGAGGATATGCTTCTTGCCATTGCACTGCATAAGACTCATGAACTGCATGGCCCACAGTTCATAGTTCGTGCCGTCCATTTTCACAACGGGTGCTGAACCTTTGAAGGCACCCAGAGATGAAAAATCTACCTTGTTGTCTGACATGACGACAAAAAAAAACTTGTAACTGGGGTTACACAATCAGAAGACAATGTCTACTCGTACATAAACTCAACGCGGGCACTCGCACATAGATAAGCAGGGCTTTCAAGCATAGGAAGTACGGCTAGGGCATATCGTGCACGCCACATACGTGCACAGGACTTGCACAGGTCCTGCACAGGACTTCATGCGCTACTGGTCTACAGGCGCTACAGCGATGGCGAGATGGCGAGATGGGGTCGCCAGGGTTCACGCACAAGGCTACAGGGCTCGGGCGCACAGGTAGGCGAAAGGCGCTATATCGATGTCACACAGAAGATGACGTTCACCCCACGATCGCTAGGAGAGATGTCGCGCAGGGGCGATGTCGCGCAGGAGCGATGTCGCGCAGGAGCGAAGTCAGGGGCGATGTCGCGCAGGAGCGATGCACCCCACGATCGCCAGGAGAGATGGAGGTGATCAGCGCTATCGCCAGGAGAGATGGAGGCGATCGCGCAGGAGAGAAGTCAGCGAGAGCTCCAGGCGAGCGATGAGAGGCGAGGCACGCGAGCGGCGGCGCCGATCGAGAGAGAGGGGGGGGCCGGCGGGTGGGGTGGGTTAGGGTTAGGGCTTCGAGAACTCCGGCCTAGGACCGTCGCTCTGATACCATGTTGAAGGGAATGAATGAGATGAATTTAATCAAACCCTAGAGCTCTCTTATATAGGAGAAAAGCTCTATGGGTAAATTACAGAGAAGGGACAATTAAAAGAAACAAATAACAAAATTACTCTAACACTGGAGTACAAGTTATTTACCACCAAATCTGCACTGAACCTTCTTTATGCTTCTAATGGAGATGTATGCTCCTGGGAGATTCTTCCTCCACCTTGGATGATTAGATAGAGGGGGGGGGGGGTAGAAGTCTTATGTCGGGAAGGAAATAAGTTAATGAAAATGGAATGGGGAGAGAGGCCACCTTGTGAAAATTATATGGCCAATGGTTCTTTAACCTTACTACAACTTGACGAAGACTTTTGTATCTTAAGATTCTTAACCACCTTGTGCTTTGTGCTTTCTCCCCTTTTCATTTTATCAAGGTTGTCCTTGCCTTCAATCTTTAGTTGACACCAATAAAATTCAATTATAATGCAAGTTAGTTTTTTCCATTACACATTACATCAATGGTGCTTCGATCTGGAAGCATACATGATACCGTAACCATCGAAACTCATTGGCACATATTGTATCCCTTCATCAATGTTGATTCTTTAATTTCCTATGGTGTGAACTATGTTCTTAAACCCTAGGGGTATTCCAGTCATCTCATAAATGAGAAATGACTCCTACTGTAACCTTGACCTTAGGTCTCCAACTAAATAAGGAGCCCTAGGGCTCACTAATCAAATATGCAAATTCTAGTCTGAGATTAAACTTGTTATCAAAGCGGGTTCCCGCTCCCCTCCCCCCCAATCTCCCCACCGAGTCACCAACCATCCCCATTCTCCTCTCTCTCACCAATCGCCACCACCTTCTCTCTCATTACCATCGGCCTTGACAACACGTCATGCCACCAACGATCCATTGTCCTAGAACTCCGGTTGTCGTCCGATACCCCCATCCCTCAGCCCAGATTCTCAACCATTGCCTAATCCCCCCATTCAAATACCCCATCGTCGCCCGATATACCCCCCCCCCCACCTTCGATCCCAGAACTAGCAACGTCGCTCGATACCTCCAATCCCCGATCCCATATCTACTCAATCATTGCCCAATCTATCGCCCACCAACCCTTGTTGCCTCCCTTGTAAACCCTCAGTTCCATCGATCCTCCTCTGCAAATCCACAAACCCAATCGCCTAATCCCCAAATCCCCCACAGATCGGGAAACCCCCTGCAAATCCCCCACGGATCACCTCCTGCAAATACCTAAAATCAATCGTTCAATCCCCAAATCCTTCATCGATCCAGAAACCCCCAAATCAACATCTCCCATACCCAATTCCAGACCACATCCCCCCCCCCCCAATTCCAATTCCATGCCACATTTGTTTCATATACATGCCACATTGCCCCCTCTCTCCATGTTGCCCCCTTGACGTCGTCATCATATTCGTGGCCCAACGCACGGATCAGGTCACCACCATCATCAAGTCTCTACCGCAACACTTGTTACCACTGTCGAAATCTCTATGCGCTAGCGCATGGTTCACCAAATAAATCACCCACCGCCACCATCTAGCCTCTACACAGTTTGTCAACCCACCACGAGTTTTGGTATGGTGTAAGAGGCCCTTAGTGTACTCTTTTTTTCTCGACACCAGGCATGACCTGTAGGTCGAGATGTCACTGTCAGTAGTCACATTTCAAGATATGATAGAGGGAGCACACAACTAACCTCATTTGGCTTGATCCTGAAGTTGGACGAGACCAACTATCCCAAGTGGTCCCCATGTTCCTCATGATCGTAGGAGGATATAACAAAGAGCCTATTTTATTAAAGTCAGAGCATGTTGGCAAGACATGAAAATTTGCCACATGGGCGAAGGATGATGGGATGGTCAATTCATGAGTCATATTCAGCGTCATCAATAGGATTGTGGATATGCCTGTCTACAATGCGTCTCGTGATATGTGGACTTCCATTCAAGCCGCATATGGTTAGTAAAAGAATTCCAACATAATGTATCAACATATTTTGACATCAATATGAATCAAGTAGGACGTTCACTAGCGGAGTACTCTCTCTTAAAATCTATTTTTGGACGATATAATGCTTACATTCCAGGCTATACTTGTCCTACACAGAGGAGGCATCACCAATATATGACAATTATGGTTTTCCTAGCCGAACTCAATCTGGGATATGCAACAGTTCGCTACTAGATGATCACTACAGTTGTTCTCCCCACTATTGAGGAGATCTATAGCACCTTGAGCAGTCTTGTTATCCCTACTGTGGGTACCACTAGTGATGTTCAGGGATAGGTTTCTGCCCTAGCTGGTCCATCTGGGTGAGAAGGTCGTGGATCATTCAGGAGCCGTGGTTGTGGACGCTTTGGTCTGGGACGAGGTCGCGGCATAATTCAGTGCACCTACTGTCACAAGTTTGGTCACACAAAGGCGGTATGCTATAGTAAACATGGACATTCTACTCCCATTGCTCGAGACATGACTGAGGGAGATAGCCCTCCTGTAGAAGTTCTTAGACGGGATTTCGAAGATCTGATGCAGCGTCTCAACAGGCTACACCCAAGCAAGTCTTCTAACTCATACAGAGCGATACTACAAAGACTGCAATGGCTTCTCGTACATGTATCTTTATTGCGCCGCAAATAAATTTGTAAAATAAGAATGGTTGATTGTGGAGAATAGACCATGCTACATCATATATGCATTGTCTTTCATGGACGATAAGTACATGTTGATGATTGAAAATTTTCACCTATAAAGAGACAAGATGATGTACATCTAACTCCTTACATCAGACTCGATAATATTTATTCGTCTTGAAGTTTCCCATCATTCTCCTTTTTATTAGTTAAGATTTGCAAGGAGCTCAACATTCGAGTCATATTTGACTCCATTTCTTGTGTTTTTAGGGCATACTGAATGGGAGGACAATTGATGGGGGTGTGAAGAAGTGGATTTCTACCATCTTGTCCAGTCATGTGAGACTGATGCATACTCTGAGACTCCTTTTTCTGCATCTTTTGATGCATTCTAGCACCAACGTCTGGGTCATCCCTCCTGTCAGAAGCTTCGACAAGTTCCTCCCCAGCTCCCTCCCACTGTCAGCCTAGAGTACGAGGCATGCCAACTGGGGAAGCACCTCATGCGTTCTTTTACTCCCTTAGGTACCATTCATTCTAGTAGTCTCTTTGAACTTGACGTGTGGGAACCCATTCGTTATCCGGATCAACTGGGGAATATATATTATTTGATTCTTACAAACTATTTTTCTTGTGTCATGGGCTTTCTTAAAAAATAAATCCGATGTTTATCATTTCACTTAAATGATCTGGTGGTTGTGCAATGTGCCTATCACCCAAAAAACCATGATTCAAATCCCCCCGATGGGGGTTGCGCTAGGTTAGTTGACAACCAACATAAAAAAATAATCGAATTTTTTGACATGGATTTGAGCGAGAATTCATGTAGTTGACCCTACTTATAGTAGAAGAAGGTTTTACCATTTTGTTATCATATCATTGTTCGATTTATACATGAAATAAAGACCACTCGTGCACATACATCCTGTTCGGAAAAACGAGTCACTTGCTTATTCCATAAAACCCTAGGCTCTCTTATATAGAGGAGAGTCCTACGGGTAAATTACAAGAGACATACGGAACAACAAAGAAATAGGAAAAAACACAGAAAAAACATAAATGTATCTTTACACTCCCCCTCAAGATGGAGCATACATATCAATCATGCTCTGCTTGGATGAACACTTCTCGAATGGTCCTCTGAGCAATACCTTGGTGAAAATGTCTGCCGTTTGATCTCCAGAGCTGACATGAGAAGTAGAAATGAACCTTTTTTAATCATGTCACCTATATAGTAGTAGTCAACTTCAATATGTTTCGTTCTTTCATGAAATGCATTATTGTTTGCTTTAAATAAAGCAGCCTGATTGTCACATTTCAATGACATAGGAAGAGGCACATCTATATGTAGATCTACTAGAACGTCTCGAACCCACACCATTTTCGTACTTGTTTGTGCCATAGCCCTATATTCAGAATGTGCACTAGATCTGGCCACTATGGTTTGTTTCTTGCTTTTCTAAGAAACGATTGAATCTCCAACAAATACAGCAAAACTTGATGTAGACTTTCTGTCCTTAGGGCATCCTGCGTAGTCTGCATCTATATAGGCTGAAATAGTGATTTCTTCCCCTTTTTTGAATAGCAACCCTGCACTTGGAGATGATTTTAGGTACCTTAATATCATGTGTGTAGCATCCATATATACCTGACGTGGTTGTTCCATGAACTGACTAACCCGACTAACCGCAAAGGACATGCTGGGTCTGGTAATGGTTACATAGAGAAGCTTTCCCACTAGCATGCTTGTCTCACTTAGCATATTAGTGATACTTTATTTGAGTTATCGCAATGCCCTGCTGATTCCTGACAAACTCTAACTCCAGAAAGTATCTTAGGGTTAGGGTGTCAATATCTTTGTTGACAAATTGACTGCCCAGAAATTCTTTCGTCCTTTTTATCCCTTGGATATCATCTCCTGTAACCAGTATGTCATCAACATACACCATAACAACTACTGAACCTCTGGAGATCTTCTGTAAAAAGAGAGAATGATCTGCATTCGACCTTCTGAAATCATACTTTTCAAATAAATCTGAGAACTTTTGAAACCAAGCTCTTGGGCTCTGTTTAAGGCCATATATAGCCTTATGGAGTCTACATACCTGCTAACACTCCCCCTCAGCAGCAAACCCCAAAAGCTGCTGCATGTAGACCTCTTTCTGAAGATCACCATACAAGAAAGCATTTTTAACATCAAGTTGGAATAAAGGCCAATCACGTACCACCGCAACAGCTAGTATCACTCGTAGGGTAGAATATCGAGCAACTGGAGAGATGTCCAGATAATCTATCCCATACGTCTGATTAAAACCTCGTGCAACAAGTATGGCCTTGTATCTATCAAGACTCCCATCGGCATGATGTTTTACTGTGAATACCCATTTGCCGCTCACAATAGACAACCAACTAGGGTCGGGTACCAAGGTCCAAGTACCACGAGACTATAAAGCATCCATATTCTCCTCCATAGCTTTGCGCCATTGACTGTCTTACAATGCCTCTTGATAATTCCGTGGGATGTGCACTGTAGACAAAGCAATAGCAAATCGACCGAATTCTCCTTTAAGACGATCGAACGACACCTGTGAGGCTATAGGATAGGATGCATAAGAACGCTTCTGCTTCCGAATAGCAATGGGCACATTAAGATCAATAGTTGTATCTCCAATATTATCCTGCACCTCTGCCTACTGAGACACATCTCTAGACTCATCGTTAAAAATATCAAAGTCAGGACATACCTCAGGCGTGTTGGATGACGTGTTATGAACATCTCTAGACTCATCGTTAGAAATATCAAAGTCAGGACATACCTCAGGCGTACTGGATGACGTTTTATGAACATGAGCAGGAGGAGGTCGGCGACTGTAGTGAAGTCATAATGATGGGATTGAGATAATAGGTTGAATGATAGGAGATGGTGGTGGTGGTATGGGGAGGGTAGAGGAGGAGGAGGGACGTAAATTTTAGTATCAAAGTCTGAGGGAGTTAAGCGATCACCTGTTGAAGAGAAATACATTATGGATTCAAAAAAAGTGACATCTGCGTTGATATAGTATTTCCTACTCACAGGATCATAACATATATATCCCTTCTAAGTTCGAGAATACCCCACAAATACACACTTGATAGCTCTAGGAGAGAGCTTGTCCATCCTAAGGGAGGAATTGTGGACAAAGGCAACAGACCCAAACACACGAGGATCAATTGTAAACAACTCCTTCTCTGGGAAAACAATTGAGAATGGGACTTTTTCTCCCAAGACAGAGGACGACATCTGATTAATGAGGTAGCAGGCTGTAAGAACATCATCACCCCAGAACGAATGAGGGGTATGACTATGTATAAGAAGTGTACGAGCAACATCCAGAATATGGCGATGTTTTCTTTCAGCTATCACATTTTGTTGGGACATGTAAGCACATGTTCTTTGATGAATTATCCCATGAGGAGAAATACCGAGCTAGATCATGAGTGCAAAATTCTAAAGCATTGTCGATCCTCACAATTTTTACATTGAAAGAAAACACATTACAAACTTCATTCAGAAAGGTTTGAATCAAATTCCCAGCTTCGTATTTATTTTTCATCAGAAACACCCAAGATAAACGAGAAAAATCATCCATAACCACTAAGTAAAAATGGTGTCCCTGATGATCAGGATCTTGACCCGGACCCCAAATTTTTACATGGAATAGCTCAAAAGGAAAACAGCTACCTCGACTCTGACGACTTGGAAAGATAGACCGATGATGTTTTCCCAGTTGACATGCCTCACAATCAAATGAAGCTCGAGGTGAAATATGGGGAAGGACATACTGTAACTTCTGGAGGGGAAGATGACCAAAACGTGTATGCCATATGAATAAAGATACAGAGATACTGGACTGAGATGATAAACCAGCACAAGATGATTGAACTAGTCTGTAAAGACCTCCCTACTAAGTGCTCACGACCACAACCAATCACCCTACTAGTCAGAATGTCCTAAAAATTAAGAGACGATGGGTTAAATATAGCCCGACAATTCAAATCTCTAGTAATTTGAATGATGGATAATAAGTTTATAGAGAAATCTGGTGCATGTACCACATTCTGCAAACCTTTGGATGGTGTTAAACTACTCTCCCCCTGGCCTGTGATAGGGGAGTGAGTCCCATCCGCTATGATGACAGTTCGTCTTGGAGGAATCTGTCTAAAGGCAGTCAACATATCTCTATTTCCACACAAGTGGTGTGTTGCCCCGGAATCCATAATCCACTCTGTTATAGGAGAACGCGACAAGAAGTAGATGTTATAATGCTACCTGAGGTATTGGCTCCAGTAAAGGTTGCGATGTCCTGGGTAGATGTGTCACATAAGTTAGCATGAGGCATTATATCCCTCAGACGGGAGACAAGATCATCATATCGGTGCTCAGAAGAAGGCGCAGATGCTGAAGATGAACCAGGTTATACAACACGTGCAGATGCTGGAAACTCATGCTTGTAGTGGTATGTGTCCTCTGTATGTCCAGACCGACGGCAGAAGATGCAGGATAATGATGATCGACCACAACCTCCTCTACCACGTGGTCCACGACCTCGAAACTGAGATGAACCACCTCTTCCACGCGAGGCAGCCATGGCAGATGAATTTGGTGCTGGAGTTGGAACAGTAATCTTGTTAAATCTTCGGAAGACCTCCCCATTAGAGGGATAGTAGCATCGACAAGTATCTGGGAGGATGCAGCCTCATAATATGAGTCAAGAGAGGCCAGAAACACTCCCATCATCGTAGCATTCCGAAACATCTTCATCTGCTCTAGAGTAGCCGTGAGAGGCACGAAGCTATGAAGCTTCTAAAACATCCCACGAAGGGCAGTATAGTGTGCATGTAGTGGTCGACCTTTTTGCTTGATGGTGAAGATGTCATGCTGCAGTTGTAGGATTTTTGTTTCATTCTTGGCCTGCGAATATGTTGCAGCAAAAATATCCCACATAGCTTTGGCTGTAGGCTGGTGCAAGACATCATTTGCAATATCAGGTATCAAGGTACTAAACAGTCAGACATGTACATAAGCATTGTCGGCTTCCCGTGAGGCAAAGAACCTCGTCTTCTCCGTCAGCGCTTCATCGGTAAGAATATGCTTCTTACCCATTGACTTCATTAGGCTCATGAATTGCATGGTCCACAACTCGTAATTCGTCTCATCCATCTTAACTATAGGCGTTGGACCTCTGAAGGCTCCTATGGTGGGAATATCAATCTTGTTCTCTGACATTTTGTCGCTCGAAAAAGACGAGGATTGTCGACTTAAAGAAAATGTCTACACAGACATAAGGGAGGTTGATTGCATGTGTAGACTTAGATCACAATCAACCTCCTAAGAAAACTAGGCGTTGTGAGGATGTGGCTTGTTAAGGGTGCATTAAAGGGCGGCGAGGGCTGAAGTCGTAGGGACAGCCGCAGTGGGGATGGCTAGGGCTGGACCTGCGAAGGGCGGCGAGGGCTGGAGCCGCGTCGCGTGGTGGTGCGCAGAGGAGGCAGCGCGCGAGGGTTGGAGCTGCGTCGCGCGGTGGCACGTAGAGGTAGGCTGGAGAAAGGCTGGAAGTGGGGCTAGGGTTTCGGGTATGAGAGCTCCGGTCTAGGTCCGCCACTTTGATACCATGTTGGGTGTGAACCCCCTATGGATCCGGGTACCCGTTAATCACACATTTGCACTATTATTCACATGAGATCGCAGAAGTTATAGAAAAGCAGGGAATTTTTTTTTCACATCCACATTCATGTCCACAAGCTAATATAACAATTGGCTCCAAAAACTCATTTCATTAATTTCCATATACTTTACAACATGTACAGTGACTGACAGTACATACAGAATTCCCAAAAATCTGACTGAAGAGAAGAAACATAATACATTAACAACCAAACAAAAATTGACACAAAATAAACCATACCGTCGGGTATAAACTCTATCTCCTGGAACCATGTATAGCTACTGAGCTGCTACTGAACAGCAGGCTGTTTGCCAGCCAAGCGTGCAAGGAAGAAAAGGCGTCAGCGGTTGCTGGTACTTCCCATAAGCTTATATAAAAACAACAGGCATTTATTGTGACCAAAAGCAAGCAAGTAGAGAGGTAGGAACAACTCAAATTTAAAATTTATTTCTACTTGCCAATGTAAAAGGTTTCCAAATTTTTAGTAAGCTCCTAGCCATTACCTCAACATTTCCCGTATAAGCATATTTCAATGGTAACTAATTTATCACAAGTATGTATATTTTGTTCTTAAATTACTCAGAGATCATATTTGTGAATTTTTTATGATGGGAAAGATGAGATTAGAAGATATAATGATTTATTTAATTCTTAAATCTAGTGGATAGTGTTAACCCCCGAGGATCCGGGTACCCGTTTACGCGCATTTCGCAATAATTCATTCACATGAGATCGCATTAAGTGACAGAAAAACAGGGAAATTTTTCGCGCGGATAATTTTCCACATGACATTCACAATCATAACCACAAGTTATTAGAACAATTGTCACCAAAATCTTATTTCATTAACTTCCATATATTTCACATGTACAAAGTCTGACAGTACATACAGTATATCCCAAAAATCTGACTGAAGAGAAAGAAACATAATACAATATAAATTGAACAAAAATTGGCACAAAATAAACCATACCATTGGGTATAAAATTTATCTCTTGAAATCATTAACCCGCTACTGTGCTAAAGGCTCCTTGCCTGCCATGCGTGCAAGGAAGAAAAGGCGTCAGCGGGTGCTGGTACTTCCCATAAGTTTATATAAAAATAACAGGCATTTATTATTTACAAAAGAAAGCAAGTAGAGAGGCATGAGCAACTCAAATTTAAAATTTAATTCTACTTGCAAATGTAAAAGGTTTCCAAATTTCTAGTAGGAACATCTCATGATCAGCCCTTATCCCCACATTTCCCACATAAGCATATTTATTTTATAACTAATTGATCATAGTAAGTATATTTCATTCTCATATTACTTAGAGATCATATTTGTGGATTTTGATGATGGAAAAGATGAGATGAGAAGATATAATGATTTATTAAATTGTTAAGTCTAGTGGATAGTCTGTGGTCTTGGTTTGTGTGAAACCTCACACTATGACTCTAAGACTTGAGAAAAGTCTTAGGGTTGGGGTGCCTCCGTAGGCATGCGGTGTTGTATAATGCATCCTAACTAAGTTCCCAACACGTCCACTAGCTTAATTAGATTTCGAATTTAGACTATAGTTACTTCCATTTACTTAACTTTAATTGTAATCCCTTAAAACCTCAAGTGCAACTGTCTCAGATGTACTCTAGATGATGTAGATATAGAAATGGATGATCTGGATGTAAAATCAATCCCTTCAAATCCCAAGTGCAATAGCCTCAATATAACTTTAGATGATATAAATATAGATAAAGATATGGATGATCTGGATGTAGAATCGCCAAGTCTGTTTGGCGAAGAAAACTCAAGCGGTGAAGAAGCCAACAAAAGGGCTCTTCCGTCTCGCCCCCTAATTGGAAGGACGGTCCAATAGAGGGATAGGTCTACTCCCAAACTACGCCACTGAGACGGGTGAGAGGGACTTCCCGGAAAAGTCGCTCTAGAAAAACAGCCAGACCGGTAACGGGCAACCGAGCTCGTACGTAAAACTGAAAAACCAGGATCCCCCGCCTGGGTATCCTAAAAGACAGGGTCAACGGAACTGGTCTAAAGTCTGGATCCCAACGAGGCGTAAAAACACTGCGAGCTCGCGTAAAAACCGAAAAGGGACTGGGATCCTAGACCCGCGCACTTGGCGGCCGCTGCCCTAACTGGACTTCCTATTCTTCCGCCCAGTTGAGGGTCACCGCGCCCTCGCACGGTTAAGTGTAGAAGTCACCATAACCGGCACAATTGATTTTTATACACATTTATTGTCATATTTACTTTCTTGATTATTCATTTTGTCTTCAATCCTTTTCGTGATCAACTTTACAAATCTGAATATGTTGTCAGCAACTTGACAATAATGATTTATACTAAAGGATTAATTGACCAGTTTAATAGTCTTGCTAAACACAAAAATCCATAAATTAATTCAGTTATAATTGAGATGTATATATATATATATATTTAATGAACTTATAAATTTTCCTATTAGAAGAATAGTCAGTTAGGAAGAGGTCATGTGCTCAATTTGGAGAAAATAGGCTTAAGGTTATATTGATTGGCGTATAGGAAATGCTAATAGATCGAATATATGTGTTGAGACTCGAATCCTATGGAAGGGCATATCAAGCAAATAGTAGTAATATCTATATTAATACAATTGTTCAAATTATCAGAAATTGGATCTTATCTCAGACATTGATTTTCAAAATAGTCTGTCTTAGACTTTGGTTTTAATAATTTTCATAAATTACCCTTGATGCACAACCATCTGTGTGATCACCCAACCACCGCTATACAGTAGTAACCCATAGCTCCCAGCATCATTGTTTGTAATACAAACCGCCAGCTACTATACGAAATATATTAATAACAATGACCTATTGTTGTAAATATAAGAACTTCACGTCCATCTCTTTTTATTCTGCTATATTTATGTATATATACAAATTATGGGGACAGGAATAGCAGTAAATCAAGCATTTATTCTTGCATTTTTTTTTTACTTAACCATACTAAGCACTCTCAACAAAATAAATCTACTAACATGGCATGATTATTGAGATCACATATGGTGCAACTTAATAAGAAGATAACAATTGTGATAATGGACTTGTTACAGAGGTTTAAGCAAAGTAACAGGGTGTACATGTTCAGGGAAAACGTTATATTAATAAAAATTCGACAAATTTAAATCTGTCCAAAAATAGTAATTTTATGAAAATCTGTGGAAAATTTAAGCTTCAATAACTGGGATCTACTTATAAATTTCCAACGTGTTTTAAATTATATCGAAGCATTTCTAACTCACAAACCAAGAATCTCTCCACACAATAATACTATGAATCAAGTTCTGATACATGTCCATCATTTCGATCCAATTTCAATCCACTTCCATCAGAATAAAGAGTTTCACGTGGAAACTAAGAATATCATTAAGTCTTGAGGCTCTTTAACATGGACTTTATTCCTATAATAAAGAACTTGAATCTAGAGATTTCTTAATCAGCAACAGAAATTTAATTTCTCAATCAAATTTATCTATTCATTCTTATTATTATTTTTCTTTCTTATAACTAGTACCATCTGTTAAATGTTGATTGAACATTTTTATACTCATAAGGCCAACTAATATATGCTCTGAAATTTCCTATAACTTAATTGTAAAAGATTATTTTGGAATCTTGAAAGAAGAATCGAATTGATTAAGATAGTTAAGCAAATGACCGCTGACCCAATCCAATGCATTAGAGTTATACTACAGTTGTAATGAATGGCATGCAAACCATAAGTTTCTATATCACTCTCAATCGATAATGGTGATTGTTAGCTAATATCATGAAGAATGCTTAAGGCAACAAGGAAAGGGTTTATTCATGTATGGCAGCAAATAGAAGGTATAGGGAGGTACCTTGATTTGCATGCAAGATAGAACCTTCAACACAACATCATGCAGCTGTAGAAATAACTCCAGAAGAAGGAATTTGGGTGGCAAATTCTGGACTGTTTTGTGCATCTGATTCTAAGAAATTTAGAAGAGGGAAAGGTACGTACATCAGCAAGGAGAAATGTAGAGATTGTACCTGGAATTGCTCCAGATCTTGTAGACATTGGCATGCAGCAGGGGAACAGATCAACAAGGGCTGCATGCAAAGAGGGCTGGAGGCTTAAGGATGTAGCAGCTGCTGTCTTGTGGCTGGAATTTGTGGGAGAAAGCTCCAACGACTGGAATGTTTGAAGGATTTGGGAGAGAAAAAGAAAAGAGGAAAGGGAGAATACGGCTGGAATGGGAAAGGGAAAGGGCTTATATAACCAAGAATGGAATGCAAATATTTGACAAGTGGAAAGGAACCCCAGCCAGGTGTAGTAGTTTGCTGTAACTGCTACAGTATATTTTTTTTTCAACGGCAGGAATTTGGCTATTAACAATAGCTTAGCTGTCTGTTACTAAAAAAATACTTATATTTTGTTATTGTTATTTTTTTTTATTTTTTATTTAACATACTTAAAATCTACCGTATGCGCACCTCAGGCTTCAGATTTCGACGCACAACATCTCGTTTTGATCGTCTCTGGACGACGGTCAATATGAGTATAATATTGATATACTTCCGGTCGAGTTTTGAATACCTGAAATTTTCGGATACGGTTTTTGTTTAAGATTAAATTTTGTGATTTAAAAATATCAAACGACCTCCGATTGACGAATGGTCAATTCCGTTGGTCTTGTTTCGTCGAATCGGATCTAATGACGGTGTCGGTTTGTTTTGCGTTTTCCGAATTTGCGTCACGGCTTTTTCACGGCACGTGATTCGATGCGATCGATTTTTGATCGATTTCGCCCGAACGAATTTTGATTTACGATCAATTGATCGATTTAGGTTGTTTGACATTGACAAACAACTTTATTGGATTAGTCGGACACTAATCGGGTCGGGTTCGGGTTTGGCGGATTCCGGATGTTACAAATATAAAAACCTCAAAGGGAGTCTCGTCCTCGAGACTCGAGTCAAGGTCATTAGCTGTCTTGAATTTTATATAGCCATAAAAACCTCAAAGGGTTTTAAACCCATAAAAACCTCAAAGAGAAAACAAGCCATATATTTATCATGTATCTGATTACAAAAGCTTGTTTTGATGATTACATCAGAAAAGTTGCGGGTATCATGCCCGCATGTCGGTTTCGGTCTCCCACGTCGCCTCTCCGACGCCATGTCGATGCCACAACACCTTGACCAATGGAATTTCTTTGCTGCGAAGCTTCTTCACAGCATGGTCAGGTATTTGGACTGGCTTCTCCTCATAAGTCAAGTCTGGTTCCACGTCTAGATTCTCGTAGCTGATGACGTGTCGAGGGTCATGAACATATTTCCTCAAGTTAGATATATGGAAGACATCGTGAATAGCTGATAGATGTGGAGGAAGAGCTATTCGGTACGCAACCTTTCCGACACGAGTCAGAATCTCGAAAGGTCCAACATATCGTGGCGCCAACTTTCCACGAACGCCAAATCTCTGTATTCCTTTCATGAGAGATACACAGAGAAACACCCAATCTCCAACCTGGAACTCCAAGTCTCTTCTCTGACGGTCTGCATAGCTCTTCTAGCGGCTCCGTGCCGTCAGAAGCTTCCGTCTCACAAGGTCAACAGCTCTCGCAGTCTCCTCCAAGAGATCTACGGAGTAGAGAGCATGGTCACCTACCTCCCACCAACTGAGAGGTGTAAGACATCTCCGCCCGTATAGGGCTTCGAATGGTGCCATACCAATATTGGAGTGATAGCTATTGTTGTACGTGAATTCTACTAACGGCAGATGGTCCTTCCAGGACCCTTTCCACTCCAAAGTGCATGCGTGAAGTAGATCCTCAAGTGTCTGAATGGTGCGCTCACTCTGCCCGTCTGCCTGCGGATGATAAGCAGAACTCATCTTCAGCTCTGTCTGTAGTGCTGACATGAACTGATGCCAATAATGAGATGTAAATCTTGAATCCCTGTCGGACACCACCTCTCGTGGTATACCATGCAGCCTGATAATGTTCTGCACATAGAGCTTGGCCAACCTAGACGGAGTGTAAGTCGTGTTGACAGGTATGAAATGGGCTGACTTGGTCAACCTATCAACAACGACCCATATGGAATCATGGCCACCTGGTGTCTTTGGCAGACATGTGACAAAATCCATAGAAATGCTCTCCCACTTCCACTCGGGAATGGGGAGAGACTGCAGTAATCCTGGTGGTCTCTTGTGTTCAGCCTTGACCATCTGACAGGTCATGCATCTGCTAACATGTAGCGCCACATCGCGCTTCATTCCATCCCACCAGAAATGTCGACGCAGATCATAGTACATCTTCATACAGCCTGGATGGATAGATAATCGTGAACTGCGTGCCTCATCAAGTATATCTCTGCGTAACTGCTCATCGTTGGGCACAACGACTCCGCCTGCCTTCCATAAAATGGACTCTGCCACTACGAAATCATCAACCTCGTCCTTCACGGCGCGCATGTATCTATCTCGAATCCAAGGATATGTCTTCTGGCCTTCGATAATGCGATCCCACAAACTGTCGAATCGTGGAGGCACGGCAGTAGAAATGGATGCGCTTTCCTGAGGATGCCAATCAGTCAAAGATGCGAGCATATCCCACGTGTATAGCCAGTTCACCGTACCCTCTGCATGTGCTCTCCTGCTAAGTACATCAGCCACCACGTTTCCCTTACAGGGATGGTAAGAGATCGTGCAATCATAGTCCTTCAGTAGCTCGAGCCTTATGCGTTGCCTCCTGTTCAGTTCCTTCTGATCGAAGATATACTTTAGGCTCATGTGATCCGTGAAAATCTCAAAATTCACCCCATATAAATAGTGACGTCAGATCTTCAAGGCGAAGACAACTGCCGCCAACTCTAAATCATGCGTGGGATGGTTCCGCTTATGCGGTCTCAACTGCCGTGACGTGTAAGCAATCGGCCTCGCTGCATCAGTACTGCTCCTATACCTTCTCCAAATGCATCTGTGTAGACTGCATAGTCTTGAGTGCCTGAAGGAAGAGCAAGAATAGGCGTTGTAGTCAATCGCTCCTTCAGTGTACTGAAGGCCTGTTCACAAGAATCGACCCAAATGAATGGAACTCCCTTCTGCGTCAATCGTGTTAATGGACGGACGATGCGTGAAAATTCATTGACAAAGCGTCTGTAATAGCCTGCTAATCCGAGGAAACTCCGAATCTGAGTAATTGTCTTGGGCTGATCCCAAGACATGACTGCCTCAATCTTTGCAGGATCAACCGCGATACCTGCTCTAGAAATGACGTGTCCCAAAAATGAGACTTGGGACAACCAGAACTCACACTTGCTCAATTTGGCATATAACTTGTGCTCCTGCAATGTATCTAAGACGATCCGCAGATCATTTGCATGATCCCATTCATTACGTGAGTATATGAGCACATCATCTATGAATACTACTACAAATTTGTTCAAGTATGGATGGAAAATCCTGTTCATCATATCCATGAAAGCTGCAGGTGCATTGGTGAGCCCAAACGACATCAACACAAACTCGTAGTGTCCATAGCGTTTCCTGAACGCGGTCTTCGGAATATCAGACTCTCGAATCCTCAGTTGATGGTAGCCTGAGCGAAGATCAATCTTTGAGAACACCGAAGATCCCTGGAGTTGGTCGAACAAATCATCAATGCGCGGCAAGGGATAACGGTTCTTCACCGTTCTCTTGTTCAATTGCCTGTAGTCAATACATAACCTCATGGATCCATCCTTCTTCTTGACAAATAGAACCGGAGCACCCCAAGGTGAAGTGCTCGGCCTCACGAATCCCAAATCAAGCAACTCCTGCAACTGCACCTTCAGCTCCCTCAACTCGGCTGGTGCCATACGATAAGGTGCCATAGAGATCGGCTGTGTATCTGGCAACAGTGTGATCTCGAACTCGATCTCTCTCTCAAGAGGTAATCCTGGTAGCTCATCAGGGAACACATCTGGATATTCAGATACCACTCTGATGTCCTGTATTATTGACTCTTGTTCAGATACTTCCCGAATGAATGCAAGGTATGAATCACAACCCTGATCAACAAGTCATTGAGCTCGTAACACGGAAATGTACTCCATGGTGGAGTCGTGTATAATACCCTCAAAAGTAAACTCGGGTAAATCTGGGATCCTGAAGACAACTGTCTTCCTAAAACAATCAACCAGTACATGATGAGTAGATAGCCAATCCATGCCCAAAATCAAGTCGAACTCATCAAGCTGTAGAAGTAGACAATCTCCGATCATCTCGTGACCGCCAATCGGTACGGGCAAGTGCCTAACTATCAGAGAAATGACAAACAACTGGCCACCTGACCCTCGGATATGATATGGAGAAGAGAGAGTCTCTACGACTCTACCTAAAGAAGCAAGTAGCCTCGAAGCAAGAAAAGAATGCATTGCACCCGAATCGAATAGAACATGGAAATGTCGATAAGAGTAGTCAATATGTGTGCTAGTTAGTTAGTCATCTCCTAATCTGGTCGGGATGACATGGCTTTACATGAGAACCATAACTAGTCATAAAAATCAATGGTTCGCAGATAATATGATATATGCTTTTCTCTTCTTGGGATATAATATGAAAATTAATGAAATTGGTGACTTCTGTGGTAATTGAATCTGAATGTCATTTTTCCCTTCTCGGACTCACGACAAGTCGGAAGACTGACGCTATCCGAGAACGTAATGCGATCGGAATTGAAATACTGCGAATGTGCGTATCGGGGTACCACTGCTCTGATACCAAACTGTTAACCCCCGAGGATCCGGGTACCCGTTTACGCGCATTTCGCAATAATTCATTCACATGAGATCGCATTAAGTGACAGAAAAACAGGGAAATTTTTCGCGCGGATAATTTTCCACATGACATTCACAATCATAACCACAAGTTATTAGAACAATTGTCACCAAAATCTTATTTCATTAACTTCCATATATTTCACATGTACAAAGTCTGACAGTACATACAGTATATACCAAAAATCTGACTGAAGAGAAAGAAACATAATACAATATAAATTGAACAAAAATTGGCACAAAATAAACCATACCATTGGGTATAAAATTTATCTCTTGAAATCATTAACCCGCTACTGTGCTAAAGGCTCCTTGCCTGCCATGCGTGCAAGGAAGAAAAGGCGTCAGCGGGTGCTGGTACTTCCCATAAGTTTATATAAAAATAACAGGCATTTATTATTTACAAAAGAAAGCAAGTAGAGAGGCATGAGCAACTCAAATTTAAAATTTAATTCTACTTGCAAATGTAAAAGGTTTCCAAATTTCTAGTAGGAACATCTCATGATCAGCCCTTATCCCCACATTTCCCACATAAGCATATTTATTTTATAACTAATTGATCATAGTAAGTATATTTCATTCTCATATTACTTAGAGATCATATTTGTGGATTTTGTAGAAAGGCGAGAGCAACTCAAATTAAGATTTAATTCTACTTGCAAATGTAAAAGGTTTCCAAATTTCTACTAAGCACATTTCATGATCAGCCCTTATCCCCACATTTCCCGCATAAGCATATATTTATGGTAACTCATTGATCATAAGTAAGTATATTTTATTCTCATATTACTCAGGGATCATATTGGTGGATTTTGATGATGGAAAAGATGAGATGAGAAGATATAATGATTTATTAAATTGTTAAGTCTAGTGGATAGTCTGTGGTCTTGGTTTGTGTGAAACCTCACACTATGACTCTAAGACTTGAGAAAAGTCTTAGGGTTGGGGTGCCTCCGTAGGCATGCGGTGTTGTATAATGCATCCTAACTAAGTTCCCAACACGTCCACTAGCTTAATTAGATTTCGAATTTAGACTATAGTTACTTCCATTTACTTAACTTTAATTGTAATCCCTTAAAACCTCAAGTGCAACTGTCTCAGATGTACTCTAGATGATGTAGATATAGAAATGGATGATCTGGATGTAAAATCAATCCCTTCAAATCCCAAGTGCAATAGCCTCAATATAACTTTAGATGATATAAATATAGATAAAGATATGGATGATCTGGATGTAGAATCGCCAAGTCTGTTTGGCGAAGAAAACTCAAGCGGTGAAGAAGCCAACAAAAGGGCTCTTCCGTCTCGCCCCCTAATTGGAAGGACGGTCCAATAGAGGGATAGGTCTACTCCCAAACTACGCCACTGAGACGGGTGAGAGGGACTTCCCGGAAAAGTCGCTCTAGAAAAACAGCCCGACCGGTAACGGGCAACCGAGCTCGTACGTAAAACTGAAAAACCAGGATCCCCCACCTGGGTATCCTAAAAGACAGGGTCAACGGAACTGGTCTAAAGTCTGGATCCCAACGAGGCGTAAAAACACTGCGAGCTCGCGTAAAAACCGAAAAGGGACTGGGATCCTAGACCCGCGCACTTGGCGGCCGCTGCCCTAACTGGACTTCCTATTCTTCCGCCCAGTTGAGGGTCACCGCGCCCTCGCACGGTTAAGTGTAGAAGTCACCATAACCGGCACAATTGATTTTTATACACATTTATTGTCATATTTACTTTCTTGATTATTCATTTTGTCTTCAATCCTTTTCGTGATCAACTTTACAAATCTGAATATGTTGTCAGCAACTTGACAATAATGATTTATACTAAAGGATTAATTGACCAGTTTAATAGTCTTGCTAAACACAAAAATCCATAAATTAATTCAGTTATAATTGAGATGTATATATATATATATATATTTAATGAACTTATAAATTTTCCTATTAGAAGAATAGTCAGTTAGGAAGAGGTCATGTGCTCAATTTGGAGAAAATAGGCTTAAGGTTATATTGATTGGCGTATAGGAAATGCTAATAGATCGAATATATGTGTTGAGACTCGAATCCTATGGAAGGGCATATCAAGCAAATAGTAGTAATATCTATATTAATACAATTGTTCAAATTATCAGAAATTGGATCTTATCTCAGACATTGATTTTCAAAATAGTCTGTCTTAGACTTTGGTTTTAATAATTTTCATAAATTACCCTTGATGCACAACCATCTGTGTGATCACCCAACCACCGCTATACAGTAGTAACCCATAGCTCCCAGCATCATTGTTTGTAATACAAACCGCCAGCTACTATACGAAATATATTAATAACAATGACCTATTGTTGTAAATATAAGAACTTCACGTCCATCTCTTTTTATTCTGCTATATTTATGTATATATACAAATTATGGGGACAGGAATAGCAGTAAATCAAGCATTTATTCTTGCATTTTTTTTTTACTTAACCATACTAAGCACTCTCAACAAAATAAATCTACTAACATGGCATGATTATTGAGATCACATATGGTGCAACTTAATAAGAAGATAACAATTGTGATAATGGACTTGTTACAGAGGTTTAAGCAAAGTAACAGGGTGTACATGTTCAGGGAAAACGTTATATTAATAAAAATTCGACAAATTTAAATCTGTCCAAAAATAGTAATTTTATGAAAATCTGTGGAAAATTTAAGCTTCAATAACTGGGATCTACTTATAAATTTCCAACGTGTTTTAAATTATATCGAAGCATTTCTAACTCACAAACCAAGAATCTCTCCACACAATAATACTATGAATCAAGTTCTGATACATGTCCATCATTTCGATCCAATTTCAATCCACTTCCATCAGAATAAAGAGTTTCACGTGGAAACTAAGAATATCATTAAGTCTTGAGGCTCTTTAACATGGACTTTATTCCTATAATAAAGAACTTGAATCTAGAGATTTCTTAATCAGCAACAGAAATTTAATTTCTCAATCAAATTTATCTATTCATTCTTATTATTATTTTTCTTTCTTATAACTAGTACCATCTGTTAAATGTTGATTGAACATTTTTATACTCATAAGGCCAACTAATATATGCTCTGAAATTTCCTATAACTTAATTGTAAAAGATTATTTTGGAATCTTGAAAGAAGAATCGAATTGATTAAGATAGTTAAGCAAATGACCGCTGACCCAATCCAATGCATTAGAGTTATACTACAGTTGTAATGAATGGCATGCAAACCATAAGTTTCTATATCACTCTCAATCGATAATGGTGATTGTTAGCTAATATCATGAAGAATGCTTAAGGCAACAAGGAAAGGGTTTATTCATGTATGGCAGCAAATAGAAGGTATAGGGAGGTACCTTGATTTGCATGCAAGATAGAACCTTCAACACAACATCATGCAGCTGTAGAAATAACTCCAGAAGAAGGAATTTGGGTGGCAAATTCTGGACTGTTTTGTGCATCTGATTCTAAGAAATTTAGAAGAGGGAAAGGTACGTACATCAGCAAGGAGAAATGTAGAGATTGTACCTGGAATTGCTCCAGATCTTGTAGACATTGGCATGCAGCAGGGGAACAGATCAACAAGGGCTGCATGCAAAGAGGGCTGGAGGCTTAAGGATGTAGCAGCTGCTGTCTTGTGGCTGGAATTTGTGGGAGAAAGCTCCAACGACTGGAATGTTTGAAGGATTTGGGAGAGAAAAAGAAAAGAGGAAAGGGAGAATACGGCTGGAATGGGAAAGGGAAAGGGCTTATATAACCAAGAATGGAATGCAAATATTTGACAAGTGGAAAGGAACCCCAGCCAGGTGTAGTAGTTTGCTGTAACTGCTACAGTATATTTTTTTTTCAACGGCAGGAATTTGGCTATTAACAATAGCTTAGCTGTCTGTTACTAAAAAAATACTTATATTTTGTTATTGTTATTTTTTTTTATTTTTTATTTAACATACTTAAAATCTACCGTATGCGCACCTCAGGCTTCAGATTTCGACGCACAACATCTCGTTTTGATCGTCTCTGGACGACGGTCAATATGAGTATAATATTGATATACTTCCGGTCGAGTTTTGAATACCTGAAATTTTCGGATACGGTTTTTGTTTAAGATTAAATTTTGTGATTTAAAAATATCAAACGACCTCCGATTGACGAATGGTCAATTCCGTTGGTCTTGTTTCGTCGAATCGGATCTAATGACGGTGTCGGTTTGTTTTGCGTTTTCCGAATTTGCGTCACGGCTTTTTCACGGCACGTGATTCGATGCGATCGATTTTTGATCGATTTCGCCCGAACGAATTTTGATTTACGATCAATTGATCGATTTAGGTTGTTTGACATTGACAAACAACTTTATTGGATTAGTCGGACACTAATCGGGTCGGGTTCGGGTTTGGCGGATTCCGGATGTTACAGATAGTCTGTGTTCTTGGTTCGTGTGAAACCTCACACTATGACTCTAAGACTTGGGGAATGTCTTAGGGTTGGGGTGCCTCCGTAGGCATGCGGTGTTGTATACTGCATCCTAACTAAGTTCCCAACACGTCTACTAGCTTAGTGAGATTTCGATTCAGATTGTAGTTACTTCCAGTTACTCAACTTTGATTGTAATCCCTTCAAACCTCAAGTGCAACTGTATTAGATGTAACTCTAGATGATGTAGATATAGATATGGATGATCTAGATGTTGAATCGCCAAGTCTGTTGGTGAAAGAAAAACTCAAGCGGTGAAGAAGCCAACAAAAGGGCTCTTCCGTCTCGCCCTCTAATTGGAAGCGCGGTCCAATAGAGGGATAGGTCTACTCCCAAACTACGCCACTGAGACGGGTAAGAGAGACTTCCCGGAAAAGTCGCTCTAGAAAACAACTCGACTAGTACGGGCAACCGAGCTCGTATGTAAAACTGAAAACCAAGGATCCCCCGCCTGGGTATCCTAAACAGAGGGTCAGCGTAATTGGTCTAAAGTCGGGATCCCAACGAGGCGTAAAAACACTGCGAGCTCGCGTAAAAACCGAAAAGGGACTGGGATCCTAGACCCGCGCACTTGACGGCCGCTACCCTAACTGAGCTTCCTAATCTTCCGCCCAGTTGAGAGTCACCGCGCTCTCGCATGATCAAGTGTAAGGGTCACCATGACCGGCACTGTTAATTTACAAATCATTACTGATTCATGATCCTCTTCACTTGTTAATTCACCTCTTTTTCAATTCTCTATGTAGTAATCCTACATATCTAGATCTCTTTTGTCATCTAACTTATTGAAGGTGGCCCATAGATAGCAGATTATACCTATGGAATGATTTTATAAAGATGATATAACATTATGATCATGGATTATTATTGATGATGTAATCATATCTAAGGATGTTCTTGGAGAAAAGTTCCATATATATCAACTATTGACAGGATTCTAGGTAAAGGTATTAGTATTAATACATACACATTATTATATATCATATAATTTCTATGTATGGTATTATCCTTTTACAATTCAAGTTGTTGGGTCCTGTTATTGAGGATGATGTCTAAATAAAACATAAAGACTCTTAAACTTCGTAAATATGACTATAGTTGATTGACATGCAAGTAAAACTAATCTAGAAATATTTAAAAAATGGAATTCTAGGGTGATTACAGTAAGGTCTTTATTACCACTTAGAGGTGGACCCTACTAAGGATTTAGAACCCAGTGCCTCAACCACGTATCAGAATAAGTTTTTTTTATTTGGAATATAATGCTTAATGATCAACTTAACAAGCAATAAACTTGTTTCTGTCATGTGAAAAAATAAAAGTATAGAGAGAGGTTAGCCCTAAAGATGGATGCAATATAATGTTATAGATACCAGATAAATCAAATAGTAAGTTTGGAATGTATTAGATTTAGAAAGTTAGGCAGAGAACGAAATCCTGATGTAAGTAATTTGATAACTCTTAATGTAAAATTTCGAATCAAACTGCCATAACTAGAGTTGCATCATGAAAATACGTTCAGGTAAGAAAGAAAAATGAGAAGTAAATATAAGGGACGTTCACTGCACTTCAATTTTAAGTATTAGATTAGGAATTGTACGTGTGGCGGCAGAAATAATTAAGCACATCGTACATTCTTATTTCATATTCCTTGATTCTAAAATAACATGTTATGAGTAGAAATTTTGCTTCAAACAAAAAGATGCAGTAGCATCGAAACTGTGCTAGAAATCAAAGGCATTGCCAATGCCATATTCCATTTATCTATTAAGCCAGAGAACTCCGTATCCATTCAGAAAGGAATCCCATTATTGGATAAGAAAGGCTCTCATTAACTTTACATTAGTTCCACAGAAATCAGTAAATTATCTATTAAATATAGATATACACACACATATCCATATATATATTCTATCATTTAACAATGCATGCAGTCTATAGTAAAATTCCTACAAATTTAAGTTTTATTATATATATTTCACAGTAATTACAGTCTACCTTATTGCAAAGATTCCAAGGAACAAATAAAAGGGAAAAAAACGATGATGCCCTGACCTTCGATTGTAGCATATGTAAGGATTAAGTAAGAGAATTATATCTTCCCAACCAAGCTTGCAAAAGTCGGCCGACTAGGCCGACTAGTCGGTCCGACTAGTCGAGTCGGGGGGGTAGCCGACTCGACTAGGCCTAGTCGGCCCTTAGTCGGTCCACCCGACTAGTCTGGCCGACTAGTCGGCCGACTAATCGGCCGACTTTTGCAACGAACTTTTTAATTTTTTTTGTTTTTCACTTTTTTTTCAAAGCAAACATATTCTAATATGCTTAGTGTTATATTTAAAGTCAATTACTTCTTTTGTTTCGTCATGATGTCATATAAAATGTACAAATATATGTATATACATACAAATATATGTATAAAAAACTTATTTATATATTTAAAATAATTAAAAATTCAAAACCGACTAATGACCGACTAATTCCGACTAGTCGCCCGACTGCCGACTAATCCTTAGTAGGTGACCCCGCCGACTGAATACCGACTACCGCTTTCTGCAACCTTGTTCCCAACATATCAAATATTATGTATAAATCTTGAGCAAGACGACACATTACTCAAGAAAAGAGCACTAATTCTAGAATCAAAAGGGGTAGCAATAGCATGCATGGCAGCAAAGTAGGAGGGAGGGAATGTACCTTTGAATGTCTCAATTCAGAGGAACAAGAGCTTGCATGCAGCTGGAAAGGGTTAGCAGCAGCTGTTGGAAGCACAACAGTAGCTCTGGCTGCCTGATGTTGCAGAGAAAAGGTGCCTCCGGGCCTTGGTCTCTTGGAGGAATTGCTGGAGAAGGAACTGCTGGAGAAGAGGGCCTGGAGCTCCAGCAGTTGTTGGGTTTTCAGGATTTCTTGGACAACAACTTGTTGCTTTGTTGAAATGGCAGCTGTTGGAGAAGAAAAGAGTCCACCCATGTGTTTAGTACCACATGGGGGAGCGGTCACAATTGGGTCTGTCCGTGGGGCTATATAAGGAGCCCCACACCCCCTGTACTCATGGAGAAAGTCAATAGACAAACACGCCCAGTTAAGGGGCTTCTCCCGTGGTTTCATCCCGCTCCTCACGGAGTAGGGTTCCACGTAAAATACCGCATTCTTTCTTAGTTCTTTATCTTTATTCCATGTTTTGCTTCCACTTTCTATTTTCTAACATGGTATCAGAGCGGGTTCGATTCTCGAGGAATCATGTTTTATTTATTTATTGTCGAGATTCGATTTGAATTTTCATCTTGAGTGTTTATGTTCAAGTTGTAAGATCATTGTGTAAGATCATTGTCTATTCCAGAGATTTTTCTCTTATTCGGTTCGGATTATCATGTTGTTCGAAAGGGATTAGGGTTTTCTTCACGAAACCCTAATCTTGGCCGTCATGCTTCCTGACATACATCTCCAGATCCCAGGTGGCTGTGAATCGTACTCCTGGCGGCACAACAGCAAGGGTTCCCATGAACCCTACTCCCTCCGGTTGCTGCATCTTCTGCCTTTGGCGGCGCCGCCATGAAATCTCCAGGCTGCATCTCCTGTAACGGCATCTTGCAATGCAAGATTTTCGTCCAGGCCATCGTTCAACATTCAGAGCGAGCAGCATCCCTATCAGTCTTCCCAGGCGGTTCCCTCTGTTCGACGCACATCGCATCTCCTTCCAGCCTCCAAGTTCTGAAGGCCCGCGTTGCTCCAAAGTTGATACCTCCTCGCGTGTTGTCCATACAAGGGGGCGCAGCCCTTCCATGGGCGGAGAAACCCCGCGCAGGCGGCACATCTCCTGGCGGAATCTCCACCGCACGATTCCAAGAACTGCACCGCCAAACCCCCCTTTTCTTCAAACTCCGCTCGCAGGCGCAGCAGCGCCATCTCCGACGACTCCAGGCGATGCGGAATCAACAAGCGGCGGTAGAGAGCCGCTCCCTTTCTGACGCGCAACCCCAGCGGCGACCTCCAGGCACCCTTTGCCTCCAGCTGCGCGCTACTCCTTCCAATCGTGCCCAGGCGGGGCTCCCGCCTCAATCTTCGAGCGTTGGCGGCGGTGCTTCAGTCGCTAGAGCTCCCGCTTGCCCTATCCCGACGCCGCCCAGCAGTTGCGCTATCCCGTGCGCCCCTCAATCTTCAGACAACGTGTCTCTCTCCTCGCATCCCAGGCGACCTTGCGCTCCCAGGCGGTGGCGCCCTCCAGATCAAGTCCAGACGGCTTATCATGCAAACCAAGAGGAAGGGGGCGACGGCTTAGAATGGTTTCCCTCACGGGGAACCCTACTCCGAGACTCTGGACATTGAAATTGCAACGGCTGGATCATGCTGTATTCCTAAGAAGGCTTTACCCTGTAAAGATGGCCAGCAAAAGACGTGGGCAGAGGTGGCCAAGCCAAGGGCAAGCAAGTTGTGCGGCCGGTGCGCGAAGAAGATGTTGGGAACCAGACGGTTGTTCATCTCCTCACGAAAACGATGCCTGGATTCTCGCATGGCATTGATGCCACGCCTATTCTTTTGCAGGAGCCAGAAGGGCAAGGAGCGTTACCAATTCTCAAGGATATTCCTGGCAATAACTCTCCTCATTCCAAGGTGGTAACAGAGGCATTGAAGAGGGAACTTTTGATTGGTGGGGACCCACTGGCATATGCGTTGGTGGGGGAAGAATTGATTGCTAATCTGGGTCCCGATGCCAATAAGGAATGATGTTTTTGGGGGCTTAAAGTGGGCCGTGAGTTGGCAAGAAAAAAAAAGGAGTAAAGTTGGGCTGAAAAAAAAATGATGAGAGCCCATTAAAAAAAAATGAAAATACAAAAAGTTGATGAGAAGTGAGTTGGTTATAAAAAAAAGGAAAATAACCAAGGAAAATTTTGTGAAAAAAATGGAAATAGTTAAAAAAAATTTGCAAAAAAAAAAAGAAAAAAAAGGAGAGAATAAGGCGCGTACAAGAAAAAGCCGTACGCATATGGTAACAAAAAAAAAATAAAAAAAAGGCGCGTACAAAATGGAAAAAGCCGTACGCATAAAAGATGTGATTCATGTTTGCTTCTCCCAACTTGTCTTTATTCTCACAAGTTTGGGAGAAAGGGGGAGTAAAAGCCATATGCATCATATATCATTGACTGACAGACCAAACACTCCGGATTTCACAGAATATCAAGTCATCTTCACCGTGCATCGATCTTCGTCGTGGTGTCTCTATCCTCGACATCGACTCCGCACTGGATTTGTTTTTCTTCAAGGCACGACGGAGACAAAGTCCGGTGACCCGCAGGCACGACAGAGACAGAGATCCGGTGACCATGCAGGCACGACAGAGACAGTCCGGTGACCTTCCAGGCACGACAGAGATACGTTCCGGTGACCTGATATACCCGTCAGCAAGCGGGTTTGTCTACCAGTTGCGGATACATACGTTTATTGTGGTGATTTCAAGTGAAGATGTAATGATGTATATTTTTCTTTATTGTTGCAAGTTGCAGCTGTCCCAGCTACCAACTTGAGGGGGAGTGTTGGAGAAGAAAAGAGTCCACCCATGTGTTTAGTACCACATGGGGGAGCGGTCACAATTGGGTCTGTCCGTGGGGCTATATAAGGAGCCCCACACCCCCTGTACTCATGGAGAAAGTCAATAGACAAACACGCCCAGTTAAGGGGCTTCTCCCGTGGTTTCATCCCGCTCCTCACGGAGTAGGGTTCCACGTAAAATACCGCATTCTTTCTTAGTTCTTTATCTTTATTCCATGTTTTGCTTCCACTTTCTATTTTCTAACAGCAGCAATTAGGGAAAAAGAGAGAAGATGTTGGGCCTCTTTTCACGGCTAGAATTTGGAAAGTTGAGTGCTATTTCGGGTGGAAATCGGGAAGGGAAGGCCTTTGTTTATATAACCATGAGAAGGTATTGCTAATTGCCAAGTGGAATGAAATGTCAAGCCAAGTGGGATGAAAGAAAAGCGAAGTGGTTGGATAGAAGGTTAGTATTTTAAAAAAAAAAATACTACTGTAGTAGTCGTTCCTGTTACTGTTCAGCAGAAAATAATTTCATGTATTTTATATTTTTTTAAAGCTTTCTTTATTTGATATTTATACAAATCGACCGTAGTCACACCTCGAGTGTCGGATTTCGACACGCGATATTTCGTTGTGATCGTCTTTGAACGACGATTAATATGAGTATAATATTGATATACTTCCGGTCGGGTTTTGAATGCCCGTAATTTTTGGATACGGTTTTTGTTTAAGATTAAATTTTGTGATTTTAAAATATCAAACGATATCCGATTGGCGAACGGTTGATTGCGTTGGTCTCGTTTTGTCGAATCGGATCTAATGACGGTCTCGGTTCGTTTTGTATTTTCCGAATTTTCGTCGCGGCTTTTTCGGACATGCATTACGATGCGATTGATTTTTGGTTGATTTCGCCCGAACGACTATTGATTCACGATCAATAAATCATTTTAGGTTGTTTAGTATTTACCGACAACGTTATTGGGTTCATTGGACCCAAAATCGGTCGAGTTCGGGTTTGTTAGAATATGGATGTTACAAATATAAAAACCTCAAAGGGAGTCTTGTCCTCGAGACTCGAGTTAAGGTCATTAGGTGTTCTTGTTTGGATTTCATATGACCGTAAAAATCTCAAAGAGTTTTGAACTCATAAAAACCTCAAAGAGAAAACAAGCCACATATATCATATATCAATTACAAAAGCTTGTTTTGATGATTATATCAGAAAAGCTGCGGGTATCGTGTCTGCATGTCGGCTTCGGTCTCCCACGCCGCTTCTTCGACTCCGTGACGGTGCCACAAAACCTTGACCAATGGAATCTCTTTGTTGCGAAGCTTCTTCACAGCATGGTCAGGTATCTGGACTGGCCTCTCCTCGTAAGTCATATCTGGCTCCACGTCAAGATTCTCGTAACTGATGACGTGTCGAGGGTCATGCACATACTCCTCAGGTTGGATACATGGAAGACATCATGGATAGTTGAAAGATGTGGAGGAAGGGCTACTCGGTATGCAACCTTCCCTACACGAGCCAGAATCTCAAACGGTCCAACGTATCGCGGTGCTAGTTTGCCACGAACACCGAATCTCTGTATTCCCTTCATGGGAGATACACGGAGAAATATCCAATTTCCTACCTGTAATTTATGGGAATGCCATTAGTATGCGGTTTAGTTAAATTTACAAAAAGAGCAAGAGGAAAGTATTGGATACCTGAAACTCCAAATCTCTTCTCCGACGGTCCGCATAGCTCTTTTGGCGGCTTTGTGCCGTCAGAAACCTCTGTCTTATAAGGTCAACAGCCCTTGTGGTCTCCTTTAAGAGATCGACGGAGTAAAGAGCATGATCACCTACCTTACGCCAAATGAGAGATATGAGGCTTCGTCGCCCGTATAGGGCTTCGAATGGTGCCATGCCGATATTGGAATGATAGTTGTTGTTGTACGTGAATTCAACCAAAGGCAAATGGTACTTCCAGGACCCTTTCCACTCCAAAGTGCATGCTTGAGTAGATCCTCAAGCATCTGAATGGTGCGCTCACTTTGCCCGTCTGTCTGAGGATGGTATGCATAACTCATCTTCAGCTCTGTCTGTAGTGCTGACATGAACTGATGCCAATAATGAGATGTAAATCTCGAATCCCTGTCAGACACCACCTCTCGTGGTATACCATGAAGTCTAATGATATTCTGCACATAAAGCTTGGCCAATCTGGATGGAGTGTAAGTCGTGTTGAAAGGTATGAAATGGGCTGACTTGGTCAACCTATCAACAACGACCCAAATGGAATCATGGCCACCTTGTGTTTTCGACAAACCTGTGACAAAATCCATAGAAATGCTCTTACACTTCCACTCGGGAATGGGGAGAGACTGCAGTAATCCTGGTGGTCTCCTGTGTTCAGACTTGACCATCTGACAGGTCATGCATCTGCTGACATGTAGTGCCACATCGCGTTTCATTCCATCCCACCAGAAATGTCGACGCAAATCACGATACATCTTCGTGTTGCCTGGATGGATAGGATAATCGTGAACTGTGTGCCTCATCTAGAATGTCTCTACGAAGCTGCTCATCATTGGGTACAACGACTCGACCCGCCTTCCATAAAATAGACTCCGTCACAACAAAATCATCAACATCGTCCTTGACGGCACGCATGTATCTATCTCGAATCCAAGGATCTGTCTTCTGTCCCTCTACAATACGATCCCAAAGACTGCTGTATCGTGGAGGCACGACAGTAGAAATGGATGCGCTCTCTTGAGGATGCCAATCTGTCAAAGCGGCAAGCGTATCCCATGTATATAGCCAGTTCGTCGTACCATCAGCATGCGCTCTCCTGCTGAGTGCATCAGCCACCACGTTTCCCTTACCGGGATGGTAAGAGATCGAGCCATCTGTGTTGTCTCATATTTAGCTCTTTGTGATCAAAGATATACTTTAGGCTCTTGTGATCCGTGAAAATCTCGAAGTTCACCCCATATAAGTAGTGGCGCCAGATCTTCAGAGCGAAGACAACTGTCGCTAACTCCACATCATGTGTAGGGTAATTCTGCTAATACGGTATCAATTGTCGTGATGCATAAGCAATCACCTGGCCTCGCTGCATCAGCACTTCTCCTAAACCTTCTTCAGATGCATCTGTGTAGACTGCATAATCCTGAGTACCTGAAGGAAGAGCAAGAATAGGCACTGTAGTCAATCTCTCCTTCAGTGTCTGGAAGGCCTGCTCACAAGAATCATCCCAAATGAATGGAACTCCCTTCTGCGTCAATCGTGTCAAATGGCGAACAATGCGTGAAAATCCTTTGATAAAGCATCTTTAATAGCCCGCTAGCCCGAGGAAGCTCTGAATCTGAGTAACTGTCTTGGGTTTCTCCCAAGACATGACTGCCTCAATCTTCGCAGGATCAACCGTGATACCTGCCCCAGAAATGACGTGTCCCAAAAATGAGACTTGGGATAACCAGAACTCACACTTGCTCAACTTGGCATATAGCTTGTGCTCCCGTAATGTATCTAAGACGATCCACAGATTATTAGCATGATCCCCTTCATTCCGTGAATAGATGAGCACATCATCGATGAACACCACTACAAACTTGTCCAAGTATGGACGGAAGATATGGTTCATCATATCCATGAAAGCCGCAGGTGCATTGGTGAGCCCAAACGGCATCACCACAAACTCGTAGTGTCCATAGCGAGTCCTGAAGGTTGTCTTCGGAATATTCGACTCGCGAATCCTCAGCTGATGGTAGCCTGAGCGAAGATCGATCTTCGAGAAAACCGAAGATCCCTGGAGCTGGTCAAACAAATCATCGATACGTGGCAAAGGATAACGGTTCTTCATTGTTCTCTTGTTCAGTTGCCTGTAGTCAATACATAACCTCATGGATCCATCCTTCTTCTTGACAAATAGAACCGGAGCACCCCATGGTGAAGTGCTCGGCCTCACGAATCCCAAGTCAAGCAACTCCTGTAACTGCACCTTCAGTTCCCTCAACTCGGGTGGTGCCATGCGATATGGTGCCATAGAGATAGGTTGTGTATCTGGTAACAACGTGATCTCGAACTCGATCTCTCTCTCAGGAGGTAGCCCTGGTAGCTCATCAGGAAATACGTCAGGGTATTCTAATACTACTCGGATGTCCTGTGTCATCGGCTCTTGATCAGATACCTCCCGCACAAATGCAAGGTATGAATCACAACCTTGATCAACAAGTCGCTGAGCTCGCAACACTGAAATGTACTCCATGGTGGAGTCATGTATAGTACCCTCAAAGGTGAACTCAGGTAAATTTGGAATCCTGAAGACAACTGTCTTCCTAAAACAGTCCACCAGTGCATGATAAGTAGATAGCCAATCCATGCCCAAAATCAAGTCGAACTCATCAAGTTGTAGAAGTAGACAATCTACGATCATCTCGTAACCACCAATCAGTACGGGCCAGTGCTTGACTATCAGAGAAATGGCAAACAACTGGCCACCTGGCCCTCGGATGTGATATGGAGAAGAGAGAGTCTCTGCGACTCTACCTAAAGAAACTAGTAGTCTCAAAGCAAGAAAAGAATGCATCGTACCAGAATCAAATAGAACATGGAATGGTCGATAAGAGTAGTCAATATGTGTGTTAGTTGGTTAGTCATCTCCTGGTCTGGTCGGGATGACATGGCTCTGCATGAGAACCATTTTTAGTCAAAAAAATGCCACTTGCAGAAACGTATCTTATCTGCTTTTTCTCTTCTTGGGATATAATATGAAAATTAATGAAATTGGTGACATCTGTGGTAATTGTATTCGAATGTCATATTTCCCTTCTCGGATTCACGACAAGTCGGAAGACTGCCGCTATCCGAGAACTTAATGCGATCGGAATTAAAATACCGCGAATATGTGTATTGGGGTACCACTGCTCTGATACCAAACTGTGAACCCCCTATGGATCCGGGTACCCGTTAATCACACATTTGCACTATTATTCACATGAGATCGCAGAAGTTACAGAAAAGCAGGGAATTTTTTTTTTTCACATCCACATTCATGTCCACAAGCTAATATAACAATTGGCACCAAAAACTCATTTCAATAATTTCCATATACTTTACAACATGTACAGTGACTGACAGTACATACAGAATTCCCAAAAATCTGACTGAAGAGAAGAAACATAATACATTAACAACCAAACAAAAACTGACACAAAATAAACCATATCGTCGGGTATAAACTCTATCTCCTGGAACCATGTATAGCTACTGAGCTGCTACTGAACAGCAGGCTGTTTGCCTGCCAAGCGTGCAAGGAAGAAAAGGCGTCAGCGGTTGCTGGTACTTCCCATAAGCTTATATAAAAACAACAGGCATTTATTGTGATCAAAAGCAAGCAAGTAGAGAGGTAGGAACAACTCAAATTTAAAATTTATTTCTACTTGCCAATGTAAAAGGTTTCCAAATTTTTAGTAAGCTCCTAGCCATTACCTCAACATTTCCCGTATAAGCATATTTCAATGGTAACTAATTTATCACAAGTATGTATATTTTATTCTTAAATTACTCAGAGATCATATTTGTGAATTTTTTATGATGGGAAAGATGAGATTAGAAGATATAATGATTTATTTAATTCTTAAGTCTAGTGGATAGTCTGTGGTCGTGGTTCGTGTGAAACCTCACACTATGACTCTAAGGGCCTGTTTGGTTGCAGGGTTGGGTAGGGTTGGCTTAGCCCAACCCGGGTTACCCCTCCAACCAAACAGGGTTCTCCTCCTCACAGTTTACTATTCACAGGGGTACCCCTGCCCAGCCCAACCCTGTCCAACCCTGCAACCAAACAGGCCCTAAGACTTGGGGAATGTCTTAGGGTTGGGGTGCCTCCGTAGGCATGCGGTGTTGTATAATGCATCCTAACTAAGTTCCCAATACGTCCACTAGCTTAGTGAGATTTCGATTCAGATTGTAGTTACTTCCATTTACTCAACTTTGATTGTAATCCCTTCAAACCTCAAGTGCAACTGTATTAGATGTAACTCTAGATGATGTAGATATAGATATGGATGATCTAGATGTAGAATCGCCAAGTCTGTTGACGAAAGAAAAACTCAAGCGGTGAAGAAGCCAACAAAAGGGCTCTTCCATCTCGCCCTCTAATTGGAAGCGCGGTCTAATAGAGGGATAGGTCTACTCCCAAACTACGTCACTTAGACGGGTAAGAGAGACTTCCCGGAAAAGTCGCTCTAGAAAACAACCCGACTAGTACGGGCAACCGAGCTCGTATGTAAAACTGAAAACCAAGGATCCCCCGCCTGGGTATCCTAAACAGAGGGTCAGCGTAACTGGTCTAAAGTCGGGATCCCAACGAGGCGTAAAAACACTGCGAGCTCGCGTAAAAACCAAAAAGGGACTGGGATCCTAGACCCGCGCACTTGGCGGCCGCTGCCCTAACTGAGCTTCCTAATCTTCCGCCCAGTTGAGAGTCACCGCGCTCTCGCATGATCAAGTGTAAGGGTCACCATGACCGGCACTGTTAATTTACAAATCATTACTGATTCATGATCCTCTTCACTTGTTAATTCACCTCTTTTTCAATTCTCTATGTAGTAATCCTACATATCTAGATCTCTTGGTCATCTAACTTATTGAAGGTGACCAATAGATAGCAGATTATACCCATGGAATGATTTTATAAAGATGATATAACATTATGATCATGTATTATTATTGATGATGTAATCATATCTAAGGATGTTCTTGGAGAAAAGTTCCATATATATCAACTATTGACAGGATTCTAGGTAAAGGTATTAGTATTAATACATACACATTATTATATATCATATAATTTCTATGTATGGTATTATCCTTTTACAATTCAAGTTGTTGGGTCTATTATTGAGGATGATGTCTAAATAAAACATAAAGACTCTTAAACTTCGTAAATATGACTATAGTTGATTGACATGCAAGTAAAACTAATCTAGAAGTATTTAAAAAATGGAATTCTAGGGTGATTACAGTAAGGTCTTTATTTCCACTTAGAGATGGACCCTACTAAGGATTTAGAACCCAGTGCCTCAACCACGTATCAGAATAAGTTTTTTTTATTTGGAATATAATGCTTAATGATCAACTTAACAAGCAATAAACTTGTTTCTGTCATGTGAAAAAACAGAAGTATAGAGAGAGGAAAGATGGATGCAATATAATGTTATAGATACCAGATAAATCAAATAGTAAGTTTTGAATGTATTAGATTTAGAAAGGTAGGCAGAGAAATAAATCCTGATGTAAGTAATTTGATAACTTTTAATGTAAAATTTCGAATCAAACTGCCATAACTAGAGTTGCATCATGAAAATACGTTCAGGTAAGAAAGAAAAATGAGAAGTAAATATAAGGGACGTTCACTGCACTTCAATTTTAAGTATTAGATTAGGAATTGTACGTGTGGCGGCAGAAATAATTAAGCACATCGTACATTCTTATTTCATATTCCTTGATTCTAAAATAACATGTTATGAGTAGAAATTTTGCTTCAAACAAAAAGATGCAGTAGCATCGAAACTGTGCTAGAAATCAAAGGCATTGCCAATGCCATATTCCATTTATCTATTAAGCCAGAGAACTCCGTATCCATTCAGAAAGGAATCCCATTATTGGATAAGAAAGGCTCTCATTAACTTTACATTAGTTCCACAGAAATCAGTAAATTATCTATTAAATATAGATATACAAACATATCCATATATATATACTATCATTTAACAATACATGCAGTCTATAGTAAAATTCCTACAAATTTAAGTTTTATTATATATATTTCACAGTAATTACAGTCTACCTTATTGCAAAGATTCCAAGGAACAAATAAAAGGGAAAAAAACGACGATGCCCTGACCTTCGATTGTAGCATATGTAAGGATTAAGTAAGAGAATTATATCTTCCGAACATATCAAATATTATGTATAAATCTTGAGCAAGACAACACATTACTCAAGAAAAGAGCACTAATTCTAGAATCAAAAGGGGTAGCAATAGCATGCATGGCAGCAAAGTAGGAGGGAGGGAATGTACCTTTGAATGTCTCAATTCAGAGGAACAAGAGCTTGCATGCAGCTGGAAAGGGTTAGCAGCAGCTGTTGGAAGCACAACAGTAGCTCTGGCTGCCTGATGTTGCAGAGAAAAGGTGCCTCCAGGCCTTGGTCTCTTGGAGGAATTGCTGGAGAAGGAACTGCTGGAGAAGAGGGCCTGGAGCTCCAGCAGTTGTTGGGTTTTCTAGGATTTCTTGGACAACAACTTGTTGCTTTGTTGAAATGGCAGCAATTAGGGAAAAAGAGAGAAGAGGTTGGGCCTCTTTTCTCGGCTAGAATTTGGAAAGTTGAGTGCTATTTCGGGTGGAAATCGGGAAGGGAAGGCCTTTGTTTATATAACCATGAGAAGGTATTGCTAATTGCCAAGTGGAATGAAATGTCAAGCCAAGTGGGATGAAAGAAAAGCGAAGTGGTTGGATAGAAGGTTAGTATTTTTTTAAAAAAAAAATACTATAGTAGCCGTTCCTGTTACTATTCAGCAGAAAATAATTTCATTTATTTTATATTTTTTTAAAGCTTTCTTTATTTGATATTTATACAAATCGACCGTAGTCGCATCTCAGTGTCGGATTTCGACACGCGATACTTCGTTGTGATCGTCTTTGAACGACGATCAATATGAGTATAATATTGATATACTTCCGGTCGGGTTTTGAATGCCCGAAATTTTCGGATACGGTTTTTGTTTAAGATTAAATTTTGTGATTTTAAAATATCAAACGATATCCGATTGGCGAACGGTTGATTGCGTTGGTCTCGTTTTGTCGAATCGGATCTAATGACAGTCTCGGTTCGTTTTGTGTTTTCCGAATTTTCGTCGCGGCTTTTTCGGACATGCATTACGATGCGATTGATTTTTGGTTGATTTCGCCCGAACGACTATTGATTCACGATCAATAAATCATTTTAGGTTGTTTAGTATTGACCGACAATGTTATTGGGTTCATTGGACCCAAAATCGGTCGAGTTCGGGTTTGTTAAAATATGGATGTTACATTGGGAAAAACGAGTCACTTGTTTATTCCATGAAACCCTAGATTCTCTTATATAGAGGAGAGTCCTACGGGTAAATTTCAAGAGATAGATGGAAGAATAAAGAAACAGGAAAGAACACATAAAAAACATAAATATATCTCTACACATCCCCATAGAATGGAGTAGCACATCAATATATCCTCGATATTGTACATGCATTGCTCGTAGATTATCATGTTCAATCCACTTATTTGGGTGATGCCATACTTACACCCACACTTCTTATAAACCGTATAACGTTTGGTTCCATTGACGAGCAGATACCTATTGAGGTCCTATTTCCAATAAAGGTTGTGTCCTATGTTCCTCCCAAAATCTTTGGTTGTGTTGCATTTGTTCATCTACTTGGTCCTTGTCGGGTCAAACTTTCTACAAGAACAGTAAATGTGTTTTTCCTATGTTACGCTCGGAACAAGAAGGGTTATAAATGCCACGACCCCACGATCCAGAAGGCGTATTAGAAAATACGGAATGCGGAAGCGAGTTGATAAACAGAGCATAAACTACATAATGATAAACTTGGAACACAGAGATTTAATGTGGAACCCTACTCCCTAAGGAGTAGGATGAAACCATGGGAGAATGCCTCAAGGGGTGCGAAGAAGTGGCACTGCCCATGCGTTGGGAAGAACTGTGTGTCGCCTGGAGATGTTCCTCCACTTGGCGTAGCGGAAGAGTGGAGGTGCGACAGGGGCGAGGCTGCTGGAGAATCATGCAATGTCACGATGTCGAGAGGAGGGAGGTACGACAAGGATGTGGAGATGAGGTTGTCGCCTCCTCTTGCTAGAGAAGCGCCACCTACGTTGCGTCTGGGAGATACGCGGTTGCTGAAGGGGGTCGACTGCCACCGCCTCTTAGGTTCTCGCATGATAGGGAGATGCTGCTCTGTACGATGCTGGGGTGGTCCCGCCTAGGAATCCTGGTGGTTGATGAAGGTGCTCTGAAGCTCGGTTCCTCTGTTGATGTACTACTCCGACTAAGGGATAGAGAAGCTCGATATTGAGCCTCCTTCGTAGATACATGGACCTTTAGATGGGCTGATTTGCCTGTGGAAGAAGCTCTGTAGAGAGCTTCAGATCTTCGTCTAAGTCCTCTGCTAGGCCAAGCTCGAGCAAGGGTTGAAACCCTGGATACAAATTTGGAAGACGCCACTTGTCCTGCGAGGGAGATGTGTCTTCTCCTAGAAGAATTGCTGCGGATGATGCAATTCAGGAGCCTGTATGATGCTTGCTGATAGGGTTTCAGAACAAAACCCTAGAACTTTGATGCTTGATGTTGAATATATGCAATATTAGGGTTCCATTAGAAGAACCCTAGAACTTGATCGAACAATAAATCAAAACACTAACTCGATCATTGAGGAACAAAAAAATCTCCAATGATAATTCTTCAAAATCAACCAACGGCCCGCTCCAATATCATGTTAGAAAATACGGAATGTGGAAGTGAATTGATAAACAGATCATAAATTACAAAATGATAAACTTGGAACACAGAGATTTAACGTGGAACCCTACTCCCTAAGGAGCGGGATGAAACCACGGGAGAATGCCTCAAAGGGTTAATGTATGCATTGCACTTTCTCACTGGATACAGGGGGTCTAGGTCTTCTTATATAGCCTCCACAGACCCTCCAAGTCCCACCATTGGTAGATGTGGGACTAAACTCTAGATGGGGTAAATGGATCTTGGAAGGATCCATTTACCCATCTTACATATGAATGTCACATACTTTAACACTCCCCCTCAAGCTGGAGTATGCAGTGCTCAAGTTGGAGAAACATAAAGAATGCTTAACTCACGCCACATGACACTACAGACAATATCAACTCAACACGCACAACTACCAGTTGTTGTCGAGGACGTTGCTTCTCATGTTGTGCATGTGAGGAGGAACAAACGGGCTGGAGTGTGAGTCAAACTGAATCTCCTAGGTCGGAGAGCATGTGCTCTATACTACATGTCATGTCACTGCAACTGGATGAGTCTCTACTTGGAGAACTTAGGCCCGCCACAACATGTTGGACAACTGCTATATCTCTGAATGAGTTGAATAAATAATGTCGCTAATTATCCATATGTAGATGTCTGAAGATGGGTCTCTCTCATAGGGACCTCAAAGTGAGTTATCTCTCATAGGAACCTCGGAAGAATCTCGTACTGGAGTCCATGATCATTGGAGAATGGAGTATGAAAAGTCTCCTCATCGGAGAACTGGGTCTCTCCCATACTGTCTCAGAGAATGAGATCTCTACTCTGGAGTCCTGGGGACCACTGCAAAATGATGGCAAACATGTGCACATCAAACAGAAGACCGCATACATGTGCGTGTTTGAATTGAAGACTCGGAATCTGTTAGTCGAGTCTGAACATCTGTAGAGTCTGAAAAAACTCGCTGGTCTGGAATCTGACATATGAATCTGGAACAAACCTGTGACTCCACACAATCTCGCACGAGTGGGAGATGTTGCTCTGCGCAATGCCGAGGTTGTCTCACCTGAGATTCCTGGTGGTTGATGAAGGTGCTCTGAAGTTCGGTTCCTTTGTTGATGTACTACTCCGGCTAAGGGCTATTGAAGCTCGATATTCAGGCTCCTTCGTGAATACATGGACTTGGAGATGGGTTGATTTACCTGTGGAAGAAGCTCTGTAGAGAGCTTTAGATATTCGCCTAAGACCTTTGTTAGGTCAAGCTCGAGCAAGGGCTGAAACCCTAGATGCATATCTGGAAGATGACTCATGTCCTATGAGGGAGATGCATCTTCTTCTGGAAGAGCTGCAGCGGAAGATGCAAGTCTGGAGCCTGTATGATGCTTGATGATAGGGTTTCTGAACAATTCCTGGTGGTTGATGAAGGTGCTCTGAAGTTCGGTTCCTTTGTTGATGTACTACTCCGGCTAAGGGCTAGTGAAGCTCGATATTCAGGCTCCTTCGCGAATACATGGATCTGGAGATGGGTTGATTTACCTGTGGAAGAAGCTCTGTAAAGAGCTTCAGATATTCGCCCAAGACCTCTGCTAGGTCAAGCTTGAGCAAGGGTTGAAACCCTAGATGCAAATCTGGAAGACGCCACATGTCCTGCGAGGGAGATGCATCTTCTCCTGGAAGAATTGTTGCGGAAGATGTAATTCTGGAGCCTGTATGATGCTTGATGATAGGGTTTCTGAACAAAACCCTAGAACTTTGATGCTTGATGTTGAATATGTGCAAAATTAGGGTTCCATAAGAACCTTAGAACTTGATCAAACAATAAATCAAAACACAAACTCGATCGTTGAGCAACAACAAAAAGAACTTCAATGATAATTCTTCAAAATAAACCAAGAACGACCCGTTCCGATACCATGTTAGAAAATGCGGAATGCAGAAGCGAATTGATAAACAGAGCATAAACTACAGAATGAAACTTGGAACACAGAGATTTAACGTGGAACCCTACTCCCTAAGGAACGGGATGAAACCACGGGAGAACGCCTCAAAGGGTTGATGTATGCATTGCACTTTCTCACTGGATACAGGGGGTCTGGGTCTTCTTATCTAGCCTCCATAGACCCTCCAAGTCCCACCATTGGTAGATGTGGGACTAAACTCCCCCTCAAGTTGGAGTATGCAGTGCTCAGTTTGGACAAACATAAAGAAATCTCAACTCACGCCACATGACACTACAGACAATACCAACTCAATGCGCACAACTACCGGTTGTTATCGAGGATGTTGCTTCTCATGATGTGCATGTGAGGAGGAACAAACGGGCTGGGGTATGAGTCAAACTGAATCTCCTAGGTCGGAGAGCATGTCTTTTATACTACACCTGTCATGTCACTGCAACTAGATGAGTCTCTACTTGGAGAACTCAGGCCCGCCACAACATGTGGATAACTACTACATCTCTGAATGGGCCGAATAAAGAATGTCGTTAATTATTTATACGTAGATCTCTGGAGATGGGTCTCTCTCATAGGGACCTCAAAGTGAGTTATCTCTCATAGGAATCTCGGAAGGATCTCGTACTGGAGTCCACGATCATTGGGGAATGGAGTCTGAAAAGTCTCCTTCTCAGAGAACTGGGTCTCTCCCATACTGCCTCAGAGAATGGGATCTCTACTCTGGAGTCCCTATGAAAGCACATAAAAACCCTAGCCCATATGGCATAGGGAATGGGATCTCTACTCTGGAGTCCCTATGGATCAGATGAAAATCCTGACCGAAACAAAAAAAAATGGGGACCACTGAAAAATGATGGCAAACTTGTGCACATCAAACAGAAGACCGCATACATGTACGTGTATGAACTGAAGACTCAGAATCTGTTCGTCGAGTCTGCACATCTGTAGAGTCTGAAAAAACTTGCTGGTCTGGAATCTGACATATGAATCTGGAACAAACCTGTGACTCCATACAATCTCGTACAAGGGGGAGATGTTGCTCTGTGCAATGTCGAAGTGGTCTCGCTTGGGATTCCTGGTGGTTGATGAAGGTGCTCTGAAGCTTGGTTCCTTTGTTGATGTACTACTCCGGCTAAGGGCTGGTGAAGCTCGATATTGAGGCTCCTTCGCGAATACATGGACCTGGAGATGGGTTGATTTACCTGTGGAAGAAGCTCTGTAGAGAGCTTCAGATATTCGCCCAAGACCTCTGCTAGGTCAAGCTCGAGCAAGGGCTGAAACCCTAGATGCAGATCTGGAAGACGCCACTTGTCATGCGAGGGAGATGCATCTTCTTCTGGAAGAACTGCAGCATAAGATGCAATTCCGGAGCATGTATGATGCTTGATGATAGGGTTTCAGAACAAAATCCTAGAACTTTGATGCTTGATGTTGAATTTGTGCATTGTTAGGGTTCCATAAGAACCCTAGAACTTGATCGAACAATAAATCAAAACACGAACTCGATCGTTGAGCAACAACAAAAAGAACTTCAATGATAATTCTTCAAAATCAACCAAGAACAACCCGCTCCGATACCTTGTTAGAAAATATGGAATGTAGAAGCGAATTGATAAACAGAGCATAAACTACAGAATGGTAAACTTTGAACACAGAGATTTAACGCGGAACTCTACTATCTAAAGAGCGGGATGAAATCACGGAAGAACGCCTCAAAGGGCTGATGCATGCATTTCACTTTCTCACTGGATACAGGGGGTCTGGGGCTTTTTATATAGCCTCCACATACTCTTGAAGTCCCACCATTGGTAAATGTGGGACTAAACTCTGGATGGAGTAAATGGATCTTGGAAGGATCCATTTACCCATCTTACATATGAATGACGCATACTCTAACACAACATAATAGCGAATGTTACATTCTTTGAGTCTCTTTTGTACTACACCTGGTCTGGTATGCATGTCATCTCCACCAACTTCCATTGTTCCTATTACTACTCTTCTTATACAGGTTGAACACACCCCTTCTAAGTAGGCACCATCACCCAAGGCCCTGAATGTCAGTTTCAGTCACTATTTCGGTGACCGACCGAAATAGAATTTCGGTGGAATTTAGGTCGTTCGACCAAAAGTTTGGTCATTTCGGTATTTTTTAATACTAGGGCCTCTTATTTCGGTCATTTCGACCATTTCGTTCGAATTTCGATTTCGACAGGATATCGATATTCGACGGAAATTTGACCGAATTTCGCTGAAATTTGAGGCCATGCCATCACTTTAGGTTTGGTCCTTCGACTGAGTCATTACATACTAATGGCATTGATACATCGATGGATACATATACAGGTACGTTTAGTTACTCAGGGGATGCTCCAGTTGACCTACCGATAGCACTACGAAAGAGGACCAGACAGTGTACATCTCGGTACAATACTAAGCATATGATTTCTGTTGTTATGTCCTATGAACTTAGCTTCTTATACTGACAGTTTGTCCAAGCAATCCCTGATACAGTTCTCTCATACTCATAACGAGGCATTTCAGGATTCGAGATGGCGCTTATCAATGGAAAAAAAGATGTATGCATTGATCTCTTGGAACAACCGGACACTTCTTAATCCACATGGAGACAACCGGATAGTAGGATCCAGATAGGCATTCACCTTGAAGTACAATCCAGACGGGTCAGTTTCTCGCTACAGGGCACGACTTGTGCAAAGGGGCAGACTTATGATGTTGACTTCTTTGATACATTTTCTCCAGTTGCCCGTCTATCCGTTGTACAAAACTTTATTGCAATGATAGTACGGCTTGATTGGCCCTTGCATCAGCTAGATGTAAGGAATGCCTTCCTTTCTGGCAACCTTCAAGAGATTGTATACATGCAGCAACCTCCCGGCTTCGAAGCTCATGGGAAGTGTCAAAAGGTTTGCCTACTACAAGGCCATATATGGCTTCAAACAGAGCCTTCGTACCTGATTTCAAACATTATCATGAGTAGTAGAGAATTTGGACCTCGTCCAATCTTCAATGAACCATTCTTTAAGTAAATGAAAGAATGGAAAAGGAATCATGGCTATGCTTTTTTGTATGGATGGCATCATCCTCACATGATTCGACTCTGATGATATTCTAGAAGTGAAGAAGCAACTATCAGAACAATTTGTAATAAAAGACTTGAGCCAATGCGATACTTACTGTAGATTGAAATAGCAAGATCCAAGCGAGGATTAATCATGTCTCAACGAAAGTATGCCACCGACATGCTTCAAGAAACAATGATGCTAGGATGCAGGCCAACACAGATACCCATGGATCCTAAGGGACACATCTATGAGCCAGGTGATATTGAAGATACTAGTCGATACAGGTGCCTAGTGGGTAAAATATTGTATCTGACCATCACTCGATCAAATATCTCTCTTGTTGTTAGGAATATGAGCCAATTCATGGACACCCCTACTTTATCTCACTTTGATGTATGCATGATGGTTATACGATACATCAAGTCCTCTCCTGGGAGATGTCTATTATTCACCAAAGGTAGAGCTTCGACCTCATGGCATATTCACTATGAAAGATGCATGGAAGATAGAAAGTCTAATACAAGTTTTTGCACTTACCTGGCTCGAAACCTAGTTACTTGGAGAAGAAAGAAACAAGTAGTGGCCTCTCGCTCAAGTGTTGAGAGCGAATACATCCATGGCTCATGTTGTAGCAAAGAAACCTAGTTACTTGGAGAAGAAAGAAAAATTGATGGAGATGTTACTAATAGAATAAATGCATATTGGCTAAAATGAATAGGAGCATCTATTGTTCTCTATGATAAGAAAATTCCTTTGAAAATCAAAGGAAAGTTTTACAAAGCAGCCATGAGGCATGTTGTGCTCTATGAATCTGAATGGTTGCCTGTGAACCATAGACATGTGTAGAGAATGGCAGTAGCAGAATTGAAAATGCTAAGGTGAATGTGTAGACACACGTAAAGATCTGATTTGGAATGATGCAATCAAAAGGAAATTTGGTGTAGCTCCGATCAAGGATAAGATGCGAGAAAATCGCTTAAGGTGGTTTGACCATTTGCAAAGGTCAGCTGATGTACAGGTGAGGAGATGCGAGTATTGGGATGTTGAGCCGGTTAAAAGAGGGCGAGGAAGACACAAGAAGTGTTGGAATGAGACTATACGAAGGGATCGTAGTTTTTTGGATCTAAGCCCGAGAATGACCCAAGATACTTCTGAATGGAGGCAAAGAATCCGTGTAGCCGATCTACTAATCTGGGAAAAGGCTTTGTTGGTTTTGTGGTATTGTTGGACTTCTAAGCGCAGTATTTTTGTCTATCAAATCTGTTACTCGATGCTATTCATGAGCCAATTCATAAAAAGTAGTTATCCTGCTCCCACTCAACATTCATTAGTAGGCTTAAGGATACAACTTATCCATGGCTTCGTTTAAAAATAGTGATGAAAACCCATGGTAAGCTTCCAATATATCTGAAACACGCTAGAGACCAGGGAGTATAATTTTGAGCACCATTCAATTTACAGACCCTGAACTATATGAGAGACGCACGAGAGTAAGGGCTTGGTCTCTGCATTTGTAGTGGTGATTGTTCCTGATGTGATAGAGGTCGACATGGCTAGCGGTCAATAGCAGATGACTTGTGTAAACCTTAGTCACAGTAAGAGAATTACAAGTAAGAAACTAGCGTGAACTTTAGTGCTATTTGGAACATTGTCACCCCGAGTCCCACAGCCCTTGTATTGAACTGGGCATGTCTACATTTGTTCCTAATTTTGCAAGGACCAGTGGTATTTCCTGTCCCTGCCTTCTTAGGGTGATCCTTTTTCATTGATATAGACATTTCTTTCTATTGTATCAAATTGGATCATTGTCCATGCTAAAACCAAGTCCTTTCCTATTGTCTTTATCATTAAAGCTCCTATTGGATAGCTTTCTTTATTTTCTCTAGCCAGAGAAGGCTAGACCCAAAGGCACTTGAGCTTTGTTGACAGTTCTAGGCTGTCTAGTTAAATAATGTGATTTTTACGGATCTTAATCTGAGATTTCTGTGCAGAGTTATATAATTTGTGGGGATATGTGAGTAAAATAAGATTTTGTTTGAGATATTATGTAAGTACAAAGTTCCATATGTAAACTCTTGGACTCACTCTTAGCTTGAAAAGCTTTTCCCCGTAATTATCTCATACCATTGAAAGCTGTATTTTTCATGTTTTCTATATTCTTGTAACAATATTATATTATCCAAATTCGTACTCAAGGTTGCTAACGGAAGACCCAAACCAGAGGCTTGGTTCTAGGGGAGCTTCAGAGGTGAGGTGAACATGATCTAGAAAGTATATGCAAGTCCATTTATGAATGTCTGGAAATTTAACTGACTATAACAAACTATATTCCAGGTGAAGCAACATGTCTTTTTCAAATATATCAACTGGGACACACTTGCAAGGCAGAAGGTGATGGTTAGGTGATTCGTTTTCAATTTAAAAGAAGTGAGATTATGTTTTATGGCATTCTTTTAACTTCTATAGGCTGCCTTTGTTCCATCCTCCGATAGCGCACTGGATACAAGTTACTTCACCAGTCGTTATTCTTGGAACCCTTCCAATGAACAAATTTATGAAACAAGTGAAATCGAGTATTCTAGTGATAATGGAAGTGTGAGTGGAAGCAGTTGCATAAGCAATCGTCATGATGAGTTGGTATGTTTCTTCTAATCGTAGACTGCTGGCCTAACCAATCATGCTTCACATGTGCGATTGGCACAAACATTGCGGTGTTAGTGGTGCATAAAAGTATTTTAGGTTAATTGCTGAATTTAGACATGATCTTGTTCGATGCACCCAACACTAAAACCGCAATTTTCGGTTGCAGATAAGTGTTTCTTTTTATTTATGAAACATTCAATGTGATACGATCTCAATTGCTAATCTATATATTAGTTTGTGCAATTTCTGCGTTGGAACCTGCAACCTTTAACACTAAAATTGTTATTCGGTGATATAAGGATCTCAACATGACTTATTTACTAATGGGTGTCATCTTTGCATCGCTTTTGCAAATATCTTAACTTCACCTTTTTGCAAGGGGGGTGATTGTGGAGGCTATGCGGAGTTGGAATCTGCATCTTGTGTGAATTACTCTTTCAGTAATTTTTCATTCAAGGTAATGAATGACATGCTAGCACAGGCCTTGATGTCACATTTTTCATCTATTGTGATATTTGACACCCTACAATGGTCTGTAATGCATCTAGAAATGTCTTGTTATTGGACGGTATTACCAAATGTTGGTTTTCTTCACTAGAACCTATCACAACTGGCATCAATCAACTATGACTTGCTGAGCAAGGGCTGGAAGGAAGATCCCGATACAAACTCTGGCACTTGATTCGAGCTCTCGACTCTTCACCCACTCATTATCTTGTTACCTGGAGATCTCTGTACATATTGTAAATGTACGTTTCGTCATGTCATACAAATTTCCGCTGTGGTGCCCACGTGTCATGGCTTATTGTTTGTGATTGTTTCCTTTTCCAGATGTAGATTGCGAACGAAGGGACATACCTTCTTTTTTCAGTCAGCCTACCGCTGCTACCCTTGAGGCTGCATATTGATTCGAAGAGTGGAATCACTGCACCGGCTTTTGGGGATTTGGGGAACGTGGGGTTGCTCACTCGATCAATTTTCCCGTCGGTTATCTGTCTCATTTGATGATGGATGTATATGCCTTCCTGTGATCCAAGGGTTGCATCCCTTTCCATTTTTATTGTTACTAGTATATCAAGAGGGAAAGAAACAGATCAAGTTGCAGTTGCAGGGATTTTGTTATTTCGCAGCCTCCATTGGAACTTGTAGGCAGACTTTTTTTTAATATAATATAATACGTAGTTCGGCGATCATTGATATCCTAAGACTAATGTTTTTTTTCGCAATGTTTCATGTCGCTTAGTCCGATGTTCCATCTAACCAATGACAAGTACTTGTAAAAGAAGAGAACTGTTTGGAGCCCTGCAGTTCTGTATATTTGACATCATGGCAAGGTGATGGCACAAGAGAGGAGTTGTCTATATGCATCAATCGGAAGTATCCGTCGTCTGCATTCTTGTAAATACAGTTGATAAGTGATGCAGTGTATTTTGTACATTAGATTTACTCCTGCATCAAGATGATAGATTATAGTGCAGTCAGATTTGAAGGAGCTTCAATAGATCTTCTCCGAAGTTTAGTTTTTTTAGTTGAATATGTACTTGAAGTTGACCTCGGGCAATTTGACTCGCAAATTTTCGTCAGACTTCATTGTGGAAATCTCTGCTGCAACATAGAGGACTTTCCTACCTATAAACTGTTAGGAAATGCACTTCATCTGGTAGTAATGAGTTTTCTATTGGGATGTTGCAGAATATATTCCTAAAAGGCCTACTCAACCTGTTAAGAAGTGCCTAATTTTATGAATCAAAATAGACATTTCTTAATAGATCCCTTATTTATGACCACCTGTTCTTCATTATAATATTTTAAAACACTGATTAAAAAAGCTAGATTAGATGTAATGGTTTTTAAGATTTTTTTAGAAAATATAATCTTATATTTTATTTATATTAGAGGCGTATATATATGGTGAAATGGGGGTTCTCATGTGGTGCTAATTGGGCTTTTTTTTTAAAAATGAATCCGTAAGTCTTGTTGAATATTAATTTCATCACTTTTATTATATCATTTTGGCCTTCAAACCATAGCTAAATATATTTGAATATCATTATTTTGCATAAATTAGCATGCATCATTTATTGTATAAATAGTGTACAAAATACATTGTTTAAAGTCAAAATAAAAGAATAAAGAAAAGAAAAAAAGGAATAAAATGATCTTAAACCTCGAGATGAAGTTAAGAATTGACTTGGTCGACAAGGAATAAAGCAAGGGGGATAACAGCCAAAAATCCAATAAAAATCTCACTCTTTTAATCATCAATAATGCACTTTTGGGATCTATTTTATTATGTAGTATTTATACCTCAAATAAAGAAACTTTATATATGAAATTGTAGATAAAAATAAATAGAAAAGTACAAAATATACTCCACACAAAAAACAAAATGCGCATTTTATACTCAAAATAAGAATTGAAAATCTAAATTTCTCATACACATATCTTCTCCGTATGAACTCAAAGTAAATAATAATCATCTTTAATTGCATATAACTTTTAATAAGTTATTTATTGAAGGTGATTTCATTCAATTTGGAGTTTAGTTATAAAAGTTAGGTTTTGGATACTTATTATATAGTTTACATAGATAAAATACTCATTTTATTTATTCTTTATATTTTTTATAATTTTATATTTTATAATTATGCAAATAGTCTTTATAATATATGAGCATATCTAGAATAGAATAAAATCATTTAAAATATCTTAAAATAAAATAATATACAAAATTGCATAGATGAAATACTTATACCTATATAATATATACCTTCATTTATTTAAGTATACAAATAACATCAAAAAATGTAAGAAAAATATATTTATGTATATAAAAATAACTCACAAATTTATAAAATAGGTATATAAAATAATTAAATCAATATAAAAAATGAAAGACCAAATAGATATGTAAATATATTTATAAATAAAACCCTAAAATTTAACATGCAATAAATTAACTCTTGAAAATAAATAAAAATCATATTAAAATACTATAGAAAATAATAAATACTTTATTTTATAACTTAAATTTAGTTAAATTATTTACTAGTTATTATAGATTTTACCAATAATATCGGGTTGCCTTTTTCTGGTTTGTCCACGTGGACCAACCAGAGGGCGTCAAGAGTTGACTCCGGTCAACTCTTCTCCCCAAGCGCATAGGTCTGTCAGACCTCGATTGATACTATCCTTCATAGATTTTTTGTGATTTGCCCTTACAACCATTTGCAATGGCCTCTCTCTTGACTTTTGACCCTTGATCATCGCACTTTCTCGTCGAAGCACCCTCTCGATCAATGGGTCATCACCTCAGGCAGAGGTCGTCGTCAAAGTCTCCTTGTATATAATCTCACCTCCCATCGCCATTTGGAATTTGATCCTTCTTCCGTCGATAAACACTAAACATAAGCTTCGAACCTCCTTTCTGGTGATAGTAGGAAGCGACTCAGCCATATAGGGGTCCGATCTGATGTAGAATTGAGGCGATCCAGCTCGTCGGAGCTCCTCTGCTCGAAGCTTGTTTCTAGCGCTCCCTCGGTGAGTTTATTTCTCTTTGTCTTTTGATTCCTTAGAGTAGCATTAGCGTAGAGTCATCCTTCGTTCTGTTCAATCTCGTTTTATTTTTTTCATAAAATCAAAAAGCCATCCTTGTTGGAGCTCCGGGTCTGCATCCTTGTTCTGTCATATTCGATTGTTATCTACCACGCCTACCACCTCCATTTCCTTTCCCTTCACCTGTTGAACTTCCCATGCATCCTCGTTCCCCTCGATTTTGCATAGATCGAGAGATTGTGCCTCCTCCGCTATTCATCGGAGGTACACCGCCACGCTCCATCTCTCACTTGTTCCGTCCTTTGAAAGCCATCCTTGGTTTTGTCCCTTGTCTGCCAATGAACTCCTACAAGAAACAAAGAGAGAAATCAACCTTGTAGGGGTCATTGAGGTCCAAATAGAGGCTTCATGCGTTAAGCTTCACCGGAGCACCTTTGGTGGTGGCCAACCCATTTTGAGGAGTCCAACTGACACGGTTAGGTTCCATGAACCCATTGAGCACTTCAGGAGTCAGGAAGGTAGTCGGAGCTGCTTCAGAGGCCAGATCGAAGCTCAGACCCACGTTGTTCTTTGGTCGTTCTTCGTGACCACCTATCAATCGTCAGATCTTCTAGCAGTGCCAAATTATATAGTTATCGTCCGATGATTCGAGCCTTGACCATTTGATCTCTCACTGAGATCTCATCGCACTTATCGATAGCCCAACCGTTAGTCATCGTCGAGATAGCATTGCGTGTCAAGTGCATCCTTCATCGTCTTTGGATCACGCTTTAGAGTATATTTTGCACATGAAACCTCCTACTTTTGTGTTTCAATTTTAGTTCATAAATATTTGTATGTAGTTCAAATACCGTGGTAATATTTGTAGTTAAACTCCCTCACTTTCAATATTTGCAGTTAGATCCATTCCATGTCACCTCACGTGCTTGTGTGCATGAGTGGACAAGGAATTTTGCATCTGGACCCTTGGATTTTTAATATTTCATTTTAATCCATAGATTCGAAGAAATAATGTAATATCATGTGGTTATTTTACATCCAAGCCTTCGAACATTATATTTAATATAAAAATACCCCTACATGTATATGATACTGAATATTTCTGGAAAATTTATGTGTTAGCCCGTTGGATTTCTCTGAGGTGTTTGAATTTAGTCCGTAAAGTTTAATATTTGCAAAAATGCCCTGCCAGAATGTACTTTCTTTTTGTAGTTTTTATTTTTTGAAAAATAGTTCATGTTCGTTAAAAATTTGTGGAAAATTACCTTAAGTACCTGACACATCTGTTTATATCACAAGTATTTTTAGTTGGGTGCTTTAAGTTTATTTTCTATTTATAAAAATTCAAAAAATTAATATGTTATTCTTTATTTGTATTAAAAGAATATAAAAATATAAAACATTTTGTAAAATTATAAAAAGTCAAATTTTGTTTATTATTAAATTTTACAAGTTCAGATCAAAAATCTCAAAAAATAGAAAAAGAAGAGTACTAAAAATTGAAAAGCTCTGAAAACCTTTATAAAACATAAAAAATTCCAAAAATATCCATTTTTATTATGCAATTTTCTTTTTATTATCTGTTATTAATTAAAAATAGTTTAGGAAATTTTGGATGTATTTACTATTTTTAAATTCTAAAACAATTTGACATATTTATTTAATCCTTGTTTTGGGATATGTTTGACTTTAAAAATATATACAAATTACAAAAATCTCTAAAAAACACAAAAATAGTAAAAAATAATACAAAATCCAAAAACATTTTATTTCATGTATTTTGATTACTTTTAGTAATACTTATAATTCTATTACCTTGTATTATATATATAGTCTTACATATTCTTATATTAATTATTTAAAAAAAATAAAATTAAATTAGAAAATATAAAAATAAAATTAAAAATAAAAAATCCATTCAATAAAAAAATAAAAATTCATAAAAATACAAAATACACCAAAAGCCCAAAATCATTTATTGTCTTTCTTTTCCAACTTTTGATTGTCAGTCCTTTATTGTTTCTTGTGTACGGTCTCTAGTGTACTTGCCACTATACATCTCTATTTCTAGGGTGTAATAATTTTTTATTCACATTTTCTTGCCTTGCTTGATCTATACATTGGGTGGGTTGATTGTTGTTCGACTTGACATTTGTCAACAATCGCCTCAGCGACATTTTATCTTCACCTTCTGTAATGATATTGTTTTAGCCTCACAAAATTCAACTCAACAGGGTGTCATCATTATATCCCTATATTATGTCATCCACGTATCGTGGGAAACAAAGACTCATATGGCCTTCATTCAGACAATCATTTTTTAATAGTCGTAGAATTATTGAAATCAACCCCGTTTGGATGGAGGTCATAGGAGTCTGTTTTGCATAAAACTTGAATGATATAATATAGGGATATAGTGATGAAAAGCCCCCTAAATATTTCTCAAAAAAATAAAAATGAGAAAATTGGGATGGGGGAGCCAAGTTTGCTCCTCTAGAGGGCATCTATATTTTACATGTGTATATATATACATACATACATACATATACATACATACATATATATATAGAAAGTTGATCATGTGAGAGCTAAAAAATGTGAGAGCATGAGAACAGTGAGTCTGGACCATTAGATTATGCTGATTGATTGGAGGGGGAGGAGGAGAGAGATGAGCAGAATCTAATGGTCCATACTCACTGGACTCATGCTCTCACAGTTTTTGGCTCTCACAGGATCAACCTCATATATAGGACCCTTTCAAATGAGGTGGGTTCTCACCACTTTAGTAGTGAGCCATCAACGATATCTATTAGATCACGATCCAATGGTATGATGCCAAAAGGGTATTTCAATATTTTTGTTTTGAGTTACATTAGATGTTCATTTAATGATGCTAGTACCATTTTAGGCTTGTTTTTATTAGAAATTTTTCGTTAATTCCTTTATTTTCTATTTTTCAAAAATATTCTCAACAAATGCAATTTAATGCATGTAATTGTAAACACGAATGGGATTATGTGAAAATTAGATTTTGATTTTATAAAATTCAAATAATATGTTTTTAGCATTCCCATTGAGTAGTTTTTTTAAAAATATTATTTTCATTTGTGAATTTTATATTACCGTTTGTAGAAAATCATAAGCAGTTGCAATTTCTTCGAACTACTTTTATAAATTTCATATTTTATATCTTTGTGTGCAAACATTGTATGGAACTTGTGTAATTAGTTCATGATCCTTTGTAATTTTTATGCATTTCTTTGTAAAAAATTGCATCCACTTCATAATATTTATATGGAACTCTACAAAATAAAAGTAGACTATTAGAATTTAATAGCATATAAAAAATGCTACGTGGATGTAAAAAATGATCCGACATATGTAAAAACTATTCTATGATTTGTAAAAAAATGTGATATTTGTAAAAAAATGTCGCACAGTGGCCACAGAACGGCGTGCCTCCCTCCTTGTAGCCATGCCCCCTTCTCCTCCTCCCTTCTTATACCTTATATTGTGTCGTGCCCTCCTCCACGTCGGTCGTCGTTAATGAAAAGAGAGATAGAGAGAGAGAGAGAGGGATTGTGCCGTCGTTGATGAATCGAGAGAGAGAGAGAGAGAGGAGGTGTGTCATCGTCGACAAATTATGAGAGGGGTCGACATTGTTCCCTCCCTCCTACACCTCCTCCTCCGCGCATGATTGTGCCCTCCTCTCCTCCACGCGCTTTATCCTCTGCACGACACCCTCTTCCTCTACATCTTCATCATATAGATAGTCTCCTCCATGGCTTCCGTACCGTGATCAAGAAGCCTTATGTGGACAGAATGCTGACGCTACCATAGACAAATCAAGAGAGAGATAGAGAGAGGAGGTGTGCCACCATCGACGAATCCCGAGAGTGAAGGGAGGGAGGTGCCGCCGTCAATCAATGAGGAGAGAAAGAGAATATGTAAACAACATAATGGCTCACCACAAAAATAGGATCTATGGTTGTCACGTTCTATTTTTAGAATATGAAATTGATGAAAATTTATTTTCCATCAGTAAAAATTTATTATTAAATCACATTCAATCTCAACCACGTGATTAAGATCTAAAAGTCCATATTGATGGCTCGCCACAAAAGTGGTGAGACACCACCTCATTTGAAGTTTCCCCTATATATATACATATATATATATATATGGCTAATCCTGTGAGAGCCAAAATCTATGAGAGCATGAGAGCAGTGGATCTGGACCACTAGATTTTGTTCTTCTCGCTCTTCCTGCAATCAATGAGGGGGAGGTGACAGAATTTAGTGGTCTGGAATCATTGCTCTCATGCTCTCATAGATTTTAGCTCTCACAAGATCAACTCTCTATATATATATATATATATATATATAGTTGATCATGAGAGAGCCTCAAATTGAAAAAGCATGAAAGTAATGAGTCTTGAACACTAGATTATGTTCTCTCTCTCCCGGATTGTTTAAGGAGGAGAGAGACGAACAAAATCTAGTGATCTAGACTCACTACTCTCATGCTCTCACAGTTTTTGGCTCTCATCCGATCTTGTGAGAGACAAAAACTATGAGAGCATGAGAGAAGTGATTCTAGATCATTAGATTCTTCTCACCTCTCTCCTCCCATAATCAATCAACAGAATCTAATGGTCCAGACTCAATGTTCACATGTTCTTATAGTTTTTGGCTCTCACAGGGACATCCCTATATATAGAGAGAGGGTAGATCCTGTGAGAGCCAAAAAATGTGAGAGCATGAGAGCGGTGAATTTAGATCACTAGATTCTGCTCTTCTCTCTCCTATTGCAATCAATAAAGAGAGAGATGATAGACTCTAGTGGTCCAGATTCCCTGCTCTCATGCCCTCATAGTTTTTGGCTCTTACAGGATCAACCCTCTCTCTCGTGCTATATATATATGTGTGTGTGTGTGTGTGTGTGTATTCCAATAAAAGGACTGCGCTTAGCCCTCCTTGAAACCCCTGCTCTACAACGTGAATGACAAAGGATTGGATTTGGCCATTCTTGACAATTGCTCACATATTAGAATATACTTAAAAAATAGTACAAGAATGAGTAGCTTTTATCCCATATTTTCAACAAAATATAACATCATATATGATTGTAATCACAACAATATATATACAAACAATAAAGAAAAAAGGATGTGTATAATCACAACTCTTGCCAAAAGCATGCACAACAATATATACAAACAATAAAGAGAAAAGGATCTGCGTAATCCAACTCTCACCAAAATAAACTCCAACCCTCATTTACAATATCAACAAGAAAGAGATATGCTCATTCATACAATAGTTCATGTACACCCTTTTTTTGCTCTCCTCTCCCTTCCCTCCAAATCAACCTTCCGCCCCCTCCCGACTGGCAGTGCTACATTTGGCTCCCTTCTTTTGCCTCCTTTGCTTTTCCTCTTTTAAATCATCAAATCAATATCCCATCACTTCGTCGCGTCAAATCCTGACGGCCATCCTTTATATTAGTCCATATGTTCCACCACAATAAAACACTTGAAGAAGAAGATATACAATAAGATATGGGTTAGTTGACTTTGGTGACCATAGGAAAGGAAGAAATTATTACGAAGAAAATTGAATACAATTGTTTCTCCATTCTCTGAATCTCTTCCTTTCTTACATGTCTCTTTCCCTCACGTTGGTGCCTTCTCTTGTAGCGGTAGTGGAGGTCATGCTCACATCCCCTCTATATAATCTCCAAGTATTAGATCATATTCATATTCCTAAAAGGACCACATAGAATACAATTCAATTACTATTAGGATTATGAATCCAGCTCCGTTAGAGTGTGTTCGGTTCATGAATAAGAACGAGGAATAAAATGGAATAACACACTATCCATGTTCGAAGGGAAGGATAGGAATAAGGTGGAATAATGTTAGGTAAGGTGGAATAAAGATATGAATAAGGATGGAATAAGATGGAATAAAGGTAGAGAGAGATGTGCATGTGGGAATAGCCTTGCGAGGGAGGAGAAAGGGAATAACACCCTTGTTCTTGGGGCTATTCCCCAAACAAGTACCCCCTTAGGATTTCCAATTCTGATGTCTACTTATCCTAATAGTCTTTCCCTTGAATTGAATTTAATCATGATCTCCATGTCATCTTGAGTTTTCATTGGTGCATCCACATCATCTGCAAGCCTCTTTTGTAGGAACACACTGCCTATGGGTGATGCGTCCACTACTAGATTCCCTCTCCGAGCCTCTCTACATGTTCTCATGTCGACTGCCACTAGCACCCACTACTCCATTTGTGTCTATGTGTTTGTCTGTCATTCTTTGCAGGCGCGTGCGTGTATGTTTGTGCGTGTGTATGTGTGAATGTGCATGTGCAAGCATGTGTGTGTGTGGAAACTTTCATACAAGGTAACATATTAATTTGATTGAGAAAATTATGCACCATGAAGTTGCAATCGAGCTAGGGGTGATCTTGATTTACTACAATTTGCAAGCATATATGTGATGCTTCTACTTTGATATCAAAAATTGACCATCAAGGGGACGATGACGGCCACCCAACCGCTACATGCATTCAAAATCCTTCTCGCTACAATACACAATCCACACATATTGGTCAGATTCATGCATCATCAATTTATAATGGTAGTTGATGTGAAATACTTTCACTAAACACAACTGCCTTTGACTTAAACATCATCTCATTCTTCAACTCGTCAGAAAAGGCAAGTCCAACCATGCAAACCATTTTTGATGTACCCATCATCACCACATGTATTATAAAAGGGAATGATCGATTCGACATGGTCTTCTTCATTATGTGTCTCATGGACATTCTCCATTTCATCATCGGTGTTGTGTGGATTGTCCTCCATCATAAAATTGATTTATGGATTACAATACTACTAAAAAATGATTGTGGGACTAACCATTGATGTAAGACCACCTGATAAGATAAGTATTAAGAATCTTTTGGCCATGTGCAAAAGACCGGGGCACACATATTGGAGCTATAATCTCAAACAGGTGCTGGGGACACAAATGAAGTATCACGGGCCACATATGTAGAAGGCCATGTCTCAATTGGTGTTTGAGATAAAAATTGGGATTTTCGGGCCACAGAAGCAGAAGTCTAGGGCACCAACATAGAATCTCGTGCATCAAATGAGGATGCTAAATATAATTGGTCAATATGAGTTACCCATCATCTCTGCATAATCTAAAATGTTGGGCACATCACTGTTGTAGTCCACGTTCGCCAATTATGCGACACCTTATGAAATATGTGGACTTCCACAAACTTGAACATGTCGACATGAAACAAGCCAACGATCTTATCGACTAATCCATGTATGTCAAAGCTTCATGCCATCACCCTTATAAGTGGCTTCCTTCTCAACTCTCATGTTCGTACCACCCAAGCGATAAAAACAAAGCACCTCCATCAACATTGTCACTTCAAATACACAAACAACCGACACCTTAAATTACACTTAAAAAGTTAAACTACATAAAATATTGACATACCGAGTACTCAAAACCATTGAATAAAAAAGTTGAGTAACCATATGAAACAAACATGTGTTGAAAATCATATTTACAATGGTAGAGAAGTCGAGATATACCAGGGGAACGAATTAGTCATTAGTGTGAAAGGAGTGCTCTACCGGGGTAGACACACAACAGTGGAGTTGGAGCTCGGTCGTCGATGTCTCAAGGCCGAGTTTTCAGAGAACGGTAGTTAGGTGGGTTTTGTTTGTGTGGGGTCAGAACTTAGGTGTGGATCTGCCTAAGCAACGTCTACATTACAAATTTTGTAAGAGAATCGTTGCTCCAACTATGGTTCCCTTTCAAGGGTTCCACATGGAAATAAGCAAAAAAAATTCATTGGGAGAATTTCCCTCGTTAAAATAATCCTAAGATGTTGAGGAAATTCGCGTGGGTGGTACATGAGAATTCTTATTCCAGGTGACCTTCAGAAAATATTTTATTTTATTAAGTACCATAGGTAAGTCACTTATTCAGGGCTTTAATTTTATTTAAAGCCACCTAAGAGACTAGCCTCCATGTTTTTTTTTCAAATATTTACCTAAGGTACATAAAAAAAGTTTGTCACTGATAACAACAAATTAAGTTTCACATTAGTAATATGAATTTCCCTGGTAAGTTGTTAATTTCCTTTCCCTCTCATCGCAGTCAGAAACACAACCGATGCGTCCGTCAATGACCCGTTCTCACATCCTGCTCAAGTGATCTGCATGGACGAGAGAAGATGAGATCTGATATGGAGAGAGCATCGGAGGAGCTCGAGCGGCGGAGCCGATACCTAAGCAGCCTCATACTTCTCCAGCAGCGCCACAAACTGCAGCAGCCCGAACAAGAGAAGAGGAATCATTTTGTTGATCGTCGCGGCGGTGATGAGATGACGATTCCGAATCAGAATCAAAGCAACGAGGATAAAGATGCAACCTTTGAGCTCCCCAACAAAAAAGATATCGTTTTTAACAATGTCAGGGTTAGGGCTTCGGACATGCCGCCCGAGCTGCAGAAGAGGGCATTCTGCTGTGCCCACCAGGCTCTCGAATCCATGCCTAAGCTCCACAGCAAGCACCTCGCCCTCGCTCTCAAGAAGGCAAGCGCTCATCCCTTTTGCTATTAGACACAACACAGGTCTTGGTATGAACTATATATCTTGAACGAATTATGAAACTATAAACATTGCTTTGTACTAGATGCTGGTTAAAAGGTCCAACTTTCTAGCTGTTTTTTTTTGCTATTAAAAAGATGTGGCTCAATGATCTTAGTCTGCGTTGGTTTGGGAAATGACATGATGCTTCTTAGTCATCCAAGTGACAAGTAGGTGCAAAGTTCTACACTGACAAGGGATTAATGAGTAGATTAAACCTTTGCCCCAGCTTGGAATGCAAGCAAACCAGAGAGGACGCTTCCAACATCACATGCATACGAGTTCAAAGAAGGTTAAACCATTGACTAATCGACAACTGTAACTCAATCACTTTACTTAGCCATCCCTTCCTCTTTCAGTAATTTGGTTAAGTACCGCTTTGGTGACTTGGTTGTGTATGGAGCTCGACTCCCATTCTTCCGTAGTCGTTTTCTATCTAGACAGTTGTTTTTCTGAAGTTTGTACTCCCTTAGGGTGCATTTGGTTACGGGGTTAGCCCGGGTTAAACTGGAGGAGGGTAAACTGTTTTTGTGTTTTGGTGTTTGGACAGAGGGTTAGTTGTTGAGTGGGTTTGTTGTGATGTTATTGTATTGAAGTTTGAAAGAGTGAGTAGTTATTGTGATGTGATTGCATTGAAGTTTGGAAAAGTGAGAGAAGTTGAGTATTTGTAATTTTTAGATGATATAATGGTATAATATAATATTTTTTGATGGAATGGATGAAAGAAAAATAATTTATTTATTGTTTAAATAAAGAAGAGAGAGTGGTCCCCACAAGTAAGAGAAAAGGGGGATTTTGAGAGTAAACCCCCCCAAAAGGGGGGGTTAACCCCCAATCCGAATAGGCTCTTACAGTCACATGGTGTAGATTTTTTTTTGAAATCACGACCCAGATTGGGGCCCAAAATTGTAGTAGTGGCCTAACTTGGACTCTCTCCCTTGCGCCCCCTTTTTTACTTCCAGGAGTCGAGCTCGATAATACCGAAGCCTCCTATTTAAGGTTCTCATTGGGAGCTCCTCCTTACGAAGAATGTTGCCCCACTGGGCCTTTTTCTCTTAGATTGTTGCCGCCTGGAGGATGAGGGCCTTGTCGCTGCTTGGAGGCTGGATACACGCGCACACAAAGATGGAGATGCCAAGAGGGGTCGATCGCGTGGATGATCTTGCTGCTGCTGTTGGGCCGATCTTTTAGAACAAACCCTCACCAAAACTCATGTCGTCACAGAGTTAGGGTTCGGAAACGTTGGAATTTCTGGAACGCGAACAGATCTTCATAAATCTTTAGAGTAATCTTTATGGAATAATCAATAATTGAATCTGCTCTGTTAATATAATCTCGAACAAATAACAAACGAACATAAACTAGATCCTCAAGAATCGAATACGCTCTGATACCATGTAGAAATATGAAATGCGGAAGCGAATCAAAGCAAGAACACAATTAAAAAAATACTTTGATTTTATGTGGAACCCTACTCCTTAAGGAGCGGGATGAAACCACATGAGAACCACCTCAAAAGGCCGATATTCATTCATCTTTCTCGACTGATACAATGGGTGTGGGGCTTCTTATATAGCCCCTACCGAATCTCCAAGTCCCACGATTGACCAGTATAGGGCTAAACATAAGAGGGTGTGGTAATTAGACCATGAAGGGATCCAATTACCCACCTGTTGACACATACTCTAATAGTCTCAAAAGAAGCTGGACGGAAGCTTGCAAAATCAAGAGCATCCACGACCTTGTTTAGGGCCTTCATCTAGGGTTGACTCGAACATCGTGACTGGGAACCCTCCAATAACAATGAGGTCGACGCACCACAAACCCCCTCACATAGCTGCAAAGTCAGGGCTCCTTCTAAAAGCGGAGGGACGATTTTAGCTCCGCCCAACTCTGGAGACCCAAGAACAAGGACGAGAGTCCCATCTTCAGAAACTTCAAACAAAACGAACAGTGGGTGGAGGTGGTAAGGTGCTCAAAGGGTTCATATTAACCTAGTCCGGATGCAACTGGATGGATTGGTGATCGGATCCGAACTCCGTGGATCTGCCTAAAAGCTCCAACAAAGCAGTAAAACTGGGAGGCAAGAGACAGTCAGAACCCTTCTTCCACATCGGATCTGGCCCAGGGACCCGTTCTCTGAGTTGGGTACCCAAATACTTATCGAGTCCGGGTAGAACTTGTTTTTTAGGTCGGGTAATCTATTCCTTAAAATGGACCAGTGAGGCATCTTAGTCAGAGATCTCCTTCACAACGAGATCCCACAAAACCCTAGAAGTCATGAGTAACGTCTCCCCAAAGCTGACGCCTCCTCCTCCACAAGGCAAGGACACTGCGATTTCTCTGTTTCACATTTCAAGAGAGATTTATAAATCGAGATTTGTTTTGTATCGCTTTCCAGATCTGGAGTGATTTGAATCGGACCTCCATGGAAAGTGCCATGAAATCTGTAACATCATTCAACATTGCGAGAACGACTGTCTCCTCCCGGTCTTTCAACTTCACCGGTGAGTTCACAACCAAGGGGCTTCCAGGTACTCATAAAAATGGAGGCGGTAATGACTGAACACCTGGAGCTTGAATCGAGCTCTCATGACAACAAGATAATAAGAAGTTTCTGATGGAGAAACGACATCCCTGCGAAAGAAACCATCATAATTATTGATATATTAGTCATCTTTCATTTTTTATGTTATATTTATTTCTTTGTCTTCTTTATGTAATTTGCCCAACTGGTTACTCTCTTATATAAGAGAACTCTAGGACTTCATCAATGAGTAATTCATTCTTTCCTTTCCATATGAATCAGAGCGACTGTCTTAGACCGGAGTTTAGATCTGATTCTCGTATTTGCCACCATTCCAAACTCTCGTGCATGTAGGAGGACATCTCACGCGACTCGCGTGCTACAAGAAGGGCTTCCAGATACCTTCTTGCCACAGCTAGGCCACCAACGACCACCATCTACGCCGTCGTTTCCCTCTAGGGCATACTAGGCCTGCCACCAAGGGTTCCCGGATCTCTCTTCGGCACCGCTAGGCCACCTGCGACCTCCCGACACGTCGCCAATGCGCCCTAGGGTTTCCTAGCGCCTCTTGTGCGTGGACTAGTAGTCTAATTTTGGTTGGAAAATTGTGATTTTAGATAGGCAGATTATGTGTATGGTATCACCATTCTTCAATTTCAACAGGGTGAAGTGAGGCTTCGGGAGCTTTGCCTGACTTTGTCCGCAATCACATCTAAGACCTTTAGATAACGTTTTTTCAGTCCTAGCACGACCAGGGATTGAAGAGGATAGTTGTATGAGTCTACACATACAACTAATCCTTCATATGGTTGTGTAGACTCTATCAAATCAGACTACTTCCCCAATCGAATTCCATTTTTCCGGTCGTTCTTCAGTCATGTCAGAAAACAATGGTGATATATTTTCTTCGTTTAGTGCATTTAAGGGCCCGACTCCCATCGTGAAGATGGATGTGACCGACTATGAGTTGTGGTTCATGCAATTTCTGACCCTTATGTAGTGCAACAGTAAGGAGCACATTCTGACGAAGTCAGAGCTGACGGATAAGATTGGGGACAACGCTTCGTGGAAACAAGATGACGCGTATGCGTGTATTTGGTTCTCTGAGACCCTTATCGCAGAGATAGTCAATGATATTGTAAGCCAACCCACTGCTAAGGCGATGTGGGATATCATGGTATCCACATATGCCCAAACGAAGAATGAGGCCAAGATTCTTCAGCTTCAGTTTGACATACAACGGGCAAAGCAAAATGGTCGTCCACTACGCACGTTCTACTCCTCGCTTCATGGCATATTTGATAAGTTTCACAGCTTCATGTCGATTACGACCTTCATAGAGCAACATATAGCATACAAGTACTCTACTATGGTTGGAGTTTTCTTGGTTGCGCTTGACCCAGAGTATGACGTAGCACGTGCACAACTCTGTCAACTCCTTACTTGGGCGACCATACCTCCCATGAAGGATGCTTATAGTCACCTCAGCATGCTTCGTATTCCACATGATGCCACCATACATCCCTCCTCTACGATTTTTGCTTCTTGTGGTATAGGAGGTTGTACTCAATTCAGAGGGCATAGTGCCGTAACAGAGGTAGTGGACATCATCTTGGTCCTTGCAGCTACTGTCATCGTCCAGGACTCCAAGACACTCCGAGGACACATGCTATTAGAAGCATGGATACCCCACATCTGCTCGTGTGGCGGAGTAGATCGAGCCTCTAGACACTATAGCTCCTCAAGCAGGTCCGCACCTTGATGACATTGTCTCACGTATTCAGGAGATCATGACTCCAGTGCCTAGCACTACCACCACATGATCCACAGATACTGCAACAGCGGTTAGAGCCTCTTCGATCACCTCAGGTATCACATATGCTTTTATTGTAGTAGCAGTGTAGATACGACAGAGTGTATCATGGACTCTGGTGCATCCCACCATCTATGTGGAGACATGACCCAGTTCAGGACTTATAGGACTATACCTCCTGGGAGATGGATCGTTATTGCTAATGGGGTTCACTTACCCATCAATGGACAGCGGGAGGTGCATTTGACGCCATCCATGCACTTGCAGAATGTTTTATATACCCCTGATTTTCAGATGAACTTACTTTCTATTGGTTAGATTACTAAGGATATGCAAATTCGTGCCATTTTTTATCCTTCTTCTCTTGTGTTTCAGGAGGTACTCACAGGCAAGGTGATTAAATGCGGTCGTGAGCAACGAGGACTCTGTAGACTAGTCCAACCTCCTCATGTTGGTGCCTCTACTATTCCTACTGGATCAATCTCACCGTACATGTGGCACTTTCATTTTTGCTACTTTCCTTTGCATAAGCTGTGTCATGTCCTCCCACAGATCTCCACGAGTTCTTCCTTCCAGTGCGCAGCTTGCCAGCTTGGGAAGCATCATTGTTCATCATTTCCATCTCGTCAAAGTCGGAGCAGTTATCAGTTATTCGAGCTCCTTTATTTAGACATATGGTCTGAGTCATGTCCCTGATCACTAGGGCAGCGTTTTAATCTGGTTGTTGTAGGTGACTTTTATAGACTTTCTTGGATTTTTCTGTTAAAGAATAAGTCTGAGGTTAGATCTGACATTAAGTCATTCATAAATGAGATAAAGAATATTCTTTCTTTTATTGTCAAGTATGTGCGTTCTGATAATGCCTTGAAGTTTTGCACCTTACACCTATCTGAGCTTGCCAGGTCTCTTGGTATTGTACACCAGACCTCATGTGCATGCATCTCAGCAGAACGATGTTGCCAAGCGCAAACATCATCATTACTTGATGTAACTAGAACCGCCTCACGCTTATTGGGGGATGTGGTTCTCACTTCATGATACTTAGTGAACCATATGCCTTTCTCTGTTTTGAGAGAAAATGTCTCTTTCTTAATCGCGTTTCCCAAGAAGGCCTCCTGGTCGTGACAAGCTCTCTGCCAGAGATGTCAAGTGTGTTTTTGTTGGATGCTCTTGTACCCAAAAAGGGTATCGTTGCTTTGATCTGCTTCGACATAAATACTTTGTCACTGCTGACGTTACATTCTTTAAGTATGTCATGTATTTCTCTCCTACAGGTGACAGACTAGCTCCATCTGACTCTGATGAGGAGATCTTCATGCCTCCACCTCCTACAACCCTACTACATCCTGCACCTGCTCTACCACCTCCCTTACCATCACCACCATTTCCATTTCCACCCCCATCTCCAGTACCTACACCTGCTACCTGCTCATGTGGTTGCCCATGGACTACCACCCACCTTGAGTCAGTTTTTGCCGCGTGTGTTTACTCGCAAATCTTGCTTTGTTCCCCCTGCTGACAGGCCTTCCCCATCATCCAGCACACCTTAGGTATGCAATGAGCACATTGTTTCTACTAATGGCAATAATGAGTTGTCTGTACAACAGGATTCCTTACGTAATGGACATATATCCTCTCAAGAGGGAAACTTACAGGTTCAGGAGATGAGAGATGATCTCGATGTGTTGATTACTCTACGAAAGCAGAGACATACTTGTGTTTCATAACCTCTGGCAGCACACATTTCTTTTAGCAGACTTTTAGAGGATTTCAGGAGATTTACCGTGGCACTATCAACCGTGGAAATACCATGGACATATTAGGAGGGTATTTAGGATAGTCTCTGGCATCTTACCATGGAGGAGGAGATGGGCGCACTAGAGTCGTGTGGCACTTGGAGCCATGGACGGCCGTATCGCGATATATCGTCGATATATCGGTATCGACAGGTTACCGATATATCGCCAATATGGATGATATCGGGTATCGACAGACCAAAAATGCACAATAGATACTGGATGTCGGCGATATGCGTCGATATATCGCCGATATATCGGCGATATATCGGTATCGACATTGTATCGATATGATGCCGATATCGATATGTCCTTCCATGCTTGGAGCCTTGTTTCAGCTCCAATTGATGCATTTGTTGTTGGGTGCAAGTAGATGTTCATGGTGAAGCTCTGAGCATATGGCAATGTAGATCGCTACAAGGTGAGACTTGTGGTACGTGAGTTCACCCAGACATATGGGGTGGACTATCAGGATACGTTCTCTCCAGTGACCAAATATTCTACTCTGCGTATTATTCTATCAGTTGCAGTGATACATGATTAGCCCCTCTATCAGCTTGATGTGAAGAATGCTTTTCTATATGGTGACCTACATGAGAAGGTTTACATGCAACAACCGCCTAGGTTCGCTACTGTCAGAGTATATGTATCACTTATATTATAGATGGGTAAATGGATCACTGCAGGATCCATTTATCACATCCAGGATTTTAGCACATCTACCAGTGGTGGGACTTGGTGGGTCTGAGGAGGCTATATAAGAAGCCCCAGACCTCCTGTAACAAATGAGAAAGTCAATAGACACATATGCTCCTTTGAAGCCTTCTCTCGTGATTTCATCCCACTCCATAGGGAGTAGGGTTCCACGTAAAATCCCGATGTTCCCAATCTTTATTTCTTTTCTCTGATATTAGCTTTTGCATTCAAGTTTTTTAACATGGTATCAGAGCAAGTCATTCTTGGGTTTTTTTGTAGGACTGTAATTTGTTCGAGTTTTGTTCAAGAGTTCTAGGGTTTTACGAAACCCTAATCAAGTTTTTAGCCGTCACAAGTCTCCAGGAGATCGATTCAGATCTCCCCTTCTGGTAGCTTAATCTCCAAGCAAGCTAGGTGAAACCCTAGCCACATTTAACTTGCACCTCATTGCCGCTGCAAACGTAGCCTTAATTTGTAGAAGAAAAGTCGAGAGATCGGTTCCCAACGTTGGGGAACCCTAGCTTCCTTACGCTGGCGGCACCGATTCTCCCATCAAGAATACTTGGTGGCGCCCCCACCCACTTGTCGAGCTCCCAACGATGCTGACATCCAGCCTTCGGTGTCGTCATCTCCTCTTCAGAGCTTCCCCCCAAGAGGCGGAATCTCCAAGCGGTACTAGCGTTGCCCTCCTATCGACGATGGAGCTCCACCCCATCGCGCATCCCCAACAATCTCCAGGCGACCCGTGGCTCTTGGCGGAGCTCCATCGCCTCCGACTCCAGTTCTCAAAGCGCAATCATGCGTCATACGCTCCTGGCGGAGCCTCTTCTCCCAACGTTGAGCAGCAACCCCATCTCGATGCATGTGCACCAACAGGCAGAGGCACAACGTGAGGCGGATGCCTCTTCCAAGCGGTGGCTCCTCCAGCAACTCCACCCCTACAGGTGGCACTGCCTCTTCTCGAATCCACACCTCCAGGTGACTTGAGACCTCCAACGGTGCTCCTCAGATCGTACATGCGTTGTAGAGCTCCAGTGGCACGAGATCTCCAGTGGTGGTAGCAGTGGGTGGGGAACCCCAATTCCAGTTGGCATAGTTAGGTGGGGCCCAATGCCTCTATCTCATTTAAATAAAAAGGGGCCCCAGTTCTCTATTGCCTCTAGTTATGGGCCCAATTAGGCCAATGTTTAAAAAAATAAAAAAAAAAGAGAAAAGAGGATAAAAAGGAGAAGAGAAGAAAGCCAAAAAATTGAATGGCTTATTTAAAAAAAAGAAGAAGGAAGAGGACTATATTTAAAAAAAGGAAGAAAAATATTCAAAAAATTTGCAAAAAAGAGAGAAAAGAAAAGCCAAAAAAAGAGAGATCGGCTTATGTTGTTTTATTGTCCTCCCCATCTTCATGTCTTCTCCCAACTTTGTTGATGTCATCGTGTTCCAATAAGTGGAAGAAATGAGGAGTATTCTGTAGAGTCACATGTATGTTCTAGATTCAGATTCTCTACTTCATAATTTCCTAACTCTACAGTTCAGTTTCAGACTATGTGGATTGGTTCAGAGTCTAAGTTCGATGCACTCTATATTTGAGTGACCCATTTTCTCCGAGTTCTTTAGAGAGATACTCATTTTCAGACGCACATGTGTGCGATCTTTCTTATGTGGTTCACGTCTTTTTTTTTGTCTCAGAGTTTTCATGTGTTCCATAGTGACTCCAGAGTAGAGATCTCATTCTCTATGCCATGTGGGCCAAGGTTTTCATGTGGTCTCTATGTCATAATTGTAACTCTGGTTTCGAAGGGCCAGAGTAGAGATCTCATTCAGAGAGGTACAATTGTCATTCTTGTCTATGTTGATGATATCATTGCTACAGGGGATGACTAGTAGAGCATTCAGGTTGCTAAGGATTTCCTAGGTCAGCAGTTTGTGACGATGGACCTTGGTAGTTTACGTTACTTCCTTGGACTGGAGTTTGCCTGGGACCAACAGGGTCTTGTGATGACCCAGAGGAAGTCTGTTACATATCTTCTATCTGAGACATGCATGGTAGATTGCGAACCTGCCACTACTCCTACGGACCCGAGCATGAAGCTTTATGATAATGACACTGAGGAGGTTGACAAAAGAAGCTACATGGAGCTTGTTGGCAAGTTTTTGTATGTGACCATCACCAGGCCTGGTATATCCTTTGTCGTGAGTAAAGTGAGTCAGTTTATGGAGCAGCCCAGGCAGGCACATATGGATGCAATACATATGATTCTGAGGTATCTAAAGCCTCACCTAACACTGGTCTTCTATTTAGCAGAGGTACATCCCTTGCAGTTACAGCATGTGCTTATGCAGATTATGTTGGATGTCCCAAGGACAGGAAGTCTACTTCTGGCTTCGCAGTGTTCATAGGAAGTTCCTTGGTGTCATAAAAGAGGAAGAAGCATATTGTAGTTACCAGATCTAGTGCTTAATCAGAATACGGGCTATGGTGCGAGCTAGTACAAAGATGATGTGGGTCAGATCTGTTCTTACTAACATGACTATTGAGGTACATCTTCCCATGCACCTCCAATGCGACAACCAGGCAGTTCTTTTCATTGCAAATAACCATGCCTTCCATGAGAGGATCAACCACATCGAGGTAAACTGTCACTATACTCGTGACATGATACATAAGGGTCTCATTGACACTACACATGTCAGGTCTGGAGTCCAGACATCATATGTACTTACCAAGGCCCTAGCCATAGGGCCTTACTAGAGATGCTCCTCCGAGCTGATCCTGATTGATATCTATGCTCCAACTTGAGGGGGAGTATTGAGGTTATCTTTCATATCTTTTTGTGATGAAAAAGAATGGTACAACCCCAAGGCGCTCACCGCAAAATTATTCCATTAACAAAAGATAAATACAACAAGATGCCCAGTCAGCCCACACAGAGGTACACCGAGCCGACACCCCTTTACAACAACACACACCACAAACCACACACCGAAGTTACATGTTAAGCCATAAAGATATCAAAGCCCTGCAGTGCCCCAATACCTTCTCACAACTGAACTGACGGCCCTTAAAAATATTTTCATTTCTCGTACACCAAATGGCCCATAGGATTGCAAATGGACCAGCTGTGTCCTCTGAGAACTTCCACAAGTCGCCCTAATCGAGCCCAGTATGTTGCGTTGTCCACCGAACGTAGCCATGGCACTGCCGCTCGCTCCCACACCATGGTCGACGGGCCACAACCAAAGAACAAATGCTCTCGGTCCTCCTAGTCGGCGCTACATCTGTCGCACCGAGTCTCCTCGCTGCTCAGAAGTCTCGCCCTACATGCTTTGGAGAGCAGTCGCTTGCATCGTGCCAACCATAAGTAAATTTTGATCTGCAAAGGAATTCTATTGGTCCAAATAATTCTGTAATCCCCAGGCATTCTCCTCCCTAACCTCCTTGCTTTGTTTGGTGAACGCTCTGTACGCCTTCTTCACCGAGAAATTCTCCTCCTTCCAAACGAAATGATCTATGCCTTTGTTGGGGCCATCCACATCTGCAAGATCTTTCAGTAGGGCCACGACCTCATCGCATCTCTGGTTCGACAAAGTAGAACTGAAACAAGGGCACCGAGCTCCCTCTGTTAAACCTCACTCACTGCAGCAGTCTTATCCCCCGCTATGGCGAAAAGGCACTGGTACCTCTCCCTGAGTGGCCCCATTGCCAGCCAATCATCCAACTCGAATCTAAAATCGCGTCCATCCCCCAGCATGGGTCTCACCATCCCACCCAGTTCCCGTGAGACACTCGTCAGGCCCCTCCAAAGAGACGATGGCCTCCTGCATGCCTCAGCACTCCATGAGCTTCCGACCCCATAAATATCTCGCATCATCTTGCAGACCAGGTCGTCTGATTTCCCCCAAATTCGCAACACCCACTTTGTCAGCATGGCTTTATTCATGCTCTCTAACTCATGGATTCCGAGGCCTCCCTCCCTCTTCGACCTCGTCATCGTGTCCCAACCCACCATGTGGAAGCCCCCTCCTTCCTGCCACCCGTCAGACCAGAAGAAGCGCCTCATCATCCCCTCCAGCTTCTTCCGCATCCCCACCGACAACAACCTTGTTAAAAAGAAGAATATCGGGATGGCGGACAAAACATGTTTGAGGAGAACCGAATTTCCACCCTTAGACAGTGTTTTGTTTTTCCAGCCCGCCAACTTATTCTCCAGCCTACCAATCACCACGTTTTAGTATGCCACCCGTAGCCTTCCTGCAACCAGAGGCAACCCCAAATACATGGTCGGAATGGTCCCCTTCGTACACCGCAAACAATCACAGGGCTCTCTAGTCTCTCCATGCGTCATCTCGAACGTGAAGACGTTGGACTTGTCTCTGTTCAACTTTAATCCTGAGATTTCCACAAAGATATCCATAATGGTCGACACATTTCTAGCATGCTCAAGATCCCCATTAATGAACAAGACCGTCGTCTGTGTATTGCAGAATAGGGATGTATGTGCCATTCCTCATATAACCTGAGTTGTCGCCAATCTCATCATCATCGCCAGCGTATCTGCCACAATAACAAAGAGTAGCGGTGCAAGAGGGCACCCCTGCTAGGGTTGGAAGAAGCCCCCTTCCGGTATGCCATTCACCAACATAGAGTAAGACGTTGTAGTATTGCATCTCTTTACCCAATCTATTCATGTGATCGGGAAGCCTCTCTTCTGCAGTGGCCGTCAAAAGAAGCACCAGTCTACACAGTCGTATGCCTTTGAGAAATTAACCTTCCAAAGTACCCCATTTTGCTTCTCCATCTTCCAATCCAGCATCAATTCCGATGCCAACACCCACGAGTCCGCCATATGCCTGCTAGGGACAAAAGCAGTCTACTCCGGAGAGATGATTCCCCCCAACATTTTCCTCAACCTGTTCGCCAGGACCTTGGCAATAATTAAGTATATGGCATTGGACAGAGCTATCGGCCTAAAATCCTCCACCTTAGCGCCCCCTCACGTTTTGGCAGTAGGAACAGGAGCGCCCTGTTCAAGCGTTCAAAGCCTCTATTTCCCTCGAATTCCCGCAACACCGCCATCACGTCCTCCTTCACACACTCCCATAATTCTCTGTAAAAGCACACCGAAAAACCGTCATGTCCCGGGGCCCCATCTGCATTTAGTTGCCACAGAGCCCTCCGATCCTCTTCCTTCGAGATTGGCACCACCGACTCCTCGGCTTCCTGGGGGGAAATAAACTCGGCTCCTCTTCCCTACCACCCCAGCCCATCCCTCTCGTTCTTGAGAAAGCGACAAAGTGTGATCTTAGTCGCCTACCTATCCCTGCCTCGCTCGTCTCCCGCACTCCTCCCACCTCAATGCTCCTGATGATGTTCCGACGTCTTCTATCATTGGCCATGGAGTGGAAGAACCATGTGTTACTATCTCCCTCCTGCTGCCACTTCTGTCTCGATCTTTGCCTCTACTTGACCTCCTTTTTCCAATCCTCCAGCTACACCTGGTTCAAACTTGCACATCTCCCCGCTACCTCATATGGCAACAGTTCCCTCGCGTCCTCCACTGCATCGAGCTGAGAGATGGTCTCCTGTGTCATCGTCCTCACACGATGCCTCTTCCCCCGGTTATCCTTCTTGAAATCTAGAAGCCTCCTCCACAACACCTGAAGTTTATGCTCTAAAACCTTCGAAGCCAACACATTTAGCTGCGTGTTCTGCCAAAGACCAACCACCATATCGTAGAATCCTTCCTCCAACAGCCAAGCCTGCTCAAATCTGAAGAAAGATCTTGGCTTCACCTCCTCACCAAAAAACCAAAGGATCGGGTTGTGATCCAAGTGCGCCCGACGCAGAGCCCACGCGTCTACCAGCGTAAAGAGCTCCGCTGCCTCCTGAGATAGCAGGAAGCGATCAATCTGCGATCTCGATCTGGCATTTGTCCAAGTGTAGCAGCACCCAACAACATTAAAAATTTGCAGCCCGCATCCGAAATAAACTGCCTGAGCTCCGCCGATCCCGCATCCGACTCCCCTCGCATCCGAGGTTTGTCTTCCGGCTGCAACGCCACATTGAAGTCCCCCCTAACGATCCAGATCTCGTATGAATACCTTTTCTGAAGCATTCTCAAGTCATCTGTCATCTCCGTCAGCGCTTGGCCAGCCTGTAGCCCATAGATGTTCGTCACCCACATCCGGACTCCATCCTCCTTATGCTGCAATCAAACCAAGAGAGAGTGCCTCCTCCTGTATACCTCTTCCACCAGATCACATCTTTCCCCGCTCCACCCCACTGCCATCCCACCTGACGCTCTCGTCGCGTTCGAAGCCCTCCACTCGTCTATTCGAGGTCCAGCCATGGAACCACAGATCTTATCAAAACCTTGGGAAACCTTCGTTTCTTGCAACAACACTACATCCGCCCCGCCTCTGCACTCAAATCTCGGATCGCCATCCTCTTCTCTGCCCTACTCACATCCTTGACATTCCAAGAGAGAATCTTCATAGGTTCACCTCAACCGCTCTCGATGGTGGCACCACCCCCAGGCAGTCTAGCAATGCCTGACTCGCCACCAGTCCCGACTTTCCCCTGCCACTCCCAATCGACGGCTTGTCACCAACCGACATTGCCTCTGAAAGCGTCTTCCCACTCTCGCTCCCAAAAGAGGCCTCCTCCCTCGATACCGACCACTGCGAGTCCTTATCTCGACCCAACACCTCCACAATGGCTCTTCTCCACCTCCTCCTGCTCTCGGTAGAGGAGAAGCGTCGGTATCTTTTCCCAAATCTCCCATGGGATGACGACCGCACCACAACATCCCATCCGAACTTCTCAAACCACTTTCCCAAATGGGACTCTACCTGTCTACCACATTCGCATTGAGAGGCCTATCCTGATGCTCAAGCATCTCCTTTACCACGATGTCCTCCGCTCTCGCCCCCTCGTCGCCGCTTCCACTCCCGGCCATTCGACTCGTGGACTCATGCCCGGAGTGCCTCATGAGCGTCCCTGGTAGCACCATCCAGCCTGATCCACACTGCGAGGACCGCTCCAGTGCAGTGGAGACACTTTTATAATCTGAAAACAGGTTCGCCCCTCCCATTCCTGACCCCGGGTCGTCCCCATTCTCCCATTCGTGAGTCTCATTCGTATCAGAAGCACGGTCGTAAAATCCGGGTCTGGGGTCCCCTGCCTGCTCCCTCCTCAACACCTCCTCCATTGGACCGCCCTCCGTCGTGCTCTCCACCTCAGTCACGCACTCCTCCAACTCCACTCGGAATGATGCATGACCAATCCTCATGAATACTTCCTAGTGCAGCACCGCCACACTCGTAGCGAACTCCACCTTCACATGGGCCTCCTCCCCCTTATAAAGACCCGAACACAGCACAGAGATCACTGTTCCATAATCACGACAACGCAGAGATCATCTTTCATATCTTTTATGTAATATTTATTTTCTTTGTCTTCTTTATGTAATTTGCCCAACAGGTTACTATCCTATATAAGAGAACCCTAGGAATTCATCAATGAGTAATTCATTCTTTCCTTTCCACAGTTATTGTTGGAGAAAAGAGAATAGCATATCATTATTAAGACCCTAAGGCTCTCTTATATAGGAGAAAAGCCCTGGGTAAATTACAAGAGAGGTACATGAAAGAAAGAGAAGTAAGAAATAAATATAAAGAGATAAATATCTCAACACTCCCTCTCAAGCTGGAACATATATGTCTATTAGGCTCAGCTTGGAACAACATCTCTGAAAAGGACCTCTAGCAAGGACCTTGGTGAAAATATCAGTTGTCCGATCTCCAATAGAAACATGTTAGGTGGATATGAGACCTTTCTGGATCATGTCTCCAGTATAGTGGCAGTCCACCTCTATATGCTTGGTTCGTTCATGAAATGCAGGATTATTGGCAATAAATAAAGCTGCTTGGTTGTCACATAAAAGCTGCATGGGAAGAGGAACCTCAACAACAAGATCAGTCAAAATCGATCTAAATCATATTATCTTTGTGCTCTCCTGTGCCATGACCATGTACTCAGATTCTGCACTGGATCTAACAATAACTGTCTACTTATTGCTTTTCCATGATACGAGAAAGCTCCCAACAAAATTAGCAAGCCAGAAGTAGACTTCATGTCTCTAGGGCATCCTGCATAATCTGCATCTGCACAAGTTGTCGCCTCAAGAGATGTATCTTTGCTGAATATGAGACCAGTACCAGGTGAAGTCTTCAAATATCCCAAAATCATGTAGACAACATCCATATGAACCTTCCTGGGCTGATCCATGAACTGGCTCACCTTGCTCACAGCTAAGGATATGTCTGGCCTGGTGATGGTAGCATATAGAAGCTTCCCAATAATCTCCTTGTATCTCCTCTTATCTACCTCCTTAGTGTCATCATCATAATATAATCTCATACTCGGATCCATAGGGGTAGTAGCAGGCTTGTACCCTGTCATCCATGTCTCTAGTAGAAGATCGGTCACATACTTCCTTTGGATCATCACAATACCACGCTGGTTCCTGGTGAACTCTAATCCAAGGAAGTATCGAAGATTGCCAAGGTCTTTAGTCACAAACTCCTGACCTAGGAACTCCTTGGCAGCCTGAATGCTCTGTTCATCATCACCCGTGACAATAATATCATAAACATAGACTAGAATAACAAAAATACCTCTCTGTGTCCTTCGAACAAAAAGCGAATGATCCGCAGCGGACCGCTCAAACCCCTGGTGCCCTATCAATTCTGAAAGCTTCTAGTACCAAGCTCTCGGACTCTGCTTCAAGCCGTAAATTGCCTTGTGAAGCCAATACATCTTCTGAGACTCCCCCTCAATGGCAAACCCCGGTGGTTGCTGCATATTTACCTCCTCCTGTAGATCTCCATATAGAAACACATTCTTCATGTCAAGTTGGTAAAGAGACCAATCTCGTGAAACAACTGATAGAATAATGCGCAATGTCGAATGTCTGACCACTGGTGAGCAGGTATCTTGATAATCCACCTCATAAGTTTGGGTGAACCTACGCATTACAAACCTTGCCTTGTAGCGATCCACACTATTATCTACTCGTTGCTTCACTGTAAAGATCCATTTGCACCCAACAATAGAGGCACCTGGAGGAGCAGAAACAATACTTCAAGTACCATGAGACTGCAAAGTGACCATCTCCTCCTCCATGGCAAGTCGCCAACTACTATCCTGTACAACCTCCTGATATGTTTGCGGGATAGTAACGGTAGAGAGTCCCACAACAAACCTCATGTACTCCTCTGAAAGATTGTCCAAGGAAACATGCTCAGCTAGAGGATAAGTGACATAGTTATGATGCGGTTTCCTCAAGGCAATAGGTACAACCAGGTCATCAGCCTCTCTGTTCTCGTGTATCGGCTCCTGTACAGTATCCTGTAGAACAAGTATATCACCAGTGCCATCAGTAGAAACAACATGTTCATTACATACCTGAGGCATGTTGGATGACGGGGAAGGCACATGAGAAGAGGGGCAACTAGAGGACTTGCGAATGTAAAACTGTGGCAGGATCTGTGTCAGGGTAGACGGAGGTGGAGGTGGTAGCGGAGGTGGAGGTGGAGATGACTGAGACTCAACATGGGTTGTTGTTGGTGGAGATAACAGAGGGGGTGGAACAAAGACTTCCTCGCCTGAGTCAGTGTTAGACAACCTGTCATCTGTAGGAAAAAAATACATAATAGACTCGAAAAATGTGACATCAACATTCATATAGTGCTTTCTCCCTATAGGATTAAAATATCCATACCCTTTTTGAGTACGAGAATAGCCAACGAACACACATTTGACAACTCTTGGAGAGAGCTTGTCATGACAAGGAGTAAAATTGTGGACAAGTAGACCCAAAGACCCTGAGAGTAAGGGAGAATAGGTCCTTCTCGGGAAATGCAATCAAGAAAGGAACATTTTCTCCCCGGACAGTGGAAGGCATGCGATTCACCAAGTAACATGCAGTGAGAACTGCATCCCCCCAGAACGAATGAGGAACTCGACTCTGAGTCAAAAGAGCCCTCGTGACATCCAGAAGATGACGGTGTTTGCATTTAGCAACACCATTCTACTGCGAAGTGTAAGCACAAGAAATCTGATGAACAATACCAATAGATCTGAGAAAGTCAGACAGCTGTAAAGTGGAATACTCGAACACATTATCAGTTCGAATAAACTTTACATTAGCAGAAAAAATATTAATATTCTTAATTTCAGTAAGAATGATTTAATGACAGGATTAGCTTCAGATTTATTCTTTAACAAGAAAACCCAAGATAATCTAGAAAAATCATCCACTACGACCATATACTAGAATCGATGTCCCCGATGATCGGAAACACGATTAGGACCTCAGATGTCAAAATGAAACAACTAAAACGACTGACTACTGTGAGGACTCTGACGACTTGGAAAAGAAGAACGATGGTGCTTCCGAAGCTGACATGCCTTACACTTCAAGGTAATACAAGTAGAGATCTGAGGGAGCTAAGATGGGTTGATTGACGATGTCATTGGAAATCTCCGTGGTGAATGTCCTGGAGAACCAAATCCGTGTATATGCATCATCTTGCTTCCAAGAAGCATTAGCCCCAGTCTTATTCGTCGGCTTAAAATCTGTCAAATTGTGCTCCTTGTTATGGCACTGCTTAAGGGTACGAAACTGCATGGACCACAACTCGTAGTTGGTCACATCCATTTTTACGATGGGAGCCGAGCTCTTGAAGGCATTGGACGATAAAAATATGTCACCCTTGTTCTCTGACATGATACGAAATATGCTAAAAATCCAGAACAAACTAGGAAGTAGACTACTCTGAGCGAGTCTACACAATCATACAGAGGAGTGGTTGTACGTGTAGACTCATACAATCATCCTCTTCAATCCATGTTGTAGTCTAGGGTCGGAAAATGTGATTTTGATGTTCGAAATCACGTTTTCCAGTCAAATTCATACCGTATCCGGCTTTAACAATGGTCGGACTGCAGCCTAAAGGAGGTTTGGCAGCCCACGACGGTGCAACAGCGGCCAACCGGAGGTGGTGCGACACCCTACCGCCCACAAGGATGTGGCTGCAGGCAACAAGCAGTGATAGGAGCCTTATGCGGTAGCGGCCTACTGGGAGGTGGCTGGAGCCGCACGGAGGCGGCGACCGACGTCGATAGGCTGCCTGGAGGCCTGAACGGTGGCCGAGACGAGGGGGGGTAGGGTTAGGGTTTAGGTGGGATACGAGAACCCTGGTGTAGGATCGTTGCTCTGATACCATGTTGGAGAAAATAGAATAACATATTATTATTGAGACCTTAGGGCTCTCTTATATAGGAGAAAAGCCTTGGGTAAATTACAAGAGAGGTATATGAAAGAGAGAGAAATAAGAAATAAATATAAAGAGATATAAATATCTCAACAGTAACTAATGGAGTGGTACCAAGAAGAAGCTCGTTTGACAGAATGGAAGTGATGACTCCAAGCTCCTAGAGAGCATGATCGAGTTTCATCGTTGTTCTTGACAGGAAAGGAATGCCAAGTACATAAACAATAAGCCTCACGGGGGCGGAAACCTCACCATCGGTGAAGCGAGGCACTCTTCAAAGGATCCCCCCCCCCCTCGGAACTGAGAGAGCAAAAGATTAGCTTCCGCAAAGGTCAATCCCCTGGCGCAATACAACTTCTCCCCTATGTTGAGATAGTTGTATCTCTTTATGGTTATTTCTTATTTTCATTTTCTTTGCGTACCTCTTGTGTAATTAACCTAAGGCTTTTCTCCTATATAAGAGAGTCGTAAGGTCTCTCCAATAACAAGTCATTCCATTCTTCCAACATGGTATTAGAGCAACGGTCCTAGATCGGGATTCTCGTATCCCACAAAAACCCTAACCCTACCCACCCGCCCCCATTCCCCATTGTCCGTCGGCCATCCGGACCACTAGCGCCACTCGTTCGTTGGTCATCCGCCTGCCCGCAGCCTACTGCTGCAGGTCGCCAGGCCGTAGCATTTTGGGCCTGCCGCTAGGCCGTCGCTGCGGCAGTCCCGAGGCATGGGTCGTTGCCCCACCTCCGGCCGGCTGCCGCCCAATGCTTGGTGGGCTTCTCCACCTTCATAGGGTTGTCGTTCGGCCACCGTGGAAGCTGCATACGGTCTGATTTCGACCGGGAATCATGGTTTTGGACACATAAATCACGGTTTTCGGCCTTATGCTTCAACGCGGATTGAAGAGGATGGTTGTATAAGTATACACATACAACTACTCCTCCATATGACCCTATAGACTCGCTCAAAATAGTCTACTACCCAGTCTTGTTTCGGATTTGTTTTGTTCGACATTCTTATTATCATTTCATAGAACAAGGGTGAGGGTTTTCCATCGCCTGGTGCCTTAAGGGTCCAGCTCCCATCGTATAGATGGATGGGACCAACTACAAGTTGTGGTCCATGCAGTTTCACACTCTTATGCAATGTCGTAACAAGGAGCACATTTTGACGGATTCCGAGCCGACGAGCAAGATTGGGTCTAATTCTTCTTGGAAGCAAGATGATGTCTATGCACAGATTTGGCTTTCCGGGATGCTCACCACGGAGATTGCCAATAACATTGTCAATCAACCCACAAGCAAGGCTATGTGGACATCTTAGCAGCCACATATGTGCAAGCTAAAAATGAGAGTAAGATTCTACATTTACAATATGACATATTTTCGACCAAGCAGAATGGTCGACCTCTTCATGCTCACTTCTCGCATCTTCGAGTGATGTTTGAGCATCTGCGTAGCTTTATGCCTATTACTACCAACACCGAGCAGCAATAGACATATCGGAATGCCACAATGACATGAATCTTTTTGTCATCTCTTGACTTTGAGTACGATGTGTCACATACTCAACTACTTACTAAAGAGACGATACTTCCATTGGAGGCGGTCTACAAGCGGCTGAACAAGATCACTACTTCATCTACTACCACGGTCCAGACTCCCTTTGCTACGGTAGCTTCTCGTGACAAAGGGTACCTCACAGTTTCACGGGCGAGGATCTCGTGGTCGAGGAGGATGTCAGCATGGCCCATGCTCACATTGCCACCGTCCAGGTCATTCGGAGGAGATATGCTATCTAAAGCATGGGTATCATGCATCTGCCCATGTAGCTGAGTAGACAGAGCCTTCTCTAGCCTTGTTTCATGATGTGCAGTTTAATGATATTGTTTCTAGATTGAGGGAGATGATGACTACACCAACTACTCCAGTTGCAGGATCTTCAGATGTTGTAGTTGTTGCTGGAGCTTCTACGAGTTCGTCAGGTATTGCTTATGCAATTACCTGCTGTAACAGTTCATATTTGACAGATTGGATCATGGATTCAGGAACATCGCATCATATGTGTAGGGATCGAGTACAATTCAGTTCTTACAAGTCTATCCCTCCTGGTAGACCATTGGTGATTGCTAATGGGGTTCATTTACCCATTGTTGGTCATGGGGAGATTGTCCTAGCTCCCTCGATGTGCCTGCAGAATGTCTTACATGCTCCTGCTTTTCAGATGAATCTTTTGTCTACTAGCCAAATTACAAAAGATTTACATTGTCGTGTCGTATTTGATCCATTTTTTCTTGTATTTCAGGACATACTCATAGGAAGGGTGATTGGATTTGGCCGTGAGCAAAGAGGACTTTACATACTAGTCCAACCTCCATGTGTTGGTGCTGCTACCCTTCCTCTGGATCTGTTTCTCGTTACATGTGACATCTTCGCTTTGGACACCTCCTCTGCAGAAGTTGTATCATGTTTTCCCTCAGATCTATACTCACACCATGTTGGAGTGTAAGGCATGGCAGCTTGGAAGCACCATCGGTCTTCTTTTCCGAGTCGTCAGAGTCGTCACAGTAGTCAGTCGTTTGAGTTGTTTCATTTTGATATATGGAGTCCTAGTCGTGTTCCCGATCATCAGAGACATCGGTTCTATATGGTGGTTGTGGATGATTTTTCTAGATTATCTCGGTCTTCTTGTTAAAGAATAAGTCTGAAGCTGGTTATGCCATTAAATCGTTTCTTATTGAAATTAAGAATATTTTTCTGGTAATGTGAAGTTTATTCGCACTGACAATGCCTTAGAGTTTTTCACATTATAATTGTTTGAATTTCTCAGATCTCTTGATATTGTTCATCAAACTTCTTGTGCTTACACTTTACAACAAATTGGTGTTGCTGAACACAAACACTGTCATCTTCTTGATGTTACGAGGGCTCTTTTGATTCAGAGCCAGGCTCCTCATTCTTTCTGGTGTGATGCGGTTCTCACTGCTTGTTACCCTGTGAACAACATGCCTTCCATGATCCTTGGAGAAAATGTTCCTTTCTTGATTGTGTTTTCCGAGAAGGACCTATTCTCCCTTACTCCCAGGGTTTTTTGGGTCTGTGGCCTTTATCCACAATTTTACTCATGATCGTGACAAGCTCTCTCCAAGAGTTGTCAAATGTGTGTTCATTAGCTATTCTCGTACCCAAAAGAGTATAGATGTTTTGATCATGTAGGAAGAAAATATTATGTGAGTGCTAATGTCACATTTTTTGAGTCTATTATGTATTTTTCTTCTACAGTTGACATGTTGTCTAACTCCAACTCTAAAGAGGATATTTTTGTCCCACCACCTCTGTTATCTCCACCGCCACCACCTCATTGGCTAAACCTTGAAAATCTTAATGCCACAATGTCTTTTAAATCCTCCTAACCATTATCCCACTACAGTAATTCTTGCTAAGAAGAATGCCCATGTTGTGACAATCCCACCCAGGAGGTAATGGGTTATGTTGATTCACAATCATCAAGGTTGTAAAAATCGATAGACGGTACTTAATCGAGGGTCACTGAAAGGATTAGTCGAGCGACTAATTGGATTTAGTCAGGTTTTTATCAATTTTGAATTTTAAATTATTTTAAATACATAAATCATTTTTATGCATATATTTTATATATTTACAAAGATTTGTATATTTTTTATATTATCATAATGAAAGAAAATAAGTAATTGAATTTAAATAAAACACTAAGCATATCATAATAAGTTTGCTTTTAAAAAAAGTAAAAAACATGGTATCTTCAAGCAGAAATCGATCGACTAATTGACCTAGTCGGAATTACTCAATACTCGGTCGGTCACCCTGCCGACTATACTAGTCAGACCTATTAGTCGGGCTAGTCGGGGGACTTTTGCAACAATGACAATCATTTCCACCACCACTTCCACCACCTCCGCATCCATCTTCCCTGGCACAGTTCCTGCCACGTTTCTACATTCGCAGGTCTCTACTATCCCCTCTGCTCATGTGCCTTCCCCGTCATCCAGCGCGCCTCATGTACATAGATGTTAAGGTGTACGCCTAGGCGCCCCAGGCCATGCGCCTAAAACGAACGCCTTGCTTTTATAGCAAATGGCGTGCGCCTTGGGTCGCCTGGGCGCCTAGGCGGCCGCCTACGTGCGTCTAGGCACGCCTTGACGCCGAGGCGACTATTTTTCATGCGTGCTACATAGTTATCTTATTTTCAAAATGCGATATACATTGCGCATTTACAAAATGCGATATACATAGCGCATTTTGAAAATGTTACATGTCGCATTTTTGAAATATGATATAATTTCTCAATAATCTAGCATCTAAATAATATATAATTTCCATGGGAAACAGAAACAACAGGAAGATGGTGAATTCAAAAGGGCAACGATAATGCACACAAAGATCAAACTTAACTCTAAAAAGGGGCACACCACAATCAAAGTAATGCATATAATATTCGTATGGACATTTGACTTGATAAAATCCACTGCCTTTCATACCAAGATCTACTTGTGAACTTACAAGACCACAGGATTTGATACTGCCGCAGAAGACTTTGAAAAACGCCAAGGCGTGCCTTGGCGCCCAGGTTTAACGCCTTGTCGCATTGCCTCCTTAATAACCATGCTCATGTATGTAATGAACATATTATTTCTACTAATCGCACTGGTGATATGCTTGTACCTCAGGATACTCTAGATAGGAGGAGGTGATAACATAGAACAGAGAGGACAATGATCTTGATGTACCTATTGCCTTGAAGAAGCCACGTCGTAAATGTGCCAGTTATCCTCTAACGACTCATGTTTTCTTGGATCATCTGTCTGAGGAGTACATGAGGTTTGTCACAGGACTCTCAGTTGTTACTATACCACTCACACATACCAAGAGGTCGTACATGATAGTAGTTGGCGTCTTGCTATGGAGGAGGAGATGGTCGCTTTGCAGTCTCGTGGCACCTGGAGTGTTGTTTCTTCTCCTCCAGGTGCATCTGTTGTAGGGTGCAAGTGGATCTTTACAGTGAAGTATCAGGCAGATGGTAGCGTGAATCGCTACAAGGTAAGGCTTGTGGCACGAGGGTTCACCCAGACTTATGAGGTGGACTATTAGGATATCTTTTCACTGATTGCCAGACATTCGACATTGTGCATTCTTCTATTAGTTGTTGTGTCTCGAGACTGGCCTCTTTACTAACTTCATGTGAATAATGTGTTTCTATATGGAGATCTACATGAGGAGGTATATATTCAGCAACCACCATGATTTGTTGTTGAGAGGGAGTCTCAGAAGGTATGTAGGTTGCACAAGGTGATTTGCGGCCAGAAGCAGAGTCCGAGAGCTTGGTACCAGAAGCTATCAGAGTTGATTGAGAATCAGGGGTTTGCACGGTCCATGCGGATCATTCGTTGTTTGTCCAGAGGACACAGAGAGGTATTGTTGCTATTCTGGTTTATGTTGATGATATTATTGTCACAGGTGATGATGAGCATGGCATTCAGACTACCAAGGAGTTCTAGGTCAGTAGCTTATGACTAAGGATCTTAGTATTTGTTACTTTCTTGGATTAGAGTTCGCCAGTAACCGGCATGGTCTTGTGATAACCTAGAGGAAGTTTGTGATTGATCTTCTACTTGAGACAAGGATGACAGGGTGCAAGCCTGTTACTACCCCTATGGATCCAAGCATAAGATTATATGATGAAGACACTAATGAAGTAGACAATAGGAGATATAGGGAGCTTGTTGACAAGCTTCTCTATGCTAATATCACCAGGCTAGACATATCCTTTGTTGTAAGCAATGTGAGCCAATACCTGGAGAAGCCTGAGAAGATTCATATGGATGCTATCTACATGATCTTGAGATATTTGAAGTCTTCACCAGGTATTGGTCTTATATTCAGCAGAGGTACTTCTCTTGAGGTGACAGCTTGTGCAGATGCAGATTATGCAGGATGCCCTAGGGACTAGAAGTCTACTTCTGGTTTTGATATTTTTGTTGGGAGCTCACTCGTGTCATGAACAGACAGTGATTGCTAGATCTTGTGCACAGTTCGAGTACAGGGCCATGGTTTATGGGAGCGCAGAGATGATGTGGGTTAGGTCAGTTTTGACTGATCTTGTCGTTGATGTATCTCTTCCCATGCAGCTTTTATGCGACAATCAAGCAACTCTTTTTATTGCAAATAACCATGCATTCTATGAACGGACGAAGTATATAGAGGTGGATTGCCACTATACCCGAGACATGATCCAGAAGGGTCTCATATCCACCTCCCATGTTTCTACTGGGGATGAGACTGCGGATATATTCACCAAAGCTCTTGTTAGAGGCCCATTTCAAAGATGTTCCAAGCTGAGCATGATAGACATATATGCTCCAATTTGAGGGGGGTGTTGAGATAGTTGTATCTCTTTATGGTTATTTCTTATTTTCATTTTCTTCATGTACCTCTTATGTAATTAACCCATAGCTTTTCTCTTATATAAGAGAGCTCTAGGGTCTTTCCAATAACAAGTCATTCCATTCTTCCAACACCCCATGAGGACCATTTCTCCAGCAAAGAATTGACCAAGCTTCCGCTGCAAAGTTTCCTACATGCAGCCCATATCCAGTGCCCCAATGCCAAGTCATTGCCAACTCCAATCAAAAATCGATCTCTCCTCATGTTCTAAGCACCACGTTGCCCTACCTAAAGAAACCCCATTCGCAGCTACCTCATATGAACGGAACGATTTGCCATTTTAAAAGCACATGTCTAGTCCTCTGCATCAGGAGAATAACTTCATTAGGCTTCTTGGACCTTGGGCAAGCCGCAAGACAATGGTCCTCTGCACTGCAACCAAAACAACAGGGGTGCATCGAGTAAGCATACACCCGATGTCCATATACCCCGCACCGGTAGCATCTTTGGCCTCTCTTTCAATGCGAGATGATAGCCTAGCCCTCCTCTCTCACAACTCCATGAATGGTAACACTCTTACGTGACACCTCCATAGCCCTCCTCACATTTTCAGCTCCATGAATGGCCACACTCTCACTCGACACCCTCCCTAGCCCTCCTCACCTTTTCGTCTCCATGAATGGTGACCCTCGCCCACGAACGCTCTCGTCGCATCGTCCATCGGAGCCGATCTCGTCGTTGCCGAGAGCCCATCGCCCAAATCTAGTCGCCATTTGGTGTTCTTGCACCTCAAGGCGTTCCTCTTGAGCTCGAAGCCCTACACGTTGGTGATGTCAGAGATGAGCCATTTGTCTAGGTTCTCCACGGTGATCGCCATGGGGGTTCCTCCCTGGGAAGCCTTTCTCACCACTAGGGGAAGGAAGGCGCCGTGGGAGCTTGGAATGGAGCTCCGTGGGGAGAGTGGGGAGTGTTTTCTCTGTGGACAGTGGGTGTATATAAGAAGAGGGTGTGATGGTACAAGTGACAAAGGAGGCGATCAAACTGCTCGAGTCGCGAAAGATGCAACCACAGTTGTCAGTGTATATCCCAGACGAGGGAGGAAGAGAAAAGTATGGATTGGATGTAGTGCTGCTCCAATGCAATGGAGTAAGAGAAGCACCTCTGCTCACACATAGGCTAACGGGGTTGCGAGGGCTAAACCAGCACCACCGCCTTCCCTGACCACAACTCCCTCGACCCCTGCCACTGGCGCCGTCATCAGAGAGGTGGGAGACAGTGGTGATTAGGCTGAGGAATCACTGTGTGGTGGAGTGGGTCTTGTTGTAGTGGGTCTAGTTGGAGTGGGCTGGTGATAATGTCAATGTATAACAGAAACCGTTAACTTTGACAAAAAAATGTAATGAAAATTAATACAGGGTTATACCATATAATGGTTAACTATTCCGGATTCTGCATGTAATTCGAGATTACGGAGGGTCTATCGTGTAAATATGAAAGTGTACAGGGTTATGAGTTAAAAATACATATATAAAATATACACTTTAAAGTGCAAAACAGGAATTTTGGATTTGCATGGCATGTGAGGTGATGATATCTACCATGGTAGTATGGCCAGGTAGGATTTTGCGGTGAACTTCATTTCTGCACCCCCTGGAAAAAATAAATGCCTTTTGTTAGAATTTGCATTTGGAATTCTCTACTTACAAGAGTATTATTACTAGTCAAGTAGTCAGTGGCTATCAAAGCAATAATATATATGTAGTTTCACTTCAGTGTCTACTAAAATGCTTGATGGTCCTTGTGATGGGATGGATCTGTTTCAGGAATTTGATTCTTCTTATGGTCCTGCATGGCACTGCATCGTCGGTACAAGCTTTGGTTCGTATGTGACTCATTCCTTGGGAGGATTTTTGTATTTCTCAATAGACAAGGTTTACATCCTCCTCTTTAGGACTGCCGTTGAACCACTCGATCAATGACAACCTGCAGTTTCATGAAGACCAGATTCTCTTTTATTTGGTGGACATGCAGTCACTGGATAATGTTTGACTGTAAGCTCGGCTGCAGCACAAGATTTTCTATATGAAGCTGCTTCAACTTCATGATCCAATCAGTGCAATGTGTAATATAAATTTAAACATTCATGCATGTGTTGAGGTCCAAGATCAGGATAAAATTCATGCATGCACCTTTACTTAATATCTGCTACTAGGGCATGCTTATATGTTTTTTAGTGAGTGATTTAGAATGTTGTAAATCAAATTCTCGCAGATGTTAACCTCCATTTATGTTCAAGTATTTCTTTGTTCCCATTATTGGAATTCTGTGCGAGAAAACCCTTGCATTGCTTCATGTCTCTGATTTCTAAGAGCAAACAGTGAACATACTCATCATTTTCAATGTCGCCACCTTCCTGCTTTTGGCTTAAGCTCCTTACAGCTGCCAGCAAGATTGAAGAGACGCCGACATCAAGACTGGATCTAAAACTGCTGAAGCACAGTCGGTGAACAAAACTCGTATACGTGCAGGTACAGTCACGCATTAGCATGGAATGATTTAAATTGTGTTTGAAACACCTCAGACATCATAATTTTGGATTGGAGAACAAGGAATGAAATGTGATGGTTTTCAAGGGGGGGGGGTTTGCTCTGCTTTTCATTTTATATTGGATGAGTCATATTCTGAAATATGTTCAACGTATCATTGTATGGAAAGAATGTTTATAGACTTGCAAGCGACATCAGAGGATGAGAGCTGACAGTATATGTTCATATAATGTAACTCACTTGTATGATAAATATTGGAATTAACAGTGGCATCAGACAGAAAAATGGAATGACTTTGTTATGGAATCAAGACTATATCCAATTATCATACTTTGGAATTGTTCCTGCCAATTGGTTGGGCTCAAATTACGTCCAGCGGAAGCACTCATACCAGGATAGCTTGATCCTCGATATCGGACCTACTTACCGTACTGCTGAACAATCAGTGTAAGTGCTGGACCGGCTGAATCGACCTATGTAAGTGATTATATTGTTACAATCACATTATTAATTGTCTAGTCTATTTAGCTTATGCAGATATGATTGTCACTCCGGTTGCAGGCAAGCAAACAGCAAACGAGAAAAGACATCCGAGCCATTGGCCGCCTGGTCAATGAAAATCCCTCTTGCTAGTTCTGGCTGTTGCTAACATGTTCAAGGGGCTTGTAAGTGTAGAAGCGGGCACAGATGGAGTAGTAGGCGAGGTTCAGTATCTGGAGCAAAGTGATGATCCAATACAAGTACTCTAGCCTGCCCCTATTGAGGTTGTTCTCCGGCAACCAGTTGGAGCCTCCAGGTCCACCACTGAAGTGATGTACCATAGACACGATGAGTGTGCTCATATAGTTTCCCATTGATATCGACAGCCAGAATAGTGCAGTGGCTGTGCTACGCATGCTCTCTGGTGCTTGGTCATAGAAGAACTCCAGGTGCCCTATCGAAGTAAATGCCTCTGCAATGCCGTGCAGTAAGTACTGTGGTACCAGCCACAAGGCCGACATCGGCACTGTAATGTTGGGAGAGTCCAGCAGGCCATGAGTTCTTGCACACTGCCGTCGTTTGACCTTGTATCATGTTGTATGTTATGTTAGATTTTGACCTGAAAGTGGCTCTGGACAAGCGTAAACCATCTAGAATCATACCTCAACTAGGCCAGCAACAAGTGTCGCGAGCGTGGAGATGGCGAAGCCGATGCCCATTCGATGAAGGAAGGAGATGCCACGGTCAAGGCCAGTGATGCGACGGGCAAGGGGCATGAGGAGGCGATCGTATATGGCGATAGTGAGGAGCATAGCAAGCATGGTGAAGACAGTCATGGAGCCCGGGGGTATCTGGAAGGAAGAGGAAGAGGAGAGGTGGCGGTCCATCGTGCGTGCCTGCTGAAGAGAGAAGGTGTTCTGCTGGGACGCTGCAGTGATGACTAGTATGCCTGCCGCCCAAATGGGACCCATTCTGATAACGGATTTGAGCTCTTCCACCCTGTGGATGGTGTTCAGCCTCCATAGATTTGGCTTCTCCACATCATCTTCTTCCGTCACTATCGCCGCCTTGTCGAAGAAGCTGATGAGGTTAACATACAATTCACGGTCACGCTTACACTTGAAAGATCTATGTCGACGGAGATGCAGATGTAAGTTTTATCATCATAACTCATAAGTGTATTTGTGTAAGAATCTAAAGACATTTGCAGGTATTGGCAGATATACAAAGTGTGCCACCACTTGCTGTCATTACAGGGGAGGATCTATGTAAACACAGGAGCCTCCTGGTAGCCAGTTCCGGCATGATCTTGACCATGCAACTCAAATCCAAAGGCTGACGTCTCACTGAAAAGAATCTGAAGTCTCCATACAGATGGGAAAGCCGCAGATACAGATTTTGGAGAACAACTAAGTGAAATCCCAAGCATCGACCCTTGGTAAGGAGTACACTTGGTCCCACTATAGTGGGATGCATGCATGTATAGATATTAACCCGTATATGGATATTAACGGATATGAAAATTATGTTATTATATCTTGAAGAAATAGATGCACATGTAAATGAATATGGGCAAATACTGGTATCACTACAACAAATTTGGGTTATATTAACGTTTTTTTTTCAAAGTCCGCCACTAAATCAACTGATGTTGAATATATAATAACAATATCATTAGTTGTGATTTCCTTTATATTTGAAATTAACGATGAATATAATATATGTCGTTATATCATTAGTTGTGGTCCATATAGCGATGTTTATTTGTTATTTTTCATAATTTTAAATAATCATCACTAAATTTCGAACTAAAATTTTAGCGATGATTAGTTAAAATTTTGAAAAATAGCAATGGATTAGCATCGCTACATGGACTGCTGACGATACATCGACAGATTCAAGTATAAAAATTAGTTTCGCAACAAACAATATCGTCATTATATATTTAACAATGGTCGAGTTAGTGATGGATTTTGAAAAAAAGCATCATTATAGTCCAAATTTGTAGTAGTATATTATTTATAATATTGTATAAATTAATTTAAATTTACATATATTTGATTGCTTATGCATGATATAAATATATTAAATATATTTATTTCGTAATAATAATATCAAATATGATGGAAGAAGTTATAAAATAATGTTACTTATAGTTAAAACAAATATGTAACTATGTTTAGATACAGAAATGGATGCACGAATAAATATATGTGTAGGTAAAATGGGTTTGCCTTTGGGGGAGCTAACTTGGCTCTCTGTCTCATTTTTCTCATTTTTTTATTTTTTTTTGAAAAATGAATCTGTGAAAATTCATCAATATATACATATATTATGTCATTCAAGTTTCGTGCAAAACAAAAATACGACCTTCATCTAGACAATCATTTTTTAACATTCATAGAATTGTTGAAATCAACCTCATTTGAATGGAGATCGTATGAGTTTCTATTTAATGATATAATATAATGAAACCGTGATGAATTTCACAATTTATTTCAAAAAAATAAAAACTGAGAAAAATGAAGTAGGAGAGCCTAAGTTAACAACGAGAAGATTCTCTGTTGCAGCCCCTATTGCAACAAACTCTGTAGTAGGAGCTGGAGTTGCTCAAACTTGATCGAGCAGTTCGCAGAGATTTGCACTCTTTGTGAGATTCCACTGTGTAAATTCACGTGAATTGTTCGATCAAGATCGAGCAGCTCCAACCCCTACTGATGAATTTGCTGCAGCAGGGACTACCGCGGATGATCGCTCCCAAGTTAACAACCCTATAACAGGCAGTCCCGCAGTTTCATTTTACCCTGTATGTATAGACTTTAAAGTGATAGATATCTTTGTCCGTATAATCCCTAGAGCCCACCATGGTAATGAAAAATGGAACCATGTGATTGTCGTCTCTCTCGAAAGATACGTGAGGGATGATCCTACCAACAGCTGTCTGTCTCTCTCTACACTCGTGACGTTCGTCTTCACGTGGCCGACAGTAGGAAGAAGCTGATAAAGCCTAAAGCCAAACTCGCTACTTGTAATGATCGTACGAAGAGAAAATATAATAAAAATTTTAAATCTCAGATTCGGCACTCACTCACACATGCCGCTTCCTCCGGATTGAGAAGATAGAGGAGTTCGAGTGTGTGCGTATTAAACAAGAAGGGAAATCAAGTTATTAATAAATGACTGCACCAGTAATCCTATAGTTACATGCATACATACGTACGTACGTTAATTGAGGGGTATGAAGAAGCTTCCCATAGATGGAGATGTTGCGATCGAGATGATCGGCCTGAAAGAGGTGATCAGCATGATGAAGCTTGCGCTTCCTGACAGCGGCGACGACGACCTGAGCAAGCCTGGTGAAGGGGCTCCCTGCGGGCTCCAAGTTCCTGTACATGGGACGGCCAAGCACGAAGGAGACCAACGACAGCCCCATGGCGATGGTCGGGATCCCCAGCCCCCATCCCCACCCCACGTTGTCCTGCACGTACACCACTCCTGTGACTGCCACCACCATGGATGCCCCCATGCAGAAGTAGTACCTGCATATCATGCAATCTGCTTAACATATAGGGTTGCAGTTAACTAGTCTACATATATACCAGTTAAAGAAGCTCCATGTCTTGGCACTGTGGTCGGCCCTGCCGTCCTCGTCAAGCTGCTCTGCGCCGAAGGCCACCACGCACGGTCGGATGCCACCCGCTCCTAATGCCGTCAGAAGCAGCGATACGTAGAGAACAGCGAGCTGGTAAGGCTCCGCCTGCTTGCAACCCTCCGCGCCGGTGCAAGGAGCCGGTCTCAGCTGCGGGAGAACCGCCGACACCGTCAAGCTTATCATTCCCTGCTCGATCGACCATGCCCGTTAATGTATAGTTACTCACTTCATCTGTTCAACACATAGAAAAATGGCAGGACTTTGCTTACAATTTGGTAGAGAGCTGAGCCGGCAGTGATGGTCCAGAAGCGGCCGATGTAGGCATCGGCGAGGAAGGCGCCGAGCAGAGGCGTGAAGCTGGCTGTTCCGCCGAAGTTGGTGAGTGTGGTGGCGGCCTTTGCCAGCGGCATGTGCATCTGCTGGGTGAGGTAGCTCATCATGTTCGCCGAGAATCCCACCACCGCCAGCTTCTCCGATATCTCGTTTGCTGTACCAAAAACATATGTATATCGATCATCCTTCTTTACATTGGTAACATTCTTCTTTGATGCAGATGTGTGTGGATCTTACCGAAGATGAAGGGCATGGTCTTGATCCCTCCTTTGTTCTTCCCATCTTCGGTGTACTTGTCTTGAAGACCCGTCTCCATTTTGCTGTCTCGAGTTCCTACCATTCCCTCCTATTTATAACATCGCATCGACGCCCCGCTGTTCTCTCTCTCTCTCTCTCTCTCAAGAACTGACATGAACACATGGCTTATTGAATGGGGATAGAGACGACCCACTAGAAATCTATGTATCATCATCCACATATCGATAGGCGGTCCATTTAAAACCCTCGTCCTCTGTGGACACAATTTTGGAGCAAGGACTGGACGTGTGGTTTCGTGGCATCATGTGTGTCCTCTACATGTGATACCAAGCGAGCAGCTCCTCATTTACAGCAACCCTCTGTTGTACAGCAGAGGATCTGCTCTCTGATACCAAAAGCCATCACGGGTACAGCAAGCTAGGCTGCAGAAATCTAGCCGTTCTTTCACGGCTTAGACGGTCCAGATCATTCGCGGATACTTGGTTGAAACATTCACCTTGACTTGACCTCGTAGATTTTTTAGATCTCCTGTCAACCATCTTTAAACTTTCTCAGAGCGTCTGTTCAATGGAGAGTCAGCAGACTCTGCAGTACCCATTTGAGTCGTTCGATCTTGATCGAGCCGTTCATGTGATTTTACACGGTTCGGACTCACAAAAAGTGCAAAATCGCGTGAACCTTTCGATCAAGATCGAGCGGCTCAAATGAGTACTGCAGAGTCTGCTAGGCTCCCTATTGCAGTAGAGGATCCATTTCCTTTGAGAAAACCAACCGGGTTCAAATAGGTAGGTAGTAAACTTGTTTCATTTGTAGGGAGGATCGCATATTGGATAATGGTACACAATATGAATGCACTTCATTAATATTTCATGGTGTATCTGATCCTTCTTCAGGTGTATGTCACTTTGACTCTCAAAATGCACAATAACAACTTTAATGGAATGTAGCATAGCATTCCAACTCACAGTAAAGAAGACGTACTCATGGATCTTTTTATTGGCATCTCCAACATGGTAAATATTGACATAGCCAACAAGACTATAGTTATTTCTCCCAAACTCCAAATTAGTAGTACATGTAGGTTTCCTGCTGCAAATGTTATTTTCACGGAATCACCATGTATATGCCGATGACGCCACTGAAAGAAAATTCAATATTTACCACCACATAAGTGCGACTGGAGCAAATATGGTTGCATTTTCAAATTAACACCAACATGCGGTTGCAATTAGGGCTGCTAATCGAACCAAATATAACGAACGAACCTATGTTCAAATTCGGTTTGATAAGGAAGTTCGAAAGTTTGAGTTCGAGTTTGGTTCTATAAATGTTCGATAGGATATGTTCGAGTTCGAGTTCGTTTATAAAACGAACTTTCGAGTTCGATTCGATAATAGTTCGTATTTAACTAAAACTTATTTATATGAACAAATTCAAAACTGGAGTTCGATAACAAGATTCAATAAGCAGTAAAAATAAGAAATTGTTCAAATTAAAGTGGTACAAAGCCCAATAAATATCATAATTTCTTTAACCTCAAAATTTATTAAGTGTATAAATACTAAGTTACACATATACATACACATATACATATATCGAACTCGAACTTTTATCGAACGGACATATGTTATGTTCATGTTTAGTTCGTTAAGCTACTGAACTAAAACTTGAAGTTCATGTTCAGCTCGTTTAGAAACGAACGAACATTTTTCGAACTATTATCGAACGAACTCGAATACGAACATGATCAGTTTGATTAGCAACCCTAGTCACAATTTGGTGTACTACAAACTTTCTGCTATATGTGACGATAATGTTATCACAATGTGATGCCCTACACACTTGCTAATATATATGACCATAATGTGATCACTATGTGGTGGTTTATGAATTTGCTTATGTGTGTGATCAGGATGTAATTTCATAACATGGCCACAAATTTCCTGGAAGACCGTCGCTCGTCCACTTCTACCTCTTTCCCTTTCGCTCGCCTTAAAGCTCTTTCTCCCCTCGCCCATGCACCCAAACTCGATTGCCCAACCTTCTCCTCCCTTCCCAACATCATCATTGGCTCCTCACCCCACCTCCACCACCTTTTCCTCGGCCCCAACCTCCTTTGTCGTCCCCTCCTCCTTCCTTTCCCACCTTGTTTGTATCATCCTCCTTCTCCATGCTCACGTCGACTTCACGACCTCTTTCTCCTCCCTCCTAGACCTCCACCACACGTCTCTCTCTCTCTCTCTGTCTCTGTCTCAACACACGTCTACCATTTCTCCCTCTCCAACCCTTATGGTTTTACACGTAGGGTTTGTGGAGATTGTGATCGTACTCACACTACCGTTGTACTGTTGGACTTATTGCTCGTATATCTTCATCTTCTTCAATGCCTCGTGCTTTCAAAAAAAACATCATATTTCGTGAGATAAAATCAGGAGATTCTTTGCTCGGATCGTCGTTATGGATTGTGGGAAGTACACATCTCATCCACGCACCTACAAGTGCTCTCTTGTCAGATCGGACTTAAGATATGAGGTCTTTTTCTTTAGAGGCCTTGAGATTGCTATCAGACTTCAAGAGATAAACCTTATACTTGTTTAATCATGGTGAGACAGTATGAGAATTGTTCTCATGCCATGTCGTTTCATCAAAAAAATTTTAAATGCCACTGCTATTGAAACTTATATGACAAGTCTTATTTTTGTCAGATACAATCAGACACTCATGATTCCATGATACATGGTGCACTATCACCTTCCTTGAAAAATACTAGAAATAAAAAATAATAATAATAAATGAAAAACATATCAAGAGTAAATAAAGAGAAACACAAGAAATACCCGAAAAAAATCGAACTTATAAAGAAATACTTTTATATAAAGTGCTCTAAATAATTAGAATCGAAAAGGAGTTATGTATGTGGAGCTTATAAATAGGCCTTTCATAGCATCATTGTTTATGAGAAGCATAAAAAAATTATACAGCTCGTTCTGGTTTTACTCCCGTGATCTCATTCAACTCATATGCAGTAGTGTTTCATGTAAAATCCAAGCACTCTACACTAAGTTATTCGCTTGATTGTTGCAACACCTCGGAAATTTTGACTTTTTTCAAATTTTAAAATATGTACAATATCATACTCAAAAGAAGTGTCTCGTCGCAAGCTTTCCAATGAGATCAAGAATGCACGAGTCCGAGTTCATATGAGGAAGTTATACCCTTTTTAGTGAACCATGATCGGGGACATTTATGGAAATATTACCCACAGATTTTGATTTTATTATACACGTTGGGAAGATATTTTGGAGCATGATTCACCTTAAAATTGACAACCTTAATTTCTTATTTCACCCATGAATGATCTTTAAGATCCTTTTTATCTCCTTCCATTCCGACGGTTCTTCAAAAGTTGATCCCCCATCCTTCTTCTCTAGAGAGGCAAGTGGAAGAGGTTCTCCCCTTTGGAGAACCACGAAGCTTCGAAGCTTCATTACGAGGAGAGGAGGAAGAGCGTCATCGTAAGGGAAAGGCGTTGCAGCACTCAAATCGTCGATCGTGCGCTCGGATCAAAAGTTCACGTGAAGGCAATGGATCTTCGATTCTCTCCCTATTTTCTTTCGAGTACCTTGCGAACAAGGGATATTGTCGGTTTTATGAAGGACGAATGATTGATTTCGATCCTACCTTCGGGGTCGCTTTTGATGTTGGTACATCATGTGTGTGTATGTGTGTTAGTTCATCATCAAATTCTCAATTTCATGCATGAGCGTGGATAAGAATCAATCTCTTTTATAAGATCTCGATTGTTGTGGTGTTGCTGTGGATAACCTTACCAATTAAACTAATGATAACTAACAAACCCTATAATGTGAGTCCACATGTTCAAAATCGGGTTTACATCAAAAGATCTACCGTGAACTTTGCTTCTTGAGGCCGTGACCGCCTATAGGTAAAGATATAATGACTCTACATAAATGTCTAAGAAGTTAATATTGCTGACACGTACTATGTTTTCCTTTCTAATTACATGGATTTGTAGGTTATCAACGTTGTATCAAACTAATTATAACCCATATAAGAGTCATTATATTATGGTGTGTTGAATCGTATTATGTTGGATGCAGTCTGGAGATGCTTGCTCTTGGTTTGAAATATCACAATTAGGATTAATTTATCCTTGACAGTTTGTTATTGCTCTATAATTTATGTTTTTTTTCCTTTTGGGTTATCTGGAAATTAAGCTCTAGTGACCTTATTTTACTCAGATGATTATCATTTGTACCTAAATAGAGTATCGAGCGTGGATCCATTCAGATGATGGCCGAAATAGTTTGACTATATATGAAACCAGTGCAACAGTTAAAGTATTAGATTGGAAAAGTTCACAAGTCACAGATAAATACCCGGATTTGTGTAAAATGGATTGATGAGAATAACAAGGATGTTGGTGTTGTGTTATTAAGTTGAACAAGTCAACAGATATAACCCTTCTCAATATTATTGAAATACCTTTATACATTTCGATAGTAAATCAGCATCGCGATATTATTATTACTAACTTTACTGACAGTAAGATCTTCCCCATCACGGCCTAATGTTGTATTCATATGCATGGTTTCTCCCCTTGTGTGATGGCTTAGGGATATAAAGGGAATTTTTATATAGATGGCACAAGAGGACATTTTTTTATTTTTTCCCCCTTCACCTTACATACAATTGGTGATGTGTTATCTTGGTCAAGGATACCAACATGCAACAGTACTTGAGTAAGGCTTATATATATGGGTATTGCATACGATACTTGCAAGTTTTCATTGGAACTGGGATTTTTGATGAGAATTGTGACATGAAGGTTGAAATTATTAATGCATTGGTTATGGATTATAATTATCACAAGGTGGGTGCACACCCTTGTGGTCCGACTGAGCCGACAGTGAGTCACCCCCACTCGAGGGGTATCTAGAGAGTTTAGGTGGATGCACATGTACATCATACCATGCAGATATGTTTTGTTACTATTGATTTTGGGGTGAGCAAGACTCCCCTGGCAGACTCGGTTGACAGAACCATGGTTCCTTGGGCTATACGCCTCGTGTCTCGAGTGTCAGAGTACTACCAACTAGACTAGCTAAAGGATCGCACTTGCGCACATGTCTTAGTTTGCACTATCAATGAAGTGATGCAGGTTTCATTCCTAGTGTAGACTTTCTCCTTTGACAGGTGAATCCGGGATTATTAAATAAATAAAGCTACAAATAAAAGAACAGAAAGAAATGTATAAATTTTGTAGAGTGTTATAAAGTCAATGTGGATAATCATGTAAGTTTGATAAATTCTACTTGAGATTTGGAATATAATTAGAGGCAACCTTTTTGAGTTTTTTAAAATATTTTTTATACCATTTAGTTACTGCAATTGCATTGCCTACTTAGAATCTTTATTTTATAAACTATTGTTATATCTGTACTGGGTCATTTGACTCACAAGTTACGTCTCTTGAAAATCCAACAGGAAGTCTTGAGCAGAAGACCGAGGCGAGAATATTTGGCAGCGTAACTGAGAATCATTTCTGAGGTCGTTACCTAATTGTGCAGTTTACTTTTATTATTTCTCCATCTTCTCTATTGATGATGTAATTTTAAGAATTGGATTATTCTTGTTGTCTTAAGTTGTGGATATTTTCTATATGAATGGAAATTTTCTTTTGCTATTTTTTTGTATGAATATTTTATCATGCAGGTTGATTATAATTGTTGTTGGGTAATACTTGTCAATGGACGTTGAGATGCACTCCCGCTGAGGCGGGGCGTTACAATTGTTTTTGTCTGTTTACTCCGCATATCCTATTTTTTATCCTTATAGTCATAACAGAGATGTTGTACTTCAAAACTTATCACACGTGTAACTCTATATATAGTCCATATCTTGCTCAATCAAATGTAGAGTAACTAAACTTGTCCCTTCAAGTTCGTGCTGAGGAACAAGATACACACTAAACGGAATGCTAAGGGTTCGTCTGGTTGCCAAGTAACTTGAAATGCTCCATGCTCTATCCTTGCATTCATGGGTTGGAATTAGATGTATGGATCGTACAATTTCTTTGTCACAATATTTTAACCACGTTCAAATACAAAAATTAACCTAAAAATATATTGCAATCATTTAAAAAGTTAATATAATACATAATCAATATTACATCACATTTATTATCTCAACTTTTCTAACCATCTAAACAACTACTATTTACATGAAGTTATCTCAACCTAACCCAGTTACCAAACATGTCTTAAGAGGGAGATGACTCGGTGCTCTCACAAAGTACTATTGTGCAATGAACGATAATGTAGTAACAAAAACAAAAGGATATTCCTTTGTGGATTGGTAAATCCAGAGTGGGAAATACGTAGCATATCCAAAGACAAACGCCACATCAAAATTTGGACCTTTGGAACGATATTGAGGTTTCCATTATTATCGATGTTGATATCTTCTCTAGATGGAGACCACCAAGCCATGTGGATGTGGTCATTCCAGATGTAGGAAGAGTCCACGTTCTTACGAGAGTGTGGATAACGTCTCCCTCTTCCAATAATTCGATTTGTTTGCTTACCTTTGTATCCTTCTCTAAAAGTGATTGCCTTGTTGGAATGCTTTGTTACTCGTGCACTTTATAACCATTTAAGGAAGCAAAATTTTATATAAACTACATTTTTGGACTTTTGTATCCTCTTTGCAAAATAATCTATAAGTATTTTTATTATTATTTAATTTTGCAATTTGGAAATAAAATGAACTTAAAACATATCAAGTTTTAAATTATATTAGTAAATTCATTTGAAATTCAATTTGAATTCGAATTCAAAAACTTAGGAGGAATGGAAACAAATCTAGGTGAATTCAATCGTATCCCTGAACATCTAGAGATATGCCAAGTAATATTATGTATACATCTATAATGCAATGTGATTTTGAAGACCGGAGATCTCATAGTCATCATTCATCACCATCTAGATGTCAATAAGTGAGTTATATGAGCGATGACAGCAGAATAGAGATCATTTGCATAGATGAGATGTTGGGGGGCTTCCCATGACCACGATCCGTAGGTGTGAGCTCTCGCTTAGCCATTGTCAAATCAATGAGATATGTGCAGGATCCGATAGGGGTCGTATGGATAGGAGGTTATCTCCCAAAATTTGCATTACGCTCCTTTATGGAGGGTTGTTTTTCCCCAGTAACACCCATTTCCAACCCATGAGTTCCACCATCTATTTTTTATTCTCCACGTGTCGGACCCACTCGAAAATCACACACACTCTTTTATTTAATACATCAAATCACGCATTTCTCTTCCATCTATTCTCACAAAAAAATATTATAGAATACCATCTTGTCAACCTAAAATTATAAAATACTCAACTTTTAATCATTTTTTCAAACTTTAATACAATCGTGTCACAATAAACCCTCTTAACGATTAAACCATCTATCCAAATACCAAAAGATACAAAAAGATTATCCGGTAGATAGCTCTTTTTTGGGAGGGTTATCCACTTCAAGATAACCCTCTAATCGAACACACCCATAGCGATCGTGAAGGGAAGCGGATTTAGGAGGTCCTCCGATGTAGATCCCTACCACCTTTGAACTTTGTAATGTTCTCTTGTTATTACAAGATGTTGGATGTATGGGTGTGGGCTAGGATGTTGTCAAGGGTCTCATTCTTCGTGAGAATTGCATTGTCGGTGGTTGATGAGGAGGTTAGGGAAATATGATGATTTCTACTTCTGGCTAGATAATTGATTTGGGATATAAAAGTATAGCTAAACTTTTTTTATGATATATTTATCCTATTATTAATTTTGAACCTTTGATGGTAGCTTATTGGTGTGAGATTGGTGATGGAAGTAATAGTTGGATCCAACCTTTACCTCATTGATATTCAAACGGCTTTTTGATGATCTACTAAGGCTATTTGACCTCCTTAGGAACATGAGAAAAGTGGGCAGTTAGTGGGACCATAGTGATTGGAGGAGAGCTGATCCTTTGTTGTAACTCTCGTTACAGCAATGCTGCTATAATCTCAAATGATTTTTTTTGTAATTTCGATTTCAAAATTCAACCATATAGATTGAATCTTAGATTAATCCTCTATGTATCCTCGAAATTTTGCATAAATTGGAGGTCATTTGCTATTTTATCTTAATATTTGATTATTCTGGTCCTTTTTAAATGGAATTTAAGTTCCTTAAATATTACCTAGATCTTCAGACATTAAGACGGAATAACAAATGACCTCTGATTTGAACAAAATTTGAAGGATATGTAGAGCATTAATCTAAGAATCAAATTATAAGGCTGAATTTTGGAACTGAAATTGAAAAAAAATGGAATTAAAGCAACTCTATTGTAACGAGAGTTGCAGCAGAGGATCCGCTCTGGTGGTTGGAGGGTGTTCTAAATTGATGCATCATATGAACCCTCGCAGTTTTGGGAGCTTCTATATGTGTCTGAAGGGAAGGAAAATTCTTTGCTTTTACTGCTTATTTGGATGATCGTTAACATGTAACGGTCATCCTTTGGCTTTTTTTAAAGAACATGAAGATATTGGTGTCCATTACGTCACCCCATCATGTTCTATAGCATGTGGACAACATGTACCTAGAGGGACAATGTCTCAGTTGGGCCATCTCTCCATTGTCTTGTTCCTCATTCTGGGGGCCTCTTCAAAGTGGCATAGTATGTCAGGATCAAGAGAGGTTAGAGCCATCGACGAGTCCTAAAGATCATTTACTAGGGATTAGCTCAGCCTCAAAAAGATCTTTTTTCCCAATCTACCATAGATGTCGAGTCTAAAAGAGCAGTGGTCGATTGCTTTTCATTCTCTCATTTACCTCACCCTTTCAGAAATAGAAAACTGATAGTCTGATATTCCTTTCATAGTCTCATATTTGACTAGCTTGATTGATGTCAGATTAGATATGTAAGGGTTGATTTCCTTCAATATGGGAGCTGGCAATAATTTAAAAGATGAGCCAACTTAAAATAATTCTAGAAAAAGAGGAGATGATAATTAAAATTTAAAAGTCACCATCTTAGAAACCCTAGACTTTCTGTTAGCATATATTTGGAGGGTATGCTATTTTATTTTTGATGTATTCTCTTCCATCTGTAAGATTGAGAGATATCTAAGCTAAGATTGAACTCCATCTGTACCATTAGTGTCTTGTCTTGTTTTGAGAGTATAAAGCATTGTTTATTATTTGAGGATTAAATAGAATTGGAAATCTAACGAAGAACTTTATGTTGTCTATATTTCTGGATGTTACGGAGACTGCCACTTAGATGATGAGTATTGTACATTTATTGAAAAGTTGAGGTGACCACGAACAGTAATTGCATCCTATTTATTCTTGATTTATTGGTCACTTTGTGCATATATACTTATGATGCAATCTTTGATGATAATTATCTTTTTGGTTTATGTTTCTGGTTTTGATACTTTGATGATAATTTTAAAAAGGAAGGAGGTATTTAGAATAAATATAAAGTGACCTGAACCCCAAAAGAAGGCCAAGCATTGGCTTGATCGCCAAATAAAACAAGTAGAGAGAGAGAGAGAGATAGGGCCCGCTCTATATTGTACATATTAGTTATGGAAATAAATAATTATTTCTGACAAAATAAAAATAAAATATACTTTTTACCTTCTATATCTTTCAAAAAATAAAATAAAAATTAAAAAAATAAAAATAAAAATAAAATTCTCTCTCCCTTGTACAAAATACATGTATATATGATTCCTTCTCTATATATTATATACCTGTAAAGAAATAATAATAATAATATAATAAAATTTATTTTTTACTTAAAAAAATTATGTTGTAAATAAATAAAATATAAAATTGAGGTATTTATGTAAAAATATTAAAATAAAAATAATTGTAAAAAATAAGTAGGCATATTATACATGTATATAATACATTATATTGTAAATAGACTAGTTTATTTTTCATAAAAATAATTAAAAATCATAGAAAAATCCCTTGAAAAATAATAAACATTATTTTATTTTATTTATTCTTTAATTTAAATTCATTTATTATTTTTAATTTATTTCTCTTTAATTTTCCCTGTTATTTTGTCCTATAGTCTATTCTGTCTTCTTCCTCGACCGCTCTTGATTGGTCCAAGGGGGATTGTTGACTCCGGTCAATTGCCTCCCCCGGGCTCCTTTTTCGCTCAGACCCGGTTCGTTGCGCTCTTTGCCAAATTTTCTCAACCCCATCCAATCGATTCCTCATTCCATTTACAGCTCCGATTATTGAGGGAAGATCCATGATCCTCGCACGTTGTCATCTCTAGGGATCCGACCCTCGGTTCGCGTGCTCCTAGCCTCCTAGGAACTCTATAAAGTCTCCCACCCGCCTCCCAAGAGCGGTAGCTCGTGACTCGCTCCCATTTCAAACCCTAGCCACCTCCAACTGAGTGATAGGTGCTCGGAGCATCGTTCGAAGCTCGGTTTGGTGCAGTAGGACCGACACTCACCCTTCGTGGCCATATTTCCGCCATGAGTAGCCTCCCCCGCCTTCCGCATTGAGGTTGAGGCCATCACCCCAACGATCATCTTCGCTTGGAGCTCAGGAGCACACCCAGATCTTCAGGTATTCTTTATTTCCTTCGCATTTCCTGATTTGATATGACCTTTCTGTTCATCGCCGCCGCATCTCCATCTGCTCTGACCAGTTGGTCATAGCCTCGACATCCATCTTCAGCCATTCATATCGACCCACGGACTCACCCTCCGTCTTGCTCCACAACCTGATCATCCTTAGCCTTGATCTTCAGATCGAGATTAGGACTTAGATCTCCCCTACCACCTACGTCGGAGATCGAACGTTGCCCCCTCTGCTTTTTTGGCTTCTAGCTTCAATAACTCGAATCGAAGCATAGACCCAAATCCTAGCATTTCTTTGCAAATGATAGCGCGTGCTTGGAGCCCCCGTTTCATCCATCAGAGGTTCACCGGAGCAGCTCCAGATCTACTTCATCGCCGTGCATATCCGGTCGGTGACTCCTCCATCGGGCATGCTCAGTCAACGCGGAAACCTTCTACGATCATTCTCGTGCCTCCCGATCGACCATCAGATCGAAGGATCATCTCCTTGGCTCCAGTGAAGTTCACCCGACGCTATTCTGCTAGGCGTCTCCAGCACCGTTAGATCAGTCCCAAGTCAGATCTACGCCGCCGACATCAACAGGCTTTTCAACCGTTAGATTATAGCTCTGACGCATCTGCGCCCCACGTCCTCGACCATTTCTGAGGCGTCAGATCTGACATCTGTAGAGGATCAGAGCCGCACGTTCACGTGCCACCAGCGGCCACCACGTGTCCCTCATGCGCACCGCATGCGCCTGTAAGGGTATATTGCATTATTTGCCCTGCACTTTTTATGCTTTATTCTCTAGTTTGCTAAATAAAGTTGTAGGTTGAACTATTTGCATGATAGCCCCTATTGTTTCCAGTATTTACATTTGAGTCCTCCCAGTCTAAAAACATGTGCCAGCTTACATGCTTTGTGGTGTTTTTGTAAATTTTATCATGTAGCTTTTGAAGGTTAATCTTTAAATGAAATGTTTTCTGAATTTGCACTTATGCACCTGTAAACGTTGTATTATGCATGTGCTTGAATTTCGTGGGAATTTTATAGGGATATCCCTGGGCTTTGATTGAGTGTGATTATTTAAGCTGAAACATTAGGTTATTTGCATTTAGGTCCCTACAACCTATGTGCTTTATTTTTAATTAAATAAATATCAAATCTACTCCAAAAATTCCCCAAAACTTACCAGTAGCTCTTGCTACTGTGTAATATTTTTGATAATTTTTGTGATGCAATTTGATTTTATTTGCTATTTTCTAAAAATCAAAACCCCCTAAAAATGTTTCTGTCTATTTTATAAAATACATTAAAAATATAAAAATACCCCTAAAAATTCTAGAACAAATCCTACGTGTTTGTTTTGGGTTATTTTAAGTTATTTCGTTATTTTCTGTAAAACCCCTAAAAATCACAAAAGATCAACAGTCTTATACAAATCAGTCAAAATTATACAAAAATCAAAAAAAGTGATTTTTCAATTTATGTAGTTATATATTGCTATCTAGTTTAACATAAAATTGCAATCAGGATGTTTGTGGTACTTTAGATATTTTAAAGTTGTCTTATTGTCTAGGTTGCACACTATTTTGCTATTTTTGCATTTTTCATTTTTAGAAAATCTCGTAAAAATAAAAAACTTAGAAAATTGCCAAAAACACTTGTAAATTTTGAAAATGTAAAAATACTCTTATTTAGCATTTATGGATATTTTTAGTCTTAATAAAAACTGTTGAGGTCGGTTTTCCTTTATTTTCTTATTCATTTTCTTATTAGAAAAATATAAAAAAATGTGCAAATTAAAAACCACAAAAATGCATTTTATTTCTTGATTTCTCGACTACTTCGTAGGCTTAGCCCGTGCTCCTTGTGTTCCACCATGGTCGTTATAGCAGGTTAAATAAATAGCGGAGACTGCTTCTTTAGATTTTGAGCTTTATTGTTTTGATTTCTGGTCTTATTTTTCTTGTTGAGTCCAGCTCGGGTAATTGAGGTCACAACGATCTTTGATATTACTTAGCCTCGATCGCCTGAGCGCTCATCAGAATGGCGTCGTTGCCGAGGAACACGTCTTAGTAGTCGATTTCCAGATTTTACCTTTTATCTACTTTTGGCTCTATCTGTTATAATTGTTTTCTTACTTGTTTCTATTTTTCTTTTCTATGCAAGGGGGACCGCTCGAGGAGCTTGCGACTTTTGGTTGGAGGACCCACACCCGTAGAGGATCTGGAGGACAGGAGGAGCACAGTTATATAGTTTAGAGTAGTTAGTTTCTTTCTTATAACATTTGATTATTATTGTAATAATACAGGGACTCAGAGACCTTGGATAGTTTTGGACACTTGGCCTTTATCGGGGTCTGTTTTGTCGAGCACCGGTGTGCTCGGGGGACCTCACTGTGGTTTTCGTCGGTTTTGATTTCTCGCCTTTTATTTCTATTTTGATTCTCGAAGAATTTGGTACCTATACTTAGGGATTTCTCTGATCGTGACGTAACTGATTAGGACCCAATCCCTAACTATTTGCATGTGCTTATAGTTCGTAATTGGATCTAATTAATAATCACAATAAAAAGTTAGTTTGATCAGACCTGAGTTCACGTGCCGTGAGGAACCATATACAATGCTGGCAGGACCTGTTGTGGCGGGCATCGAGTGGTTCTCAAGATTGGACTCCGGACTTAGTCTTATTAGCTAACTATTAGGGATGCAAACGGTCGGATACGGATACGGATATAGGTATTATCGTATCCTTATCCATTTTCTAATACGAATACGGATGCGGATATGGATATTGACGGATATTAAAACTATCTTACCATATCCTTAAAAAACGGATACGGATGTAAAACGGATACTGATTGCACACGAGTAATGTTAGAAATACTATATGGAATCGACTAAAATATATAAGAATTGGATGGAAAATACATGATATTAATTTACTAAATGTGTTTCTATCACAAAATTATATAAATATGATAAAAGGAGGTAGAGAATTATGTTATATATGGTTAAAAATAAATTTATGACTATATTTATATACAAAAACGGATATACGGATACAGATACGAATACGGATGCTTACGGATATCAAAATGATATCCCGATCCGTATCCGTTTTAAAATGGATACGGATGTCAAAATCTGTATAAAACGGATACGATGATGGATCGGATACGGATATATCCGTATCCGTTTGCATCCCTACTAACTATCGTTCTTCTCGTGTAGAAATTGCTCGTTTAAAGCCAGTTTCTTCTTACATCATATAGATAGTTTTATTTCTATCTTTTAATTTATGCGTGGATCACCCTGCATGTATAGTGCTGGCAACAGGTACACATCTCTTACTTTGAATGCATCATTGTGTTTGATCGCGCATCGGCTTTTTTGACTTCTCCCCTTGTTTTTGGACTATAAATAATCGGGAGAATTGAAAAATTCATTAGGTGTTGATTTCTTATTGAAAAATACCAAAAAAGAGATAACCATAAAATTGACATTGCTAATCAAACTTGATCATAAAATACACTTCATCTAAAAATCTGATTTGGGAGAGCAATCCCCTAATTGTTTGGTTTAATTGTGCGAGAGAGTGACCGTACACTAGGCTAGAGCCATACCTGAACTCTCATTATACTATTGATCTAGGAATTAGTCATTCTCCAGTGAGGATCGCTCTGATTTTCGGTAAAGCCGGCCATGATATCCTTACCAGAGTGAGTTGAACGGGTAGCCGATAAATAGTCTGCAACTTTTACTGGCTGGAAAAGATCTAACTTTGGGATTGGGCCAGTCTCTTGGGAGCATCAGGTTCTTACCATCTCACTTAATCACTCTATTAGACTGAATTATCAACTAAATAAAATTGACAAGATAAAAGACCGAACTTTCACGGTCATCAGCTCTTAGTGTTGATAGGTGAATTGGGGGTTTGTTTGCTGATCTTGTTTGTTTTCAGATCCCATCCGTCTTGTCTCCAGATCATGATGATGGACCGGAGATCCCTTAGGAAGCTATTGGTTGCACCTCTTTCTAGCACTCCGCCCCATTCATCTAGGTTGGTTCGCGAGAGCCCAGACCCGCTTTCCGAACTCGAGTTCGATTCTGCACTGCTCCCCCTCGACCACCCTTTTACCAGTCCCTAGGTGCCAGAGCAAAGACCAGGGCAGATATTCATTCACTTGACGACACTTGAGTTCGAGTCTTTTGCCTTTGCAGAGACTCGAGAAATGGCCAGCAGCGAGGAGCGCACCGATGGACAGCCCCAGACTACCACCTATATTTTGGATCAAGACGCCATCAACAACACACTGTTAGCCTCCCTGGAGATGATACAGTGCCAGATCATAGACTAGGGAGCATTCTTGGTAGATATGCGTAGAGAGATGGAGCATATGCGAGCCAACTGAAGAGAGCAGAACTGAGCCGGTGGTGGAGAGATACCAGAGCGCAGAGTAGAAGGAGACCATACAAAGGAGTCATTGGAGCCAGTCTGACCAACCAGGCTGATGAGAGAGTTGCATAACCCTGGTGTGACTCTTATACACCGTTGGATTCAGCTTCCGGCGATTCTGGGAGATTTCAAGCTCCCACCCCCAAACGATCCAGTTGTTGCCCAAATTCCATGGGCTTGCCACCGAGGAGCCGTATCTTCACCTCCAAGAATTCGAGATGATCTGCAGCACGGTCCACTACAGACATGCGGATGAGGACACCATCATGATGATGGCTTTTCCATTCTCCCTAGTCGACAGAGCAGCCTACAGGCTGAAGCATTTGGGGAGATATGTCACTTCTTAGGAACAACTCCGAATTAAGTACTTGAACAAGTACTATCCACTCGACCGGACAAATGCATCTAGAGCTTTGATCAACAATTTCTCCAACGAGCAGTTCCATGAGGCGTGGGATCATTTCCGAGAGCTCATTGATCGGTGTCCATACCATGATATATCCAAGCCCAAATTAGTACAAAGTTTCTTTTGTGGGCTGACACCAAAGCTGCAGGGACTCGTGAATGCTTCTTATGGGGGTTCTTATTTCGCCAAAGACGAGGATCAGGTCTGGGCCATATATGAGGAGATGGCCGAGAACTACACTGTCATGTCCCAAACCTACCTCTACACTCAGGGGAAACCCTCATCCCATGTCGTGTCCTTCCAGAGGATAGCACGTGTCGATGCAGGTCCTTCTAACATCTTCTGTAGCCGCATCACAGGAAGAGTCGTCGGTCACTGGTATGGGCATCATCAGCAAGAAGCTGGACCGCATCGAGATCATCGAGAAGAAGTGGTGCAAGGGCATGACGTAGATTGACCAGCTGGCGCAGACATTGAGTGACCTGAAGACTCAGATCATGTGTCTCCGGGAGGCATAGATGGGTTCTCAACCTCGTCTTAGGTCACAGGCTGATCCTAGCAGTAGCTCGACCCGGCACTTTACCCCGCACCGACAGGTTCACCATATCCATGTGGAGTCGTTCCAGCAGCCACAACACCAGTACCTTTAGCCACCACCATCTCAGGACACTCAAATGGTGATGTATCAGCAGGATAATCCCCTGATTGTTCTTCGTTAACCCTCCTTTGAGCAGGAGCCGTAGATGGAAGTCAACGGGATTCGGTACGACCGACAGCATCCCCAGATCTGTCGAGATCATCCCAGATTCATGTGGTCGACTGGAGGTGCCTCATCCAAGCAGCAGCTTCCATCTCAAGGTGGACAATACAGCTAGCCTCAGCAGTAGTCCTAGTTCCCGCAGCAGCCACATCAACACTAACAGACAAGTCCTCATCCCTATCAGTAGGGACAATCGTGGAGGCAACACCAGCAGCAGTACTCTCAGCTTACCCTTCATCCTTCCCAGCAGCAGCCTCACTTTCAGAGTGGCAACCCATCCAGTTCTCATGGACCATGCTATGAGAACTCAGTACTCGATGATATAGCCCGCCTTATTTCCGATCAGCAGGCCATATTCAGGCGGGAGATGGACGAGTTCCACTAGGGCAAGGTTGCCATACCCGTTCAGATCGAGAACAATCCGAATAATATAAAAAGAAAATCTGAGCATGTACAGTTCATAGAGATTACCATTCCTAGTGATTCTTTGGGTGGCATTGCTTCATATACATTTGATGCTGACTTTGTTACACTTAGGAGCGGTAGGATGCCAGGAAACGATGCCTTATCTGAGCGACGATACCACGAGGATGCTGGAGCGCCAAATTACCTCAGGTCTAAACCCTTCGAGGTTCCCCCTTCTCTTCTATTTTCTTCGCACTTTTTATTTCACGTAGCTTAGGATCATATTCCCCCGATTACCTTTCTGTTTCGCCCATCGAATCATCCTCACGAGCACCTCGCCGGAGTGCACCTCCGGCCGAGTACCCTTCACGCCGCTCCACGCTTCCTTCGCCTCCACGGGGTCCAGGCTTTTTTCCCAGGACCCTCTCACCCCTTTTTGCAGGTCCACGCACGTTGAGGAGTGTCTGGAGCTCATTTCGAGTTTCGCCGGAGACGAAAGGAGCCTCCCAGCTCTGCCTTGCACTCCCGCGAGCTCCGGCCCACGCCAGAGACTTTTGGAGCTACCAGAAGCTAGAGGAGGACCCCTGGAGCATCGTCGGCCATTTTTGAAGCTCAAAAGACGCTGGAGCGTCGAGATCTGGAGCAGGAAAGCTCGCCTCGTCGGCGTTGCTTCCCTGTTCTTCGTCGAGGGCTATCCGCCGTTGGATCGGGCCGCCACTCCAGATAGAGCAACCACCGTTGGATCTCCGTTCGCATCAACCTTCAGATCAGCCTTTGGGGATCTAATCGTGGTTGTCGGTCGCGAACCGTCATCGGGCGTTCCTGAGCCGCCACGTGTCAAGTGAATCGAAGCCCGCCGTTGGATCGCCCCGCTTGGGTATTTAGCGTCTTTTACCCCGACTCTTTTTGTATTTATTTCTTAGTCTAAAAACTTTCAGTTTCAGTTATAAATATTTCGTAATATTTGCATTTGAACCCTCAGACTTTTCATAGTTGCATTTAGGTCCAGTCTACGTCACCTCATGTGCCTGTGCGCGTGAGGGGATTGGGCATTTTGCAAGGACCCCCTGGGGGTTTGTTTATTTCACTTTAGTCAAAGAAGTTTGCTATTACGTGTAATATTTTTGGATATTTTGCATGACAGCCCCTGAGATTTTTGTATATTGCATTTAGGTCCTTCCCAAGTGCGTGTATAATACGTATGGGGTTGGGAATATTGCATGTGTGCCCCCGCGGGTTTGTGTATTTGTATTTAGACCTGGAATTTTCTTTTGTAGTTATATTTTTAAGGAAAAATTACACTGTGGCCCTTGGATGCTTGGACATTTACATTTATGCCCCTGCTAGTAATGCAGTTTTTCTTTGTTGCCTTTATTTATTTCATGCATCCATAAATTGCTAAAAAATTCACAAAAATTACCTTAGGTTCCTGTTGCATTCTAGTATCACGCCATATTTTTATTTCACATTTTTATTGCATTATTATATTTATAAAATTCAAAAACATGCATTTTTCAGTACTGACTGCATTAGAAAATAAATAAAAATTATAAAACGTTTTTTAAAAATTCTAAAACAATTATATTTTATGTGTTTGCATATCTTTTAGCTTCAGACCAAAAATCACTAAAAAATACAAACGAAAACTCCTAAAAATTATAAAACCCCAAAAATCTTCTTAAAAATCTTAAAAATTCCACAAAAATCTTAAAAATGTCAATTTCTGTATTTTCTCTGATTTATTATCTTTCAATTAAAATTAATTTGAGGAATTTTGGACACTATTTGCTATTTGTCATCCTCATTTTAATTCCAACCAGCTAGTTCACTATTTTCTAGTATTTCTATCTTTAAAAATACCAAAAAATTAGGAAAAATCTAGAAAAATCACAAAAATATTATAAAAATATAAAAATCACAAAAATACTTCATTTCCTGTATTTTGACTTTTTCCCTACTTTGATCTCTCTCTTATCTCTCTTGTATTATATATTATATATTATTATATATATTTATTAATAGAAAAAAATTAATATAAAAAGAAAACACAAAGTCAGTAAATTAAAAATCAAAATATAAAAATCAAAAATCAAATAAAAACTATAAAATTAAAAACCCACAAAAATTAGCATTGGTAGACACATTATCACATTCATTTTTGTGCATTATTTCCTTGATCTATCTTGTGTGCTCCATGAGTTCGACACTCTACACATACTTGCACTATACACACTTATTGTAGAGTTATAATAAATTTTGACTCCACATTTGATTCTCATTGAATGATTGATATTGTGGGTTGATTGTTGACTTAATCGGGATCTACCGAGGGTCGCTGCAGCGACTTTGTCTCTGCCTTGTGTGAGATATTTATACCCCCGTTTTTCCTGGTTAATCAAATGGCGCCGTTGACGGGGAGCAACAACGTATAGATCATTATTTTGTGACTGATTGTGATTGTGTGTTTACCATTATTGCTTCATTCATTTCCCTTGTATTTGAGTTACATTGTTGAACTATCTGACCACTCTCTTTGTTGTCTTTGTGCGAGGTACCGCAGATCGAGGGAGACGTGTTTTTATAGGCGCATGGGCATCCACGTGAAGCCGGCTACGGCCTGCACAAAGAATACTTAGAGTTTTTGTAGATTAGCTCTAGTTTACTTTTTTGTCTATATTCTTGTAATTATTTGTGAGAGATTGACTCCAAATTTGTAACTTAAACAGGACTTGGACATTTCGATACTTCACGAGGTCCAGTGCCCGAGGGATTGTTTCCTTGGGGGTCTTGTCGGTTTTTCGCGGCTTTTTTGCGGTTTTTGACTACTTTATTACCTGTTGATTTCACGAAGATTTAGCCCCTAGATTTAAGAGTTTTTGTTGATTGTGACGTAATTAATTAAGGCCCCACACCTAATATCTTGCCTGCACCTATAGATCGTAATTGGACTTGGCTAATAATTCATTGAAAAAGCTATTTGACTTGGATAAGAGACCGCGTGCCGGGAGGGGTCGTATACAGCGCGTGTAGGATCCATTGTGGTGGACACCGATCGGATCCCAAGACCGGACTCCGGTCTCTCTTCCAAGTCTTAACTATCTGTTCTTCACGTTTAATAGAAGTTTCTCATCTAGGGACGGTTTTCTTCGTGCATCATATAGGTAGTTTTGTTCCATCTTTTAATTTATGCGCGGATCACCCTGCATGTAAAGTGCTGGAGCAAGGTACGCATTTCTATCTCTGCATGCATCATTGTGTTTGATCGCGCATCGGCTTTTCCAACTTCCTCTCCCATTTTGTTGGACTTAAAATAATCAGGAGATCGGAAAATTCGTTAGGCGTTGTCTTTATTTAAAAAAATACCTAAAAATTGAAAACCATAAATTGGGACTACTAATGCAAGCTTGACCTTAAAACTCATCCCACCAAAAATTTTATCTTGGGGAGAGTAACCCCTCATTGTTTGATTTATCTGCAGCGAGTAGGGGTGTAATCGAGCCGAACCTGAGCGAACCGACCCAAGTTCGGTTCGGTTCGATTTGCATACTTTAGGGTCCGGGTTCGGTTCGGTTCGATAAAATGAAATTCGTGTTCAGATTCGGTTCGGCTCGGTTAACATTCGTAAAAGCTCGGTTCGATTCGTTAAAGGTTCGTTTTGGTTCAGTTCATAAAAGCTCGATTCGGTTCGTTAAAGGTTTGTTTACCACAAATATAATCATGGGAATTGCACTTGAATTCTTGAGCTTACATTGCTGCTCGTACACCAAGATGAGAGGACATGTTTATATTTGTTATAATCGCTAATGGAGTTAATGACAAAATTAGGCTTGTTTCATTGTTTATGAAGTAAATTTTATATCTATAAACTCGTCCATGTTGATTATCTTTGCATGTGAACAACTTAAAAAATAATGCTATGCAATAACATATAGCTATGATGTATATACCAAGATGTCACTAAACACTTAAACAGTTAGCTGAAAAGAACATGTGGATGTTTGCCAAATTGTACATTTGTATGTCAACAATTAAACATTTTATTTGTATACAATTGATACCCCATAGTGAAGCATGTATGCAATTGTACCCCATAACGAAGCAGGGATGAAAATAAAAGAGACCACATTTGTATTCAGGTATTCGAACAAGCAATATAACAAAAGAAATATTCAATATCTAAAGCCTTCAAGCAAACAAGAAAAAAAATATAAGTTGGCATAGAATGTGTCAATAAAAGAAATCCCTATTCTTAACAAGAAATTAGGATCCTTGCAAACTAAGCTAGTTCATAGAAATGCAAGTAACAAACTTCCCAAAAATAGAATGTCCAACATAACAAAAAATTACAAAAATGATCGCAATCCAAAGCTGATGAGATACTTTCCTGCATATCAAGTTCCTGAAAAAAGAAATCAAAATAGTCAATCACATTATTAAAATCATAACACACGAGATGTCTGTAACTTTGTATTGTACCTTGTTTTGAAGGTGGTTGTAGCATGACTTGTATTGTTGAACGAAACATATCATGTCATTGAGAACTTCGCAAAATAGACGTTTTCAAACTTGCTAAAGCCATCGAAGATGCAACCTCCACAAAAAATATGAAAAAAATGCCATAAAAAAGCAACAAGATAGGAATTAGGAAAGGAGATCCCCTGAAATATAAAAAAAAGAATATCATTGACCATAATAAGTTGCATGATAAATTATTTTCTTGAATTATAAGGTGAAATGAGAGCTTTGTATTTCACCTTAGTGCGATGACATGGATCCAAAAACATCGGAAAGAGAAATGTCTAATTCTTCTTCTTCCAAATAATCTCCCTGATATTAGAAAGAATAAATAAATATTTTAAAAAAGGATTAAAAATTTAAGAAACTTACCATTGGATTAGGTGTGCCCTTCGTGCCTTCTCTAATCCAATTGCCTGCACAGACTAATGCCTCAACTGTTTTTGGAGATAAGGAGCTTCTATATAGATCGAGAACACGACCTCCAGCACTAAAGGCAGACTCTGAAGATACAGTTGTTATGGGAATGCTTAAAATATCACGGGCCAACTTTGATAAGAAACGATACTTGATGGAGTTCAACCTCCACCACTCCAAAACATCAAATTCCTGCTCCCGGACTTCATTTTCACCCACATAAAGAACTTCATCTAAATATATAGCAAGATTAGATTTCGAAGATTGCTTTGCATCATTTCTGACAAGCATGTCAAACATTTCTCGTCCTTTGAAACCTGGTTTCTTCAAAAAATCATTGGATTTTGGAGGTAAAGCACACAAGTCTTGGGTGGGTTGTGTCACATAAGATTCATAAATTTCATATAGTGCTTATTTAACCATTTGCAAATTATAATCAACCTCATGCTCCGTGTAGAGAGCTATGATGGGATTCCATAATTCATCCAAAACTATGCTACCAAACAAATAAAAAAACAGAGGTAAAAAAATATCTACCGTTTATGAACAGGAGATAGAGAGGCGATTCGCCGCTTGAAGAGTCGTTTCAAGGAGAAAGAGAGGTACGTTGTCGTGCTGTTGCTGTGGAGGATGATGAGCTCAGATGGCTGCCACCGATGTGGGAGAGGGGGGCACTCGGATGATGTCGTCGTTGATGGGATCGGATGCTTGTCTGTCGCTGCTGTGGAGGCCGATGAAATCATGGATGGAGATGGAGATTGAAAGGTGGTTGAGGTGAGGGTGAGGAAACAAGAGAGAGGCGTGTGCGGCGGCAGGCAATGTGGTGTGGTGGGGTTGGGATTAGGGTTTCCTATAATAGGGATTATACTATTGATAGTGTGAGATAGTGGGAAAATTTTATATTATATCATGTATCCACTCATAATATTGAAAAAGTTTAGATAACCCCTTATTTTTTAAGACATGAACATAAAATATGGTATACATACATATATATAATACATATATACATATATATCGAACTTTTAACGAGCCAAACCTGAGCGAACCTATGATTTTGAGATTCGGCTCGTTTATTTAATCGAGCCTAAACTTGTGTTCAGGTTCGGTTCGTTTATTTTCGAACAGAATCTAAATCGAATTTTTAAGGAGCCGAATCTGAGCGAATGTCGAACCTGAGAATTTTCTGACAGCCCTAGCAGTGAGAGAGTGACCCGCACACTAGGCTAGAGCCACACCCAAAAGCTTGGTCGACTACTGGTCTTGGTGAGTCATTCTCCATTGAGGATCTCTTCGGTAATCGGTAAAGCGGACCGCGATGTCCTTAGCAGACGGGGTTGATCGGGTAGACGGTAAATGGTCCGCGACTCCTACTGGCTGGGAAAGATCTCATTTGGGATTGGGACAGTTGGCTAGGAGAGTTGGGTTCCCAACAGCTCGCTTAATCGCTCTGATAGAATGACTGATCACCTTAATAAAATTGGACAAGATAAAAGACCGAACCTTCACGGTCATCAGCTTGGAGTTATGTAGGTGAATTGGGGGTTTGTTTTCACATCCTGTTTCATTACAGATCTCATCCGCCCTTTCTCCAGATCAAAATGATGGGAAGGAGATCCCTTCAGTCACGTCTAGTTGCACCGCTATCGAGCACTCCTTCTTATTCATCTAGGTCGGCTTTGGGAAGTCCATACCCACTCTCCGAGCCTGAGTTTTCTTCCGACCTGTTCCCCCTCGACCATCCTTCTTCCTCCATCAGTCTAGTGATGTCAGAATTTAGTGCATCACACAGTTCAGAGCATTTAACGGCACTTGAGATGGGTTCTTTTGCCTTTTCAGAGAACCAAGAAATGGCCGGCAGAGAAGAACACCCAGATGAGCAGGAACACCCTCCGTTTATATATGATCAAGCTACCATCAACAATTCACTGTTAGCCTCCCTGGAGACCATGCAGAGACAGATCAGAGACCATGAAGTCTTCATGGCTGACATCATGAGAGAGCTGGCGCAGATGCGAGAAGGAAGAGATGACAGACCTGAGGGCGGTGGTGGAGACATACCAAAAGCAGCAGGCGGAGGAGGACAACCGAACCAGGAGAGGTTGTCGTCGATGACCATGAGGCAGTTGCACAACCCAGTGGCAACCTGATGAAGCTACGTTCCATCATCTTTATTCTATCATTTTGGCCTTAAAACCCCTAGTAAATGCTTGTAAATAGCGTTAATTCATGCATTTTAGCATTCATGCATCATTGTGTAAATATTGTATAAAATGCGGTTTTTAAAGCCAGAATTATAGAATAAAGAAAAGAAAAAGAATAAAATATTGCAAATATTTTATGACCCAAAACCCCGAGACCTAGGCATCTCGATGACTAGGTTGACAAGGAATAAAGTAGGGGAGATAAGGGCCAAAATACAATAAAAATACCTCTTATTTTAATTCATTCTTTATTCATTTTGGGACCTATTTTTGGTTCCACTTTTTATACCCCAAATAAAGAAACTTTAAACATGAAAATTGTAGATACTTAAATATAGAAAAATACAAAATTGATTTCATACAAAAATAATGTACAGATAAAAAGATATGATCTGAATAAGATTCCAGAATTTCAACTTCCCAGACCTGTATCTTGCAAATAAAAACTCGAAGTGTACCAAATTCACCTTTAATTGTATACAATTTTAAATAAACTATTTAATGAAGATGGTTTCGTATTTTTTCGGAGTTACGGTTTGAAAGTTGAGCTTTTGGACCCCTATTGTATACTTGTACAGATTAAAATATTCATTTTATTATTTATTCATTATTTTTTTAATTTTATATTTTTATAATTTTTTAAATATTATTTATAATATATGTGTACATTAAAATTGAATAAAAACTCAAAGAAAACTCAAAATAAAATATATAAATATAAAATACCTAGGTATAATACCAATACACATACCTATATAAAATATACTTTTATTTTATTAAGTGTATAAAATACATTAGAAAAATAAAAATATATTTAAGTGTCTAAAAATATTTTATAAATTTATAAAATAATAAACAAAAATAAATAAATTAAATAGATAAAATAAAAACAAAATACTTAAATATATAGATAAAGATACATATAAAGGGTATAAAGGGAAACTTGTAATTATTAATCTCGAAAAAATAAATAAAAATTACCATAAAATAGTTTATAAAATAATAAATATTTTTAATTTATAACCAAAAATTAATTAAATCATTTATTATTTTAAATCGAATTAACAAGCTTTTTTTCCAAGGAATTTTCTGGTTGGTCCATGTGGACCAACAAGAAGGCTCCGTTGGTTGACCTCGGTCAACTCTCTGACCGAGGCATGGACTGTGTCAGAGTTGAGTTTTTGGTTGTTTTCTCCCATTTTTCTAGGCCGCGTCTTGCATCTTTTCATGTCGCACCCTTCTCTACTTTTACTCCTTGGTGATCCACCTTGCACGCCCAAGGATTGTTTCGATCTTTGGAGCCACGATCCGCTCTATTTTCCTCGATCTTCGTGACCTATTCATCATGCCATTCGTTGTACATAAAAGAACAACCGCCTTTCCCCCAATTTTTTTGAGTCTCTTTTGTCCCCTTTTCTCTCGCCTCTTGTGCTCAAGCGAACATGGATGGTGACAGCACCCACGCCAGCCACCTAGGGTGATCGAGGGGAGTGGCTTTGAGGGATCTCCGCTACCTCCGTCGCACGCCGGCGTGAGGTCCATATCGCTGCTCCGACGGCTGAGGTTTACCCTTTTCTTGTCTTTCTTAGCATAGGATAGGTCTTAGATTTAACTCTAGTGATGTGTTACATTTTAATCGCGTTCTTTTGCCTTCAATTCATTCTACCCGTTGGAACTCCACCACCGTGTGTCCGCCGTCGCCTTCCACCTCACCTCCCTTCCATTCCACCCGCTGGAGCTCCCCATAGCTCCACCTTTTTTGTGCTAATCATTTCCCTGCAGGCAATCTCCCGAAGAACTTTTCATTACAGGAGCCCCGAGGATAGAACGTCGCCTCCTCGTCCAAGGTTTCGTCTGGGATCTGGGCATGATCTTCGGGATTTTGGAGGAGATCTCCAGTTGTGGGGTAGGAAGACGAAGCTCTGGGGCATCGAAGCAACTTCCTAAAGGGTCGGAGCAAGAGGATATGGCGGATCAAGCGAGCTCCATGGGCGTATTCTTCCCAGTTCTTCCAGATTAATCAGGAGCCGTCGGATCCGTCGTGTTCCTCCAGGTCTACTACTGGCGTTGGATCCCCGCAAGCCATCACCGTCCGATCTCTGGTCGGGATCTGATCTGGTCCGTCCGCGCGAAGGGGTATCGCGCCATCAGGGCTCGACACGTGGCATAAGTGGCTTCTCATCAACCGTGCGATCGACCCCTGCTTGGGTATTTTGCAACCTTTTGCCTAGGCATTTTTGCATTTGGTATTTTGCACTTAAACATTCATGTGCTATATAAAGGTTTCTGTAATATTAGCACTTCACCCCCCTGAACTTTCTGGTTATTACAAACAAGTCTAGGCCACGTCACCTCACGTGGGCTACCACGTGAGGTACATTTTGTAGTCTAGATCCTCGGCCTTTTCGACATTGTTAGTTAGCACTGAAACTTTGAAACCAAGTTATAACTTTTTGATAATTTTGCACAAAGGCCCCTACTTTTAACTGTAATTACGTCTATACCCTTGCCAGGTGTGCATGTGGTTCTCCACCTGATCTTTGGCAATTTTGTGGATATAACCTTGGCCTTGTTGGTATTTGGGATCGGTCCATCGATATTTTTAATTAGTTACAAGTTTTGTGGAGAAATTGCATGTGGGCCCTTCAACTTTTGCTTATTTACAGAAAAGCCCATGCCAGCTTGCATTTTCTTTATGCTTCCTCTATGTTTTGCATGCATCTATAAATTCGTAAAAAATCTACAAAAATTAGTCTAAGCTCTCGTTGCATCCTAGTTTCACGGCCTATTTTTATTTTGCATATTTATTGCATTTCTATATTTATAAAAATTCAAAAACAAGCATTTTCAACACTGTTTGCATTATAAAATCCACAAAAATTATAAAAGCATATCAGAAAATTGCCAAAAAAATATATTTTGTGTCTTTTAGTGTGTTTTAACTTCTGTCCAAACATCACTAAAAATATAAAACGAAACCCCTAAAAATTAGAAAACTCTAAAAATCTTCATATAAATCTTAAAAATTCTACAAAAATCTTAAAAATATAAACTTTGTTTCAGAATTTTCTTTGTTTTATTATCTTTATTTTAAAATTAATTTGAGGAATTTTGGACACTAATCGATATTTTTCATCCTCATTTTAATTTCGGCCAGCAAGTTAGTTCACTGTTTTATAGTATTTTTGACTTTAAAAATACCAAACAAATTCAGAAAAATCTAGAAAAATCACAAAAAATAGAAAGATATAAAAAGACCAAAAACATTTTATCTCCTTATTTTTGAGTATTTTTACTTATTTTTATAGATACTCTATTCCTCTCTCTCTTATATTGTATATATATTCTATTATTGAAAAAGAAAATATAAAATATAAAAATAAAATACAAAATCAGAAAATTAAAAATCCAAATATAAAAATATAAAATCCAAAAAAATTAAATAAAAAATACAAAATTAAAAACCCACAAAAACATAGAATAGATAGACAAATTCTCACATTCACACATTTTGTGCATCACTGCCTCGTTCTACCTATCCACTCCTTGTGTTCGACCTCTACACTGCTTGCACATTATACACATCCTTTGTAGAGTTATAATAAATTTTAACTCCACATATTGCTTTCATTTCTTTACATGATTGTTGGGGGTTAGTTGTTGTTTAAACTGCGGATTTCGCGTGAGGTCAACTCAACGACTGTTGATTCGCCTTGTGAATCGACACGACCTCTGCAAAATTCGGTTCAACTCAACCCTCATTCACCGATGGATCCAGCTTCCTCCCATTATCGGGAACTTTGAGCTTCACCTTCAGACTATTCAGCTAAGTTTCATGGGCTAGCCACTGAGGAGCCTCATCTCCATCTACAGGAGTTTGAGATGAATTGTAGCATTGTCCATGACAGATTCGTGGATGAGGACACAATCAAGATGATTGCCTTCCCATTCTCTTTGGCTGACAGAGCAGCCTACTGGCCGAAACACCTTTGGAGGTACGTCACATCCTGGGCACAACTCCGGACCGCATACTTGAATAAGTATTATCCTCTCGGTCGGACCAACGCAACACGAGCTATGATCAGTAACTTCACAATGGTCCCGAATGAACAATTCCATGAGGCTTGGAATCGCTTTAGAGAGTTCATTGACCGGTGTCCACATCATGAGGTATCAAAGCCCAACTTGGTTCATAGTTTCTTTTGTGGGCTGACACCGAAGCTGCATGGGCTTGTAAATGCCTCTTGTGGTGGGTCATATTTTTCCAAGGGTGAAGATGACGTTCGGGCCATCTATGAAGGGATGGCAGAGAACTCGACAGTCATGGCCCAAGCCCGAGTCTACATACTGCAGAAGCCCCCCAAGGGGCAGGATAATATCAAAGGATTGCCCGCATCGATGATGGTCCCCACACTCCGTCAGCAGCCGCAGCCGAAGCCGAATCTGCCGCAGCCGACATGGGGATCATTAGTGAGAAGTTGGACCGCATTGAGATCCTCGAGAAGAAGCAGAGTCAAGGGCTGGCCCAGATGGACCAGTTGACGAAGACCATGAGCGAGTAGAAGACACAGATCTTGTGTATTCAGGAAGCACAGACGTCCGCGCATACCCCAGATCATGTGCTGATGCCAGCAGTAGCATCTCCACTCAGCCCTCTGCCTTACACCTCCAGGTTCACCACATACAAGCAGAGCCAGTCCAGCAGCTACAGTACTATCCATTGCAGCCACCATCTCAGGACACTCAGATGGTGGTCTATCAGCCGAATCAGCCATTAGCAGCTCTCCCCCCACCTTCCTTCGAGCAGGAACCATTGATGGAAGTCAATGGGATATGGTACGACCGGTAGCCACAGCAGGTCGGGATTCGGCAGATCACCCTGGATTCCGATGGACCATCGGAGGTACTTCCTCCCAATAGCAGTATCCCACTCAGGGAAGTCAGAGCAGCCAACACCAGCAGTAGCCCCAGTATTCCCAGCAGCATTACCAGCAGGGTCCTCGTCCCGCCTATCAGGGACAACAGTGGAGGCAGCGTCAACAGCCTCACCAGACATACTCCCAGCCTTCCCAACACTACTTTCACCAGCAAAAGCCTCATTTCCAGCAGGGAACACTTCCGGTTCTCAGGCGCCAGCCTTCGAGAATCCAGCACTTGATGACCTCGCCCGTTTGCTTTTTGAACAGCTGGCATCCTTCCGGCGGGAAATGGATGAGTTCCGGCAGGAGATGAGGGATATCATCAAGGGCAAAGCCGCCATACCAGCACAGATTGAACCTAATCCAAACAATTTAAAGAGGAAATCTGAGCAGGTACAGTCTTCAGAGGTTACCACTCTTAGTGACTTTGTGGATGACATGTATTCTTTTTGTGATGCTGATTTCGTGACTACTAGGAGCGGTAGAATGCCAGCCGGCGGTGCCTCATCTGAGCGACAACCACACAATGAACCAGGATGCCAGATGAGGAGAGTAGCAGTGCTGATGCCGCTAATGATGTTGATGAAAGTGGTGCTGATGCCACCAAGGATGCAGATCCAGATAACGGTGCTGAGGCAGTCAAAATTCCAGATACAGGCGGTGGTGCTGAGGCCACCATTTTGTTTGATGATCCAGAGCCGACGGTGGTGCTGATGCCACCATTTTTGATGATGTGCCAGAGCGTGGTGCTGATGCCACGAAGTCATATGCCGTAGGTGGTGCTGAGGCCACCACTTCTACTTTTGTTGAGCTCACACTTGTTATGTTGTTACCTTTTGTATCTCGGGACTGTGGTAACATGAAAATAAACAAAAATATAAATAAAGGAAAGTTTTCTGTATCTACTTCGAGTCCATATGTGTTGCATGGTGATCATTGTATGGAGTCCATTCCTTCATATGTACAGGGACCTGTTCCTAGTCCTCCATCTGAGGAGGCCCCTACCATCCCCTTCCCTCAGCCACTCCGCTTGGCAAAGGAGAGTAAAAGAGAAAATCCTAAAAAAACTCACCAGTTAGAGTTCAGCAATCAGATGATTGATAGATTTCAGATCCAGCTGACTCTTCAGGAGGCACTTGAGCACATCCCCGTCTTCCAAAAGAATTTAAGAGAGAAGATTACAGTCCGCCGAAAGAGGAGGAACCATAGAGATGAGATCCATGTGCTCACCTGCTCTACATGTTTTGCCATTCAAAATAGACTGCCAGTCAAGAGACCTGATGCACGAGCTCCCTATGTCAGATGCGAGATTCAGGAGCAGCATTTTGATCATACTCTATTAGACAACGGCTCTTCTATCAACCTCCTTCCGGCAGCCTTACTCGACCGATTCAAATTTGGTTCTCTTCTTCGAAGCAAGACAGTCCTTCAGTTTGCTAATCGATCGACTAAGAGGCCGAAGGGATTGTTGAGAGACGTGATCGTTGCCATTCAGGGCCTGAAATTCCCCGTGGACTTTGTTGTATTAGACATGGAGATCCCTGAGTCGGTAACAGATGCCCCCATCATACTTGGACGCCCGTTCTTGGCCACTGCCAAGGCGGTGACCGACCATGATTGCGGGAGGGTGTACTTTCGCATAGAGGGCGAGAGTATACGAATAGAGATGATCAACGAGACCAGAGCGAGAGAATCAGCATGCTCAGAGTAGTCCAGTGATACCGGGCAGATGACAGAGGCTGAGCAAGATGTCCACCAGGAGTGTGATTTTGTGATGACAGATGATGAATTCATTTGGACATATCCAGTAGAACGATCCCTCGCCTTGCCCGCATATTCATCTTACTTACAGCTTATGGCAGTTGAGAGCTTGGAGAGCACACCCCTGGCAGAGGACATATTTGAGGCCGACAGTTCTGTGGTGAGTGCTGAAGCAGAATTTTATTCATGTTCTTCATATTCGGATCCCTTGGATTCAGACATTGATTGGGATGACTTCGATGATTACTTGCCTTGTCTGATTCCTTCTGAGCCGACAGCTAGGACGGAGTGCGAGCCAGTACAGTTCATAGATGATTCAGCAGGGTTCCCTTCGTCAGATTTTCATGCGCAGCGAGAGTTCTCTCATGCAGACCTGGTAGCCTTCACACAGACATATCAGAAGACAGATCTGCCACCTCCCAGTTGTCTAGAATTGAAGCCCTTGTCGCATTCGTTGAAGTACATATTCCTTGCAGGTGAGTCAGATATGCACCCAGTCATTTTCTCAGCAGATTTGACTGGAGAACAAGAATCTTGTTGATGGAGGTTCTTGAAAGAAACCGCAAAGAGATTGGATGGAGTATAGTTGATCTCCAGGGGATTAGTCCGGCCATGTGCTCCCACCACATCTATCTTGAAGAGGACGCTAAGCCATCGCATGAGTTCCAGCGATGGTTGAACCCGAATCTCCGAGATGTGATCATGAAGGAAATATCGAAGTGGTGGAGCGTCGATTTTATCTACCCTATCTCCGACTCCAAGTGGGTTAGCCCATTACATGTGGTACCCAAGAAGACGGATATCACTACAGTTGTGAGTGAGTTTGGAGAGGAGATAGCTACCAGAGTACCCACTTCTTGGAGGGTCTGTGTGGACTACAGACGATTGAATGAGGCCACCAATAAGGATCATTTCCCACTGTCGTTCATTGATCAGATTATCGAGAGGCTAGCTGGGAAGAGTCACTACTGTTTTCTTGACAGGTACTCTGGATATAATCAAGTGGCCATTACTCCCGAAGACCAGGATAAAATGACATTCACCTGTCCGTTTGGGACTTATGCTTTCATACGGATGCCTTTTGGTCTATGTAACGCCCCAACGACATTCCAAAGGTGCATGTTGTCCATTTTCTCGGACATGGTGGGTGACTGTTTAGAGGTCTTCATGGATGACTTCTCGACCTATGGCGATGGGTTTGATGCTTGTCTTGACTGCCTAGACCATGTGCTTCAGCACTGCATTGAGGTCAACCTTGTCTTATCTTGGGAGAAGAGTCACTTCATGGTGACTCAAGGGACGGTCCTTGGCCATATCATCTCCAACAAGGGCATGGAGGTTGATCCGGCTAAGGTGGATATCATTAGAAAACTCAATCCATCGTCCAATCTGCATCAATTACGGTCTTTTCTGGGGCATGTCGGTTTCTACTGACGGTTCATTCAGGACTTCAGTCATATTACTCGACTGCTCGCTGATTTGCTTATGAAAGACACCGATTTCCTTGTAGATGATAAGTGTCTTGTGTCCTTCGAGACTCTCAAGAATATGGTTTTTACGGCTCCTGTCCTTCAGCCACCGGATTGGTCTCTCCCATTCGAGATCATGATGGATGCTTCTGATTTTGCCATAGGGGATGTGCTTGGACAAAGGAGGGATGGATTGTCGTATGCCATTCACTACGCTAGCCGGACTTTGGATGCTGCCCAGCAGAATTACACTGTGACTGAGAAGGAAATGCTAGCTGTAGTCTTTGCTTTGGATAAGTACAGATCATATATTCTCGGATCTAGAGTGACTATCTTTACATATAACACTACCATCCAGTATCTCATGGTCAAGAAGGATTCCAAAGCTCGCCTTACCAGATGGATCCTTCTGCTCTAGGAGTTTGACATTGAGATTAAGGATAAGACTGGAGTTAAGAATGTGGTGGCAGATCATCTCTCCCGCTTAGAGAACCTTGAGGAATTTGAGCCCAACGTACCTATTACTGAGACATTCCCAGATGAGGCGATCTTGGCTATCACCTCGCTCCCGTGGTACGCCGACATTGTGAACTATCTTGTCTCCAAGACAGTTCCACAGGGTTGGCCCAGGTAGAAACTTGAGACCTTTCTTGCGAAGGCCAAGTTTTACCATTGGGAGGATCCCGTCCTTTATCATGAAGGAGGGGAAAGCATCTGGAGGAGGTGCATTCCTCAAGAAGAGCAGCATAGCGTCCTCACATACTATCACAAGCTTGAGGCAGGAGGACATCATTCTGGGAGACGGACAACACAGAAGGTGGTCCAATCCGGCCTTTGGTGGCCTACTCTCTTCAGGATTCTGATGAATTCATGAAGAGATGTACTGATTGTCAGAAGATGGGTACTTGCAGACAAAGAGACATGATGCCATGCAGCCCATTCACTTTTATGAGGTTTTTGATGCATGGGGATTTGATTTCATGGGCCCATTTCCTAAGAGTCAGGGGTTTGAGTACATTTTGCTTGTTGTGGATTATGTGAGCCGTTGGGTTGAGGCCATCCCCGCCCGAGCCACAGATGCTAAGACCGTATGTCAATTTTTGAGGAAAAATATCGTTTCACGGTTAGGGGTGCCTAGAGTTTTGATTTCAGACGGGGGGTCTCACTTCATTAATGATAAGGTCAGGGCCCTTGCAGATGAGTTCGGCATTGACCATCGTGTTTCTACTCCATACCATCCTCAAACTAATGGTCTTGCCGAAGTATCGAACAGGGAGATCAAGACTATCTTACGGAAGGTTGTCCGCCCAGACCGAAAGGATTGGTTGCAGCTTTTGGACTCGATCTTGTGGGCCTATCGAACTTCCTTCAAGACACCATTAGGGACATCTCCCTTTCGTCTCATCTATGGCAAGCCGTGCCATCTACTAGTGGAGATTAAGCACAAGTCACTATGGGAAGTTACTGAGTTATTATTGGATCCCGAGAGTATAGGAGAACAGAGGAAAGCAGAGTTGGCAGCCCTGGAGGAACTAAGAGATACAACCTTTTCTAGCAGCCTACAGTATAAGGAAAAAGTGAAGACATGGTACGATTCTCATATCAGCCATAAACAGTTTGAGCCCGATCAGTGTGTATGGTTGTTTGATTCTAGGCTGAAATTATTTCCAAGGAAATTACAAAGTAAGTGGAAAGGACCGTATGTGGTCAGGAAGGTGCACGACAATGGCAGCATTGACATATTCGAGTTGTCATCTTCCTCTACTTTTCGCGTCAACGATCAACGCTTGAAATTATATCTTGATCATGATCCACCGACTGTTGACGTTGCCCCCATTCATTTGGTATGAGATGTGCTCTTTGACTCACATCATCTGCATTTCATACATGATATCACTTCTACCCTCCAATGTATAGATCCATTTGTCCATATCATCCATTCTTTCTTTCGTATGTCTGCCACCCCATTGCCATCCTATGATTTTGCTATACTTAGGATGTACCTTGTCCTAAGTATAGGGGGGTGCACACATTGGGTTGTGATCTGTATATTCTCTTTTCTTCTTTTCTTCTTTTCCTCTTTTATCATCTTTATCTACCGAAAAGGTGTCGCCCCTTTTTGTTAGTCTTCTATACTTAGGACGTACTTTGTCCTAAGTATGGGGGGGTGCACCCCGAGTGCTTCTATTCTTTGATCCTCTCCATTGTCTCCTCTTATTGTCTATACTTAGGGATATCTTACCCTAAGTATAGGGGGAGACAGTCCGAGTACGATCTGTTCATTCCCACCCTTGACCCTCCCTGCTTTGTGTACAGTCTGCTATACTTAGGATTATTTGATCCTAAGTATAGGAGGGACGGTCGACTTCTCATTTGTTTATTCATTCATCTCTTATTCATTTATTCTTTAGACTTTTCTATACTCAGTACGAGTTATGTCTTCTTTTTCTCTCTGATCTATGAGGACATAGCTCAAGCTAAGTATAAGGGGGTCGTATATACTACGTATATACTTTAGCCATAACTCGTACTTTCGTATTTTCTTAATAATTATGGCTAATTATTACAATTAAATTCATTAAAGACCTTAATAAAAAGATGTGATTATTCCTCAAATTCTTTGTGTATTTATTGATTAATAAATCAGGTGAAAATATTTTTTGCAAAATGTTTGAAAAATAGTTTGAAAATTTTCGTGAAAAATCTTTTGAGAACTATTTTGAAAACGTTTTGTTACATGTTTTCAACCTTTGTAAAAACATTTTGACTGTAAAATTATTTTCTTGGTGTGAAATAAAATGTTTGAAAAAAATGATGAATGATTTGCAAGTGTCTGAAAAATGGTTGCAAAAATATGTGAAAAAATCTATATATATTGTTTGGAAAACCTTTGCAAACTGATTTTCAAATGTGTGTACATGTGTGTAAAATTATTTGTAAAAGTTATTTTGGACTATAGTTTTCAAAACCGTTTGAAAATTTTTTCAAATAAGTTTGAGGAATACATACATCACACCTAAAATTCTCTATAGATATACCTTTAAAATTGATCACTTACCCTTGTAAATTCTTAAAACCCACTTCTTGTAAATATAAAATGCATCCTCGTGTAAATATTTGTACCTAGTTTTTGGTCAAAATCTTTTTGTTTTCAAAAAAAATCCCAAAAACATTTGCTAAATTAAAATCCAAAAACATTTGAAAAATCTTTTTAAAAAATCTAAAAAAATGCATATACATCATCTTTTCAAAAATCCATAAAAAGTTCAAAATCTTTGAAAATTGTATCACAAAAATATTTTCTGCATAGCATTTGCATAGCATGAGCATTTTTCAGATTGAGTTTGATAATCGAACGAGTCTAAGTAAAATCTGAAGATTAGAGCTTGGTTGGACCTTAAATCTACCTAATTAACAGGAACCTTATAGGAGATGGAATTTAGGTACTTCAGGTCTAGTTGACTTAATTCTTTGAGGATCACGAGACTTGGTTCAATGGATTCTTGACTGCCTAAGTAGAGGATTTCGGAGCGCACGCACGACTCTTGTTGATAATGGCCTAACTTGGACACCTGCACCTTTTACTTGGCTCAACTCAATTGGAGTGGTGAGGAGGTTGGATTTGCCGGTATGAGACGTACACAGGTGGAAACACTTGTCCACCTCTAGGGAGGGAAGTGCATCCCAACCCGTCTAGTGATGATGAGTTTCGAGGACAGGAGATTGTGTGTTGCAATAAAGCTTCAAAAGAGGGATAGTCTACTGGCTCAAGAGGAAAAACTCCCTATGTAAATGCTGTTGTATATAGTATTCAAAAAATACAAAAAGCAAAAACTCCAAAAAAGTGGACAGGCCTGTACAAAAATAAAAATGCCTGTCGGAGTGTACATATGTGTATAGTCAACAAGCAAGCTTGTGCTTCAAGTCAAATCATGTGAGCCTGCAGCTGGATGATTGGACTATACTGGTCTTGCATCCTAGGATAGGTAGCTACATTGGCTACCGTCCATTCTTCTCTTCACCCCCTCCTCTTGAGCTGGTTGCCATTTGAACTTACAAGGGAATACCCTGCTCCTAGAGGAATGAGTTGTTGGATTGGGGAATCATTGGGTTGTCATATTGGAGAAGCCAGTCTCTTTGTCATTCTAGTTGGGGAGAGCCACTATCACTTATATTGTACGAGTCAGATTCATAGTCATAAGGGTTTGCGTATGAGTGAAATATTTCTGACCTGGCTATTGAGGAGACTTGAACAGAGTTTTGGGATTCTTGAAGGCTGTTGGATTTCAAGTCCGGTTCTCATTAAGGTTCCGCCCGCACTAAAATTCCAAAGGTCCGACGTAAGCTCCAAACTTTGATTTTGCGAAGACAAGTTTGATAGTTATACTTAATCCAATTTTCTTCTTTTTCTTTTCTTTGTTTTTCTTTCCGCACTTATTGCATAAGTGTTTGCTAGGAACTAGCAAAGGCAAAGTGTAGGGGGATGATGAATCCACATTTCATCATCTTTATTCTGTCATTTTGGCCTTTAAAACCCTAGCAAATACATGTTAATACCTCTAATTAGTGCATCTTAGCATTCAGACAGGTGTATGTAAATAATGTATAAAATACGGTTTTTAACACCAAAATTTTAGAATAAAGAAAAGAATACAATATTGTAAATATTTTATGACCCAAAACCTCGAAACCTATGAATCTAGATGAATATGTCGACAAGGAATAAAGTAGGGGGAGATAGGGGCCAGAATGCCAATAAAATTCCTTTTATTTAATTCATTCTTTATTCATTTTTGGGACATATTTTTGGTTCCACTTTTTATATCTCAAATAAAGAAACTTTGTACATGAAAGTTGTAGATAATTAAATAAAGAAAAATACAAAATAGATTTCACACAAAAATAATTTACAGATAAAAAGTTATGATCTGAATAAGATTCCAGAATCCCAACTTCCCAGACCCGTATCTCTCAAATAAAAACTCGAAAAACGTCAAACTCACTTTAATTGTATATAATTTAAAATAAGCTATTTAATGAAGGTGGTTTCGCATTTGGCGGAGTTATGGTTTGAAAGTTGAGTTTTGGACCCCACTTGTATACTTGTACAGATTAAAATAATCATTTTATTTAGTATTCATTATTTTTATAATTTTATATTTTTATAATTTTGTAAATAATATTTGTAACATATGTATACATTAAAATCAGAATAAAAACCTAACGAAAACAAAAATAAAATACATGTATATAATACCTAGGTATAATACCTATAACTATACCTATGTGAATTATACTTCTATTTTATTAAGTGTATAAAACACTTCAAAAAAATAAAATAAAAATGTATTTAAGTGTATAAAAATACTTTATAAATTTATATAATAATAATAAATCAAATATATAAAATAAAAATAAAACATTAAAATAAATAGATATGTATACCTATATAGCCTATAAATGGTAACTTATATTTTTATACTTCATAAAAATGAATAAAAATCGTAATTAAATACTTTATAAAATAATAAACATTTTTTATTGAATAATCAAAAATTAATAAATTCATTTACTAATTTAAATTGAATTAATAAAATATTTTGCAGGGGGTTTTCCTGGTTGGTCCACGTGGACCAACCAGGTGACAGTCCACGTTGACCCGCCGGTCAACTGGCAGTCCTCCCCGCCTGCCCTCTTGTCAGACCTCGGTTTTCACCATTTTTTGTCGAATTTTACTGCTCGCTCCTTGCGCTATTTTGCGCAACTTCCTTCTGGACTTTTGCTCCTCGATCATCCCTCTTTCACGTCCCTTCGATTTTTCGGGGAATGGACCATTGATCCTCCCGTTCTACCTCGATCTATGGAGCTCGGTCGTCAACCCCATATAGTGCACCTCGACTTTCCCATTCAATTTTGAACCCTTTTTGGCTAGCAACCCTCCTCCCTTTGGCGTGCCCCGTGTTGCTGGAGATGACAGCTCCGCACTGGTACCTTCAGGCGAGTCAAGGAGGCCTTGAAGCAGCTCCACCACCTCCGGCAAGCTCGGCGTCGAGGTACCTCCTACCTCAGGTCTAAACCCCTCGAGTTCCCCCTTCTCTTCTATTTTCTTCGCATTTTTTATTCCATGTATCCTTAGGATCATATTCCCCCAATTACCTTTTCGTTTCGCCCATCGAATCATCCTCAAGAGCACCTTGCCGGAGTACACCTCCGGCCGAGTACCCTTCGCGCCGCTCCACGCTTCCATTTCGCCTCCACGGGGTCCGGGCATTTTGCCTTGGACCCTCTCACCCCTTTTTGCAGGTCCACGCGGGTTGAGGAGTGTTTGGAGCTCATTTCAAGTTTCGCCGGAGACGAAAGGAGCCACCCAGCTCCGCCTTGCACTCCCGCAAGCTCCGGCCCACGCCGGAGACTTTTGGAGCTACCAGAAGATAGAGGAGGACCCCTGGAGCGTCACCGACCACTTTTGAATCTCAAAGGATGCCGGAGCGCCGAGATCTGGAGCGGGGAAGCTTGCCTCGCTGGAGTTGCTTCCCTGTTCTACGTCGAGGGCTCTCCGCCGTTGGATCGGGCCTCCACTCCAGATAGAGCAGCCACCGTTGGATCTCCGTTCGCATCAACCGTCAGATCAGCCCGTGGGGATCTAATCGTGGCCGTTGGCCGCGAACCGTCATCGGGCGTTCCTGAGTCACCACGTGTCAAGTGAATTGACGCCCGTCGTTAGATCGCCCCGCCTGGGTATTTTGCGTCTTTTACCCCAGCTCTTTTTGTATTTATTTCTTAGTCTATAAACTTCCAGTTTCAGTTATAAATATTTTGTAATATTGGCATTTAAACCCTCGGACTTTTCATATTTGCATTAGGTCCAGTCCACATCACCTCACGTGCTTGTGCGCGTGAGGGGACTGGGAATTTTGCAAGGACCCCCTGGGGGTTTGTTTATTTCGCTTTAGTCCAGGAACTTTTCTATTATGTGTAATATTTTTGGATATTTTGCATGACAACCCCTGGGATTTTTGTATATTGCATTTAGGTCTTTCCCAAGCGTGTGTATAATACATGTGGGGTTGGGAATATTGCAGGCGTGCCCTCGCGGGTTTGTGTATTTGTATTTGGACCTGGAATTTTGTTTTGTAGTTATATTTTTTGTGGAAAAATTGCACTGTGGCCCTTGGATGTTTGGACATTTACATTTATGCCCCTACCAGTAGTGTAGTTTCTCTTTGTTGCCTTTATTTATTTCATGCATCCATAAATTGCTAAAAATTCACAAAAATTACCTTAGGTTCCTGTTGCATTCTAGTATCACGCCATATTTTTATTTCACATTTTTATTGCATTTTCATATTTATAAAAATTCAAAAATATGCATTTTCAGCACTGTCTACATTAGAAAATACATAAAAATTATAAAACGTTCTTGAATAATTCAAAAAATATATATTTTGTGTGTTTGCATATCTTTTAGCTCCAGACCAAAAATCACTAAAAAATACAAAAGAAAACTCTTAAAAACTATAAAACCCCAAAAATCTTCCTAAAAATCTTAAAAATTCCACAAAAATCTTAAAAATGCAATTTCAGTTTCTGTATTTTTTTCTAATTAATTATCTTTCAATTAAAATTAATTTGAGGAATTTTGGACACTATTTGCTATTTTGCATCCTCATTTTAATTCCAGCCAGCAACTTAGTTCACTGTTTTCTAGTATTTCTACCTTTAAAAATACCAAAAAAAATTAGGAAAAACCTAGAAAAATCACAAAAAATTAAAAATATAAAAATCACAAAAATACTTCATTTCTTGTATTTTGACTATTTTTCCATATTTTTATCTCTCTTGTATTATATATTCTATATAGTTATATATATTTATTAAAAAGAAAAAAATTAAAATATAAAAAGAAAATACAAAGTTAGTAAATTAAAAATCGAAATATAAAAATATAAAAATCAAATGTCAAATAAAAACTATAAAATTAAAAACCCACAAAAATTAGCATTGGTAGACACATTATCACATTCATTTTTGTGCATTATTTCCTTGATTTATCTTGTGTGCTCCCTGAGTTCGACATTCTACACATACTTGCACTATACACACTTATTGTAGAGTTATAATAAATTTTGACTCCACATTTGATTCTCATTGAATGATTGATATTGTGGGTTGACTGTTGACTTAATCGGGATCTACCGAGGGTCGCCGCAGCGACTTTGTCTCCGCCTTGTGTGAGATATTTAGACCCTCATTTTTCCTGGTTAATCAGAGCTCCATATGTTAGATGCCAGATCCATGAGCAGATATTTGATCACACTCTTTGGACAGCAGCTCTTCCATCAACCACATTCCGGCAACCTTACTCGATCGGTTTGTGTTTGACCCTCTTCGACAGAGCAGGACAGTCCTTCAATTTGCTAATAGATCTTTCAAGAAGCCAAAGGGGTTGTTGAAGGACGTGGTCATCACAATTCAGGGCCTGAAATTCCTCATGTACTTCGTTGTGTTGGACATGGAGATCCTTGAATCTGTAATCGATACCCCCATCATTTTAGGACGACCATTCTTGGCCACAGCCAAGGATGTGCCCGACCATGATAGTGGGAAGGTATACTTTCGTGTCGAGGGTGAGAGTATACAAATAGAGACGATTAACGAGACTAGAGCACGAGATTCAGCTTGCTCATTCAGAGCAGATGACAGAGGCAGAGCGGGACGTCCACCAGGAGTGCAACTATGTGATCACTGATGATGAAGCTGCTTGGTCCGATCATGTTTCGCATGCCCTTCTCTCACCTTTAGATTCCACATATCAACATATTCCAGCAGAGAAGAGTTCGGAGAGCACACTCTTGGCAGAGGGCACATTTGAGGCTAGAGACTGTATTGAGGATAGCGAGGTAGAGTACATTTCTTGCGATTCAGATTCAGATCCCTCAGATTCAGACATAGATTGGGCAGAGTTTGATGATTTACTTCCGTGTCTGATTTCCACAGAGCCAGCAGCTACGGTGGAGACCACGCCAGCACCGACTATAGATACATCAGCAGGGCCATCTTCGCTAGTTTTGCATCATCAGCGAGAGTTCTCTCATACAGATCTGGTTGCATTTACTTAGAACTTTCAAAATCCAGATTTGCCAGCTCCAGTTGTCCTGAATTGAAGCCCTTTCCGCAGTCGCTGAAGTATAGATTCCTTACGGGTGAGCATGACATGTATAGGGTCATTATCTCAGCAGATTTGACCAGAGAGCAAGAATCTCATTTGATGGAGGTTCTTGAAAGGAACCGTGAGGCGACAAGATGGTGTGTAGCTGATCTCCAGGGGATAGTCTGGCTCTGTGCTCCCACCATATCTATCTTGAAGAGGATGCTAAGCCATCGCGTGCGTTCCAGCGACAACTGAACTGGAATCTTCGGGAGGTAGTCGTGAAGGATATTTCGAAATGGTGGAGCACTGATTTTATCTACCCCATCTCCGACTCCAAGTGTTTTAGTCCATTACATGTGGTGCCAAAGAAGACGGGTATCACTACAGTTGTGAGCGCGTCCGGAGAGGAGATAGCTACCCGGGTATCCACTTCTTGGAGGGTCTGTGTGGACTACAAATGGTTGAATCATGCCACCAAGAATGATCATCTCGTTGCCTTTTATTGATCGGATTATAGATAGGCTAGCTGGGAAGAGTCATTACTTCTTTCTTGACGGGTACTCCAGCTACAACCAGGTGGCCATTGCGTCTGAGGACTAGGACAAGACGACATTCACCTGTCCGTTTAGGACATATGCTTTCAGATGGATGCCCTTTGGTCTATGTAACGCCTTGGTGACATTTCAAAGGTGCATGTTGTCCATTTTCTCGGACATGATGGGTGATTGTTTAGAGGTCTTCATGGATGACTTTTCGATCTATGGCGATGGGTTTGATGCTTGTCTTGACTGCCTAGACCGTGTCCTTCAGTGATGCATTGAGGTCCATCTTGTTCTATCTTGGGAGAAGAGCCACTTCATGGTGACTCAGGGGACGGTGCTTGGTCATATCATCTCCAACAAGGGCATGGAGGTTGATCTGGCCAAGGTGGATATCATCAAGAAATTCAATCCACCATCCAACTTACGACATTTATGGTCTTTTCTGGAGCATGTCGGTTTCTACCGATAATTCATTCATGATTCCAGCAGGATTGCATGACTATTGTTGATTTGCTGACAAAGGACACCAAGTTCATTGTATATGATAAGTGTCTTACGTTGTTTGAGATTCTCAAGAGTCTAGTTATTGAGGATCCTTTACTTCAGCCGCTCGATTGGTCTCTATCATTCAAGATCATGATGGATGCCTCCGATTTTGCCGTAGGGGCCATGCTAGGACATAGGAGGGATGGAGTACCTTTTTCCATTCACGACGCTTGCCGTACATTGAATGTCGCACAACAGAATTACACCGTCACTGAGAAACAGACGCTAGCTATAGTTTTTGCCTTGGACAAATTCAAATCATATATTATTGGATCCAAAGTGATTATCTTTACAGATCGTACCACCATCAGGTACCTCATGGCAAAGAAGGATGCCAAAGTGAGATTGACTCGATGGATCCTTCTACTCCAGGAGTTTGATATAGAGATTAAGGATAAACCTGGAATCAAGAATGTGGTGGAATATCATCTCTGCTGATTAGAGAATCTTGAGTAATCTGAGCAGATAGATCCTATTTCAAAGACCTTCCCAGATGAGGTGATCCCTGCTATCGCCTCGCTCCCATGGTACGCTGACATTGTGAACTATCTTGTTGCCAAGAAAGTTCCACAAGGTTGTTATGAATCGAAAACTTAGCGACTAAGGATAAAATGTGTCACTGGTCGTTGCGACCTCAATTACTCGGATCGGAATCAATCAAGAAAAAATTAAGACGACCACCAATATAGATCAAGCAAGCAAAACACAAAACAACAGTCTAGCTATTTATTTTATCTGCTTATCTACCAGGATCGAATATAAGGAGCACGGTATAGTGAACCTACGAAATAGTCGGAAACCGAAAACAAGTATTTTTGGTGTATTTTTAGGTTTTTAAATTTGTTTGGATTTTTAGTATTTAAGAAAAGGGGTAAAACAATCACACGAGCTCAATCAAGCAATTATTAAGTACCTCAAAAACACTCAGAAAATTTAAATAAAAATATTTTTGGATTTTAGAAATATTCAGATGTTTTTGGTATTTTTCTGATTTTTAGTGGATTTTATAAAAATGAAACAAGGCCGAAAATTAAAGACAGTATGCACACTGAACCTAAAGGCACATTGAAAATACCTAAAGTGCCTACAAAGTTCAAGCAATAATTTTATTATGAACTGCACTACAGAAACTGGAAACGCATTTTTTGAATTTTTGCAAATTTTTAATGATTTTTCTAAGTTTTTCAATGTTTTTTAGTTTTAGGGTTTTTATAAATCTAAATGCAGCAAAAATTGGTTTGAAGCAAAGACATGACAAAACAAACAATAAATAATTTTTTTGGATATTTCGAGGATTTTTAATATTTTTAGTTGATTTTTGAAACTGGACAGAAGTAAATTTTTAGGTTTTTGAAATTTTGAAAATATCAAATGAAAACAAAATGACCCCAAAAATTCATGGAAATTTTTACATTATGGCAGAAGCCATGTATCCAAATTTCACGAAATTTGGGTGAGATTTGCTATTTATTCAAGCCAATCAAAGACCTACAACACTCAGGGACTAAATCGCAAAGAAAATAAGTCTCAAGGGCTAAGTCAGAACACGCGTCAAAAGCTCAGGGGGCCAACTGCAATTTTTCCACTAATTCCAGCACATGTCCAAAACACCACACATAGGGGTATGGATGTAAATAATAAAACTATAAATTCAAACCATAACATTCATTAATCTCAGGATAAAATATGCAAATGTCACAAGAAGACATGTGACGACGCGCGTGCACCCATATCAGGAGGACTAAAACGCAAATATATAAAACTGTAGGTGCAAATATGCAAAATGGTCCATTGTGCTATATTTATTTTACAAACTAAATACAAACATAAAAGAAATGCAGGGAAAAGGAGCAAATTACCCGGGTTGGGCGTGCGGCTCACGTGGGGTGACAGGTGGCGGGCGTTGAGTGGCTGATAATGTGCGGCCCTGATGAAGGCACCTAACGAATCCAATGGTCCTGGAGATGGGACGAATGTGGGGCGTACGGGGTCGTTATATGCAGGCATTGGACGGTCCAAAAGCAATCTGGCGGGTGGCACCTATCCGACGGTGGAGGAGGGTCCTGGATGAACACCTCCCTGGCGAAGTTCGCCGGAGGACTGGGGTACTCCAGACGTCTGATGAAGAATCAGGAGGTGGGGCTCGACTCGCAACGCTCCTCCGCATGTGGTGGCAGTGGTGGATGGAGCATCCACCGAACAGATCTCCATGAAGGTGGATGCGACCTGGAATGGCTCCGGTGAAGGTCGCTGAAGGCGGAATGGGGTGTTTCCACGCGTGACTCGTCCTGCGGGGTAAATCTATTGGTCGGAAGCTTGCTCCGACCAAGGTTATTGGATGAAAAACTAAGGGAAGCGACGGGGAACGGCGAGGGGAGGTTTCGACAATGGTGGAGGGTGGAACCTAACCCAATATTGGCTCGGATAGCCAAGATTGGGGTGATCAGGATGCGGGGGAAAGATGACGGTGATATGCGGAGTCGATCTGAACGGGTAGATATGGCCGGTGAAGCTCCGACCACTAGGTCGGAGCCGGCGGAGTCCTGATAAAATATTCAAGATAAAATAGAACTAGGGTCGACGAGAGGTATACCTGATGGTCTAAGATCGATCCTGAGCTCCAGGAGGATGCGTCGATGGGGGTCTTCGCCTCGACCACGCTGCGGCAGACAGGGAGGCTCGAACGCGACGGAGATCTGGCCACGTGCGTCGAGCGTTGGCTGCAGCCACTCACTCCAACCACCAAAGGGTGCTTCTGAAAGCTATCACCAAGGGGAAACTCTCTAGGGCAAGAGGGAGGTGTGCAGCGCGAGCTACGGAGCTGGGCAATGGAATGAAGGTTTTATAGCATGCTCCAGGTGGCGATGAAGATCGGGCATGGGTGCGCGAACCAAGGAAGATCTGCTCTTCCCTAGGGATCCCCAAGAGTCGTGGATCCAAGGGGAAGAGGGGAGGGGTGGAATCGGGGCGAAAGATGGTCGGATCGATGATGGAATATGGGAGAAATCGGGCGAAAACCAAGATCCGCGAAGAGGTGGTCCAGGGGGGTAGTTGACCGAGGTCAACAGTCCCCGTGGACCAATCAGAAAATTCCGCAGTCAAAATTATTTGTAAAATAATTTAAAAAATCGAAAATGATTTTTATTTTAAAATATGTTCAACATGAAACATGTTCCTTATTTTCCAAACTATTTTTATTGATTTTTATTTATTTTTTTGAAAAATAAATTGAGGTATATACATTATATTGTATTATGTCCATATATAAAATATTTATTTGTTTTTATTTTATTTTTATTTTGTTTATTTTTGTACAAATACCCTAATTTTATTTTTTTTATTTATTTACAACATAAAATTTGCAGTATAAAATAATGTTTATTTTATTTTTATGAGTTATTTACAAGTATTAAATAAATAGGTATATGTTACATCTATACCTGTAGTATGTACAAGGTGAGAGAGAGAAAGAAATTACTTTTGTTTTTATTTTTATTTTTCTAATTTTTGTTTTATTTTTAGAAATATATACAAGGTAATATAAATATATTTTTTTTTTGTTTTTGTGAAAATAATATATATAAGGCAAATATACAAGGTTGAGGGGCCCTATCTCTCTCTACTTATTTTATTTGGCGATCAGGCCCATGGTGGGCCCTCTCTTGGGATTAGGTCACTCAATATTTATTCTAAATATTTCCCTTTTTATTTTATTCTTTATTCTTTTATTTTTACACAAATACATGCTAATTATTTCTATTTAACAAATGCATGCTCATTGATAACTTATTGTATTTACAATTATATACATGATGTTTTGCTAAGATTTTTAGTTAAAATAAAAGAATAAAGAGTGATGAATGGGGGTTCATCAGGTTGGCCCAAGTAGTGACTTGAGACCCTCCTTGCAAGGGCCAAGTCTTACCATTGGGAGGATCCCATCCTTTATCATGAAGGAGGGGATAGCGTCTGGCATCGATGCATTCCTCAGGAGGAGCACCATAGCGTCCTCACATACTGCCACAAGCTTGAGGCAGGAGGACATCACTTTAGGAGGAGAACAACACAGAAAGTGCTCCAATCCAGCAAATGGTGGCCTACCCTCTTCAAGGATTCTGATGAATTCGTGAAGAGGTGTACTGACTGTCAGAGGATGGGCACTTGTGGACAGCATGATATGATACCGATGCAGCCCATTCACTACTGTGAGGTTTTTGATGCATGGTGCATTGACTTGATGGGTCCATTCCCTAATAGTCAAGGATTCGGGTACATTATATTGTCTGTTGATTATGTGAGTCGTTGGGTTGAGTCCATTCCCGCCCGAACCGCAGATGCCAAGATTGTTTGTAGATTTTTGAGGAAGAATATCATTTCACGATTCGGGGTGCCTAGAGTATTGATATATGACGAGGGGTCTCACTTTGTCAACGACAAGGTAAAGGCCCTTGCTAATGAGTCAGCATAGACCATCGTGTTGCCACTCCATACCACCCTCAGACCAATGGTCTCGCTGAAGTATCGAATAGGGAGATTAAGACGATATTGCAGAAGGTAGTTCGCCTAGACCAAAAGGATTGGTCATAGCTTTTGGACTCGGTCTTGTGGGCATATCGGACTTTCTTCAAGACTCCTTTGGGTACATCTCCCTTTCATCTCATTTATGGCAAGCCTTACTATTTACCTATTGCGATCAAGCATAAATCACTATAGGTTGTCACTAATATATTATTGGATCCAGAGAGTATAGGAGATCAAAGGAAGGCAGAATTGGCAGCCCCGGAGGAGCTTAGAGATACAGCCTTTTCGAGTAGCCTATATTACAAGGAGTGAGTGAAGATATGGCATGATTCTCATATAAGCCATAAGCGGTTTGAGCCAAATCAGAGAGTATGGTTGTTTAATGCCGGGCTTAGATTATTTCCAGGGAAATTTCAGAGCAAGTGGAAAGGACCATAACTTGTCTGAAAGGTACAAGACAATGGTAGTATCGACATATCTGAGATGTCATCTGAGTCCACCTTTCGTGTTAACGGTTATCTCCTCAAACCATATCTAGATCATAAGCCACTGATCGTTGATGTCATTCCGATTCATTTTTCATGAGATGTGGTCTTTGACTCACATCAGTTGCATCTCATGCCTGATTATCACTATCTTCCGACTTTGTATAAATCCAGATGTCCATATCATCTCATTCTTTAGTCTAAATCACCATCTGCATCTGGTGATTATGCTATACTTAGGGTGCACTTTAAACCCTAAGTATGGGGGGGTATCAGATTCTTGATTATTCTTTTGATTATTTTTACCTCTGTTTTGCTTCCTATACTTTGGGATATGTTACCCTAAGTATAGGGGAGATAAACCATGTACATCCTCTCACTCGGTTTCCCCTTTTGTGTACAGTCTGCTATACTTAGGATTACTCAATCCTAAGTATGGGGAGGGGGGTCATCGATTCCTCTTCATACCATTCTTTGGTTCGCAATTGTAGTATAGCATTCCTTTTCACTTCCCTATACTAAGCATGAGTTATGTCGTCTTCTTCATCTCTCTTGATTCACTCTGAGGACATCGTTCGAGCTAAGTATGGGGGTGTTGTATATATTACATATATACTTTAGCCATAACTCGTACTTTTGTGTGAGTGCGTTAATAAATAAAATGGCTAAAATCCCTCATTTAAAATCATAAAAAAGTTGAAAATTTGTACATAAAATTCTTTCTTGCACATACATAGCTATTTATAAATTTTTTTGTACAAATGTTTGTAAAAATGTTTTGATTGTAAAATATTTTGTAAAGATTTTAGTATCAAAACTATGTATACAGTACATAATGTTTGTAAAATGTTTGAAAAATAATAGTTTTCAAAAACTCGTTTATAAATGTTTGTAAATAGCTTGCAGAACTTCTGCATCCATGCACACATTCAAACATTTCCAAAAATTTTGCACATTTTCAAAAAATTTGCATAAAAATATTTTTGTATATATGTGTACATTCTTCTGAATCATGATTGATATTTAAACTAGCATGAAATTAAATTGAGAAATGGAGCTTGGTTAAGACCTTAATCCACCTAATTCTAAGAGGAACCTTATAGAATTTAGGGTTGAGACTCTTCGGGTCCATTGGTGACTTAATTCTTTGAGTCCACTAGGCTATGATCACATGTCATCTTGATGAGCCTAAGTATAACACTTAACAACACACATATGACTCTCACAGACAATGTCTTTACTTGCACCAGCACCTTACACATGGTTCTCTACGGATGAGGTGGTAAGGAGGCAGTTTCCTTTGGATGGGGGTAGCATACAAGGGTAGTACTTCTAAGCAAAACCTCTCATCTTCTTTTAGTGAAGAAAGTGCGTCTCAACTTGGTCTGGTGGTGTTGAGGTCTAAAGACATGAGTTGTGGGTTGCAATAAAGCTTCAAATGAGGGATAGTCTACCAGCTCAAGAGGAAAAAGTCCTTATGTATATATGTTGCTCCATGTAGATATGTTGTACATATGCACACAAAAGAAAGAAAAACTCCAAAAAAAGTGGACTGACCTGATTGAAAATAAAATGCATGTCGTAGTGTATTTAGCCAAATAAAGCAAAGCTTATGTTACTCATTCTCATCTCATGAAGCTTGCAGCGGGAGACTTAGCTTCACTGGTTGGGCTCTTAGGGATACATGACTACACTGGTCATGGCCCATTTTTCCCCTCCTCTTGAGCTGGTTGTACTTGAACTTAGAAGGGAATACCCCACTCCTCGAGGAAAGAGCTGCTGGACTAGGGCATTAGAGTTACCTTGTTGAGGAGGGTTGTTTCTTTGTCATTTCTGAGGTGGGGAGCTACATATCACTTATATTGTACAAGGAAAGATTCATGGTCATTAGAGTTTGTGTATGTAGACTTGTTCTGATCTGGATTATTGAGGAGTCTTGACCATAGAATGGTGGAACTTAGAGGTTGTTGAGTCTTAAACATACATACAAATAAGTTTCGACAAATCATTAATCCAACGGTTTGACTGAGCTCCATACTTCAATTTAATAAAGACAAGTTTAACAATCAACCTTGATTCTCCTTCTTTTTCTCTTCTTTCTCTTTTTTACTTCTTTTTCAAATAAGTGTTTGCTAAGGGACTAGCAAAGGTAAAGTATAGGGGGTAAAGAATCCCTGATTCTCACTCTTTATTCTTTTATTTCAGCTATTTATCTTGGCAAAGCATCATGTAAATAGATATAAATACAATAAGTTAGAATTTTACATGCATTTGTTAAATATACATAATTAACATGTATTTGTTAAAAGAATAAAGAAAAAGAAAAAGAAAGGAGGTATTTAGAATAAATACAGAGTGACCTGAACCCTAAGAGAATGAAGCATTGGCCTCATCGCCAAATAAAACAAGTAGAGAGAGATGGAGGCCACTCTATATTGTACATATTAGTTGTGGAAATAAATAATTATTTCACAAAATAAAAATAAAATATACCTTTTACCTCCTTGTATATCTTTCTAAAAATAAAACAAAAATCAGAAAAATAGAATAAAATGAAAATAAAATTTTATCTCCCTTGTACAAAATACGTGTATATATAATTCCTTCTTTATTTACTATATACATGTAAAGAAATAATAAAATACAAAAAAATTATTTTGTACTTCAAAAATTATGTTGTAAATAAATAAAATATAAAATTGAGGTATTTATTTAAAAATAATAAAATAAAAATAATTGTACAAAATACGTAGGCATATTATACATGTATATAATACATTATACTGTATATAGACTAATTTATTTTTCATAAAAATAATTAAAAATCACATAAAATCCCTTGAAAATAATAAACATTTTTTATTTTATTCATTCTTTAATTTAAATTCATTTATTATTTTTAATTTATTTATCTTCAATTTTCCCTGCTATTTTGTCATGTAGTTTATTCTGTCTTCTTCCATGACCGCTCCTGATTGGACTAGGGGGGATTGTTGGCTCCGGTCAACTGCCTCCCCTGGACTCCTTTTTAGCTCGGACCCAGCTCGTTGTGCTCTTTGCCGAACTTTCTTGACCCGATCCAATTGATTCCTCCTTCCTTTTACAGCTCTGATTACTGAGGGAAGATCCATGATCATCGCCCGTTGTCATCTCTAGGGATCTGACCCTCGGTACGCATGCTCCTACCTGATTCCTCCATCCTCCTGGGAACTCCATAAAGTCTCTCATCCGCCTCCCAGGAGAGGCAGCTCGTGCCTCGCTCCCATTTCGAACCCTAGCCACCTCCAACTGAGTGACAGCTGCTCGGAGCTCAGTTTGGTGCAGTAGGGACGACGCTCACCCTTCGTAGCTTAACTTTCACCGCGAGTTGCCTCCCCCGCCTTCCGCATCGAGGTTGAGGCCATCACCCCGACAGTCATCTTTGCCCGGAGCTCAGGAGCACACCAAGATCTTCAGGTATCCCTTATTTCCTTCGCATTTCATGTTTCGATCTGATCTTTTCGTTCATCGTCGCCTCACCTCCATCTGCTTTGACCTGCTGGTCAGAGCTTCGACATCCATCTTCAGCCGTTCGGATCGACCCGCAAACTCGCCCTCCATCTTGCTTTGCAGCCTGATCATCCTTTGCCTCGATCTTTAGGTTGAGATTAGGGCCTAGATCTCCCCTACCACCTACACCAGAGATCGAATCCTCCCCCCCTCCGCTTATTTGGCTTCTAGCTTCAATAACTCAGATCGGAGCATAGCCCCAAGTCCTAGTGTTCCTTTGCAGGTGATAGCACGCACTGGGAGCCCCCATCTCATCCATCAGAGGTTCGCCGGAGAAGCTCCAGTCCTCCTTCGTCGCCATGCATATCCAGCTGGTGTCTCCTCCATCGGATCTATTTAGTCGATGCGAAAGCCTTCTACGATCATTCCCGTGCCTCCCGATCGACCATCGGAGCTAAGGATCATCTCCTTGCCTCGGGTGAAGTTTACCCAACGTTGTTCTTCGAGGCATCTCCAGCACCGTCAAATCGGTCCCCAGCCTTCAAGATCATCTACACCGCCGAAATCAACAGGCTTTTCGACCGTTAGATTGCAGCTCTGACGCATATGCTCCCCACGTCCTCGACCATTTCTGAGGCGTCAGATCTGATATTTGCAGAGGATCAGAGCCGCACATCCACACGCCACCAGCGGCCACCTAGTGTCCCTCACGTGCACCGCACACGCTTGCAAGGGTATATTGCATTATTTATCCTGCACTTTTTATGTTTTATTCTCTAGTTTGTTAAATAAAGTTGTAGGTTCAACTATTTACATGATAGTCCCTATTATTTCCGATATTTACATTTGAGTCCTCCGATATGAAAACACATGCCAGCTCACATGCTCTGTGGTGTTTTGCAAATTTTATCTTGTAGCTTTTGATGGTTAATCTCTGAATGAAATGTTTTCTGAATTTACACTTATGCCTCTGTGAACGCTCTATTGCACACGTGCTTGAATTTCATGGGAATTTTACAATGATACCCTTGGACTTTGATTGTATGTTATTATTTAACTCGAAACTTTAGGTTATTACATTTAGGTCCCTACGACATGTGTGCTTTGTTTTTAATTAAATAAATATCAAATCCACTCCAAAAATTCCCCAAAAATTACCAATAGCTCCTAGTATTGTATAATATATTTGGTAATTTTGGTGACGTAATTTGATTTTATTTGTTATTTTCTAAAAATAAAAAACTCCTAAAAATGTTTCTGCTTATTTTAGAAAATACAAAAAAATATAAAAATTGCCCTAAAAATTCTAAAAAAAATTCCTACGTGTTTGTTTTGGGTTCTTTTAAGTTCAATAGAATTTTTATTCCATTATTTTCTACAAAACCCATAAGAATCACAAAAGACCAAAAATCTTATAAAAATAAGTGAAATTCTACAAAAATAAAAAAAAATGAGTTTTCAATTTTTGTAGTTAGATATTGCTATCTAGTTTAACTAAAAATTGTAATCAGGACGTCTGGGGCACTTTAGATATTTTAAAGTTGTCTTATTGTTTAGGTTGCACATTGTTTTGCTTTTTTTGCATTATTTCATTTTTAGAAAATCTTATAAAAATCAGAAAAACCTTAGAAAATTGCCAAAAAAACTTGCATATTTCGAAAATGTAAAAATATTTTTATTTGGCATTTATGGTTATTTTTAGTCTTAATAAAAATTATCGAGGTTGGTTTTCCTTTATCTTCTTATTCATTTTCTTATTAGAAAAATATTAAAAAAGTGCAAATTAAAAACCACAAAAAATATGTATTTTATTTCTTGATTTCTCGACTACTTCGTAGGCTTAGCTCGTGCTCCTTGTGTTCGACCTTGGTCGCTATACCAGGTTAAATAATTAGTGGAGACCGCTTCTTTATATTTTGAGCATTATTGTTTTAATTTGTGGTCTTATTTTTCTTGTTGAGTCCGGCTCGGGTAATTGAGGTCGCAACGACCTTTGATATTGCTTATCCTTGATTGCCTGAGCGCTCATCAGGTACCCATTATAAATTTAACACATGAAGTTTCGGATGGAAAAAGATGAAGGTTAAGCTACATTTATGAGGCTTGCTACACTAATTGGTGATACATGATTGCGAGCTGGTATTGTGACATAATTGCATGATTGCGAATTGGTATTGTGACATAATTGGATGACACCATGGTGAGAGAGAAATGAGGTATGTTTGGTAGTTGGGTTGGGTTGAGCTGGAGTAACCTCCTATAATGGTAGTTTTTATATGGTTGGGAGAGTTGGAGAGGTTAGAATGATAAACGTGATGTGACAATGATTATGTATTATATTTACTTTTTTTAATGATTATACTATGTTTTTATGTTAATTTTTTATCCGAGTGTAACTTAAAATATTATAACAAAGAAATTATGTAGTTCATACAACTAATTCCTGTAGAAAAATTCGACATCAACATACATACTGGAATCATATTTTCAACAGGCTTCCAGTTTAAACCAATTTATGTATGTATCCATAACATTATTGACAAGAAAAATGTCTATTTTAAGAATGTATGAATATTAGAGCAAGGGAAAAATCTGAAAGCACACATCATTGAAAACAATGTGATAAACAAAGAGAGAGTTAGATACCACAACCGAACCGTCCTGTTGTAGGAATCCCCTTAGAGAGACAACACCCCTCACTTTACCGGTGCACAAGCCCTTGATGCGCCGCTCCCAGGGTACGATAGTATCACGCCCATTGACAGTGCGCACCATGCCTGAGCATCCTCAAAAGTCAGCTCTGTATACAAAGCTTGATATCATGAGAGGGAGAAGAGAGGCGGTGGGAATGAGAGCCGTGTGTTCATAACACGAGTCCGCGACTTTCAGAGGGATACTTAAAGCCATCGAGGGTGGTTACGTAATGTAAGGTGATTAAGAGACACATCCCTTTGAATTTAAACACGGTTACATAAAATTGACCTGATCTTCATTTCACGCCCGACGCAGCTGCAACCGAAGCTGCGACCGTACCGCGTCCACGCCCAAGCCCGAGCCCAGCCCAACGCGGCGCAGCGGGTGCACGCGCACACACGTGTGTAGCGGTCCAAAGTTCTCCCTAGTCTGTTTCCAGACTGGTCTCATGACGTCCCATACAAAAATCAAGTGCCTGTTTTGACACTCCACGATGTGGGGCTAAACAGCACCCCACAGGATTGAAACATTAAATTCCATGAATTGAGATACATTAATACAACTTGATATTGAGCATAAAATTGCATCAAAACATCTCAACAAAGTTAATTCCAACAATCCTCTACGAATTCACTGTTAAAACACGAAGAGCCTAAGATCTCGAGTTTCCACACTCTGCTTTCAGTAAAGGTACCTTCCGGTTTGAACCTTTACCTAAGTTATCCCCTTCCACCATCACAGGAATAAAGTGAACTAAATCTTGAACTTTAATCCTTGGATGTAATAGTATTGAGTGGTAACAACAGAGTGAGGTCTATCGTGACAATCTTCTGGTTTTGGTGCTATTAATGACCATGCACCCTACCCTATTTCATGAGTATATTAAGGATAAACCTTCATCCTTTATCTACGACTGACAAAAATACTCATATATGTGGAATTTTTTAAGGATGCACTGCTCACATCCTGCTTATAAAAAGCTTGGATCCATTAAGAGCATAATGCTCAACCTTTTCCTGCAGCTTTCAGGCACTCGACTTTTCAGGGATAAGACTCACATGCAAAGTATTACATATTGAGTGCCAACCAGTTCCCCAAACAATGTGTTTCCCATTGAACCTATTTTGTGGGATCTCCACTCATTTAGGTTGGGTGCTACTACGGGTAACTCTCAATGGGTTTCAGCCCCATCCCGAGTTTGGATTTTTAGACTAAAGATCTATCAAGTCCCTTTATAAGCGAATATGTCGTGTTATCTTTCGTACCAATAAATTCCACGGCAATCACCCAGAAGACACCAAATCCCTAATAGACTTAAGTATAACTTGGATATGTCTTCTAGTTTTCTATTTATACTTTTAACTCTTTACCTTTGCAATAGTAGTCATGCTATCACACTGTAAAGAAATCGTCAGTATCGGCTTACTTACCATGGGCATCTTAGAGAGAGCTCCCTAATCCATTCAGAATCTATACATGTTGTGTCCAAAGCACACAGCTCTGCCTCAAAAGTAGGCCAAGCCAAGATGGTCTGTTTCACAGACCTCCAGGAGACTGCACCACCTCTATGGGTAAATACATATCCAGTTATACAGTTACTCCCTAAATCCTCCATTTGACCAATCCAACTTGCATCACTATATCCTTATAGGATAGGAGTATATTTACATAATGCAGTCCAAGAAGTGCAGTACCCTTAAGGTACTTCAACACTCGATCCAAGGCCTCCCAATGAGTACGACCAGGACAGCTTGTATGTCTACTCAACTTTGCGACCATGAATGAAATATCAGGTCCAGTACATTTAGCAAGATACATCAAGCTTCCTATAATCTGGGAATATCATAGCTGCGCTACAGGTACTCCTTTCTTATTCTTGCAGAGGGGTTTAGATGAATCATAAGGAGTGCATACATATTTACAACTTTGATAGCCAAATTTTTCAAAAACTTTCTCAGTGTAGTATGACTGAGACACGGCTATTCCATTAGTAAATCTAATCAGTTTGAGCCCTAAAATCACATTTGCAATTCCTAAGTCCTTCATCTCAAACTTACTACTCAAGAACCTCTTAGTTTCTTCCACTATCCTTATGTTTGATCCAAATATTAAAATTTCATCGACATATAGGCACAAGACAATAAACATATCACCCTTAATCATAGAATACACATTTATCAGATTCGTGAACAATAGAGCCATACGACTGGATACCCTTATCAACCTTTTCATGCCATTGTTTTGATACTTGTTTTAGTCCATAAAGGGACTTTACAACCTTGCAGACCTTTCTTTCATTACCAGATTTTACGAACCCCTTGGGTTGGTCCATAAAGATCTCCACATCAAGATCACCATATAAAAAGGCAGTCTTCACATGCATTTAATGAATTATGAGATCATGTATGGAGGCCAACGCAATGAGCATCTGAATCATAGTCATCTTAGTAACATGAGAATATGTATCAAAATAATCAATACTCTCATTTTACTTGAAACCTTTGGCTACAAGTCTTGACTTATATTTTTCCACATATCCGTCCGATCTAAGTTTCCTTATGAATACCCATTTGCTTCCTATGGTAGAACACCTAGGAGGTAGATCAACTAGCTCCCACATGCCATTTGAAATGATCGAATCCATTTTAGATTTAATGATATCCTTCCAATGGCTTGCTTCAGTAGAAGCCATGTCATCCTTGTACGTGGGAGGATCACCCTTGATTTGGTAGGAGATAAAGTTGCTACTAAATCCTTGGAAATCCTAGGCCTCTTACTTCGTCTAGGTTTAACATCCTCCAAAAGTTCATTGGGTTCAGAAGAGGTAGCCCCTACATTTGACATCTTTTCTATTTGTTGTGGAATAGAACCAGATGAGGAGGCTATGTGACTAGCCGAATTTTCAAGAATTCTTTTTTTCATTAGAAAAATATCCTCGAAAAAGGTAGCATCACGAAGTTCAACAATAGTATTAGTATTTATACCTGTGATATCAGACCGAGTTACTAAGAATCGATAGGCATAGCTATTTTTAGATACCTCAAGGAGACCGCGTCAACTATTTTATGTCCAATCTTCTTTCTTTTGTGTTTTGGGACTAAGACCTTAGCCAAGCATCCCTACACCTTGAGATATTTTAGGCTTGGCTTCCTATTTCTTCAAAGTTCAAATGAACTCTTATATTTAAGCCTTAGGGGAAGTCTATTCAGAATATGGCAAGTTGTATTAAAATCTTCCCCCCACATGTAAGATGGTAGCCCAGAACTTTGTAAGAGTGCATTAACCATATCAGTTAAGATCCTATTCTTCTGTTTTTCTATTCCATTGGAATGTGGTGAATACGATGCAGTGACCTCATGAACTAAGCCAAATAATTTACATTGTTCATCAAATATGGTAGATGTGTATTCACCACCCCTATCTGACCTTAGACGTTTAATTATTTTACCGACTTGTGTTTCTGCTTCATTCTTAAAGATAAAAAACTTTTCTAAGACTTCATCCTTAGTTTTAAGCAGATAAACATAACAGTATCTACTGTTATCTTATATGAAGGTAATAAATATATTTTATTTTCTCTAGTCATCACATCACCAAACTCACAAATATCAGAATGCACTAAGTCTATAATTTCAGTTTCCATGTTCACCAAGTGAAAAGGCTTTATAGGCAACTTAGCTTGAGCACATATTTTACATTTTGAGAGTTTGTCTGTAGTATAATCAGGAATCATGTCAAGTTTCATCATTTTTTTCATAGAATTGAGATTCACATGTCCTAGCCTAACATGCCATAAATCAGTGGATTCAATATTTGAAACAACATAAGTAGAGGAACAAAATCAGAAATATTATTATCTGAATTCAATGTCACACCTAATTCTAAATAGAGGATCATGATCATCTAAATATCCTTTTCCAAAGAAAATACCATGTATAATAAAAACTACTTTATTATATTTAAAGTCTAATTGGAAACTCCCTTCAATTAATAAAGAACTAGGCATTACATTCTTCTTGATATCAAAAACGTGCATCACCCTGCGTAAAGTCTAGACTCGTCCATTTAAGAATCTCAGCTTGACTCGTCCAGACCCAAGTGATTGAGAGACTGAGTGATCGAGGTTAAGTGATATCAAAGGTCGTTGCGACCTCAATCACTCAATCGGACTCAACAAGAAAATCAAGACCACAAATAGGACAATCACAAGCACAAAGTCTAATGTAAGCGATATCCGCTATTTATTTAACCTGGTATAGCGACCAGGGTCAAACACAAGGAGCACAGAAATGTAATAACTAGTCCAATTCAGAACACTAAATATAATTTTTATTTAATTTTGATTTTTGCGAATTTTTATAGTTTTCAAAATAGAGAACAAATACACAAAAGCTAAGGCATAAGGAAGCCTTTACAATTTTTATTTAAGCTAAAAATACATAAAATTCAGAAATAAAAATATTTTCATATATGCAGATGTTTTTCGTGATTTTATGATATTTTTTATTTTTATACGATTTTATAAAAAAATGAGACAAGCACAAAATAGTAAGGCAATGTACAGCTTGGACTATAGGGTAAATTTAAAATATCAAAAATGCCCAAATGTCGTGATAGTAATTTTTATGATAAAGTAGATAAAAATATCTAACTACGACCAACTGAAATATCAATTTTTTATTTTTGTAGGATTTTTTAATAATTTTTAAAATATTTTTAGTCTTTTGTGGTTTTTAGGGTTTTTGTAAAAGATAATGCAACAAAAATGATACTAAAGCAAGAACACACTAAAACAAACGCACGAATTTCTATGGAATTTTTGAGAATATGTTTATGTTTTTTGGTATTTTATAAAATATACAGCCATGTTTTTAAGGGTTTTTTATTTACGCCTGGTGATGAGCTCTGATGCGTCAGATAACGGTCGGATGGTCGTGGAGGTGTGTGTCCGCCTGGAGCTGCTCTGCCCGAGCAAGGAGGGGACCAGAGAGGGTCTTCTACGTGTTAAGTGACCTGCAGAGGGTGAAACGCTCGGAGACATAGCTCCGGCAGGGTTTATTGCTTGCTAAAGAAGGGAGAAGCATGGGGGGATGGAGGTCGATCTCCGGTGAAGATGGTAGGAGGAGACCTGGTCCTTAATCTTGACCTAAGAGATGAGCATAAGGGTGATCATGCTACGGTGCGAGGTGAAGGGTGATGCATAGAGTCGATCAAAACGGGGGTATGCGAAGGATGGGGCTCCGACCAGCTGGTCGAAGCAGATGAATGTACGGCAGAGGTGGATGAAGTGGATGAATCGAAAAAAGAAATGGGCGGGAAATAAAGGGTACATGAGGTTCTAGATGAACTCTGAAGCTTCAGGTGAAGGTGGGAAGCGAGGTTGTGGCCTCGACCAAGCTGTGGAAGGCCAGGAGGCTTGTCGCGGCAGCGCACGCCGGCCACGTGGCTGAGCAACGTAGATGCTCCACCAAACTCTGATCCGAAGGGTCCCTCTGGAAGTTGTCACTCAACCGGAAGTGGCACGCGATGGGTATTCGACTCGACCCAAGCTAGGAGGGGGCGTTGATCGGGGTCAAGAATCCCTTTTGGACCAATCAGAAAATATGAATTTACATAATACTTAAAAATTCAATAAAAATAATAAATGATTTTAAATCAAAAAGTTTTTAACATAATAAATGTTTGTTGTATTACAAGGAATTTTTTGTGATTTTTAATTATTTTTACGAAAGTAGTATATACAGGTATAATATACCTATGTATTTTGTACAATTATTTTTATTTTATTCTTTTTATACGAATACCCCCATTTGTATTTTATTTATTTACAAAATATTTTTAGGAGTCAAAAATAATTTTTATTTTATTTTTATTAATTATGTACATGTATATAATAAATAAGGAATGGTGGATGTATACATGTATTTTGTACAAGTGAGAGATGATTTTATTTTAATTCTTATTTTATTTTTCTTATTTTTATTTTATTTTATTTTCTTTTTAAGAAAAAATAAAAGGAGGTAAAAGAATAAATTATTTTTATTTTATCAGGAATAATTATTTACAGGTATAAGTGTTATATATACAATATAGAGTAGGCCCTATCTCTCTCTACTTATTTTTATTTGGCAATCAGGTCAAAGCTTGACCTTCTCTTAGGGTTCGGGTCACTCTGTATTTATTCTAAATACCTCCTTCCTTTTTCTTCTCCTTTATTATTTTATTTTTGCACAAATACACGCTAAATATATATTGTTAACATATGCATGCAAAATGCTAACTTATTGTATTTACACCTATTCACATGATGCTTTGTTAAGATAAATAGCTAAAATAAAAGAATAAAGAGGGAGAATTAGGGATTCATCACCAAGCACCTTGGCTGCAGATCTGTTCCCCATCATCATTGTTCCACCGACTAAAGCCCGATAAGACACAAAGAAGATCCTGTCAGTACAAATGTGTACATTTGCACCAATATCAACAAGCCACTCGTTAGGCCCGTTTACTATATAGAGTTCAGGATTCACTGAGACATACCCCTCGCCATGCCTACCTCCCTTAGTCAGCAAGAGAGCCTGAGGAACGGCATCCGTAGATTTTTGTTGGGTCTTTAGAGAATGGTAATCCTTCTTCCAGTGTCCAACCTGTCCACACTGCCAGCAACGTTTGCTCTTTGTTTTTTTTTTTGGATTTTTCCCTTGGCTTTCAGTTTCTTATTTTTCCCTTTAGCATTAGTTCCCTTTGAGGTTATCACATTGACCTTAAGGTTCACGTCAATAGGCATCACATGTTTTTGTTTCATATGCTCCTCTTCAAAAGCTATTGAGACCATTAAATCATCCAGAGAAATTTTCCCTTTCCTGTATTTTAGGGACATCCCAAAATCTTCCCAAGACTTGGGAAATTTCTCAATGATCGACATGACCTGAAACTTTTCAAGAAGTTTGATTTCCGCCTCGGCTAACCTGTGGAGCAATAACAAAAACTCGTGAGCATGTTCAGAAATCGATTTTCCCTCAGTCATTTAAAATTTTAGGAACCTGGATACTGAGTATTTTTCAATATCCAGATCTTCTATGTTGTATTTCTTATCTAGTTCCTCTCACAGATTCTTAATATTCTTGGTGCATGCGTCATAGACATCGAACAGAATATTCAATAGTGCAGTGATAATGCACTCATGACACAAACGCATCCGCCATCTTGATCGCATCTGGATTTGGATTCTGTTCAGATAACTTAGGGCACTCGATTTCCATAATCGAAATCAGGCCAATCGTGATCAGCCAGATTTTCAAGCATTTTTACCAACGCTTCAAAATTCTGGCCCCAAATTTCTCTAGCATACCATTGAAATCCACACGAGATCAAAACCTCAAATCAGACATTTTTCATATCACGTTATAGATATCTCTCTAATATTGTAGAAAAATATGACATTAACATATATACATGAATCAGATTTTCAAAAGGTTTCCAGTTTAAACCAATGTATGTATCCATATCATTATTGATAAGAAAAATATTCGTTTTAAGAATGTATACATATTAGAGCAAGGGAAAAATACAAAAACACACATCATGGCAAACAATGCGACAAATAAAGAGAGAGTTAGAGATCACAACGGAAGCGTCCTATTGTAGGTGATGAAAAGGATTGAGTCGAGGTCGTGTCTTTCCACAAGGCGAACCGACAGTCGCTGAGGTGACCTCACACGAAATCCCAATTCAATCAACAATTAACCCACAATAATAAATCAAGTAATTAAATCTCAAAAATGTGGAGTTAAAATTTATTATAACTCTACATTCAAATGTGTATAGGTGTAAGCATGTGTAGAGGTCGAAAACTGGGAGCAAACGTTTGAGGGCAGAAATATGCACAAAGTATTCAACTACTATCTTGTCCATGTTGTTGTTTTTGTGGGTTTTTTATATTTTTATTTTTGGTTTTTTAATTTTTATTTGATTTTTCATTTTGTATTTTTTTATATTTTCTTTTTATATTTTTAGTTAGAAAATATAGGTATATATATAGAGATATATGTACAAGGTAAAGGTGAGAGAGAATATATATAGTCAAAATATTTCACATATAATATTTTTTGGCTTTTTATATTTTTCAATTTTTTGTTATTTTTCTGGAATTTTTCTAATTTTATGCATTTTTAATGTCAAAAATATCCCTGAAATGGGATTAATTAAATATATGAAATTAATTTGGGTTTTAAAAAATAGTAAATAAATCCCAAAATAACCCAAACTAATTTTAATACATAAATAATAATATAAAGATAGTTATAAAATGGAAACACATATTTTCAGAATTTATGATGATTTTTTATATTTTTTCGTTGAATTTTGGAGTTTTTAAATTTTTTAAATGTTCTTTTACTCTTTTTAGGGGTTTTTGGTTTCGGGACTTAATAATAGCAAGATATAGCATATATGATTTTTTGCGATTTTTTTCAAAGCATCTTTATATTTTTTGGTATTTTATAATTTAGACAGGGTTTATTTAGGCTCCATTTTAATTTTAAAAATTATATAAAATGAAAAAAATGCATACTAAAAATATGGGTGAGAAAGTACACCGCATAAAGCATTTATCCATATTTTTGTATTTTTAGGAGCTACATAGCTATTTTTAATGAATAGATAAAAGACATAAAAATAAAACAGCCTGGCAGGGGCATTTTTGCAATTAAAAATAAAGACAGGGTTTTCTGTGCAAAAATCCAAACAGAATAAACATTTATTTAATATTTTATAACCTTTTTACAATATACAAAACCGTTAGGGGCATAAGTGCAAAATTCACATCACATCACGTGCGATAACATGTAATCTGGACTTGGAGGGGCCAAAACGCAATTTCTTAATAACTCCAGGGGTTTCTGTGCAAAATTTCCCCAAGTCACGTGGGACAACACGTGACTCAGCTAGGAAGGACCTAAATATAATATCCAATTAATACAGGGGGTTCTATGAAAAAATCCCATTTATTTATAACGTTACATTTATTTTAGAGAACTAAACAATAAATACAAAAATGCAAGGGGCTAAAGGTGCAATTTACCCCTTAAGGTGCTGGATCGGACGGCTGATGTTCTTGACTTATCCACATGGCACCTCCACGTTTGTCGATGATGCTTTGCCGATGGACGTGTGAGATTAAATCGTGGGTAGCGATCTGACGGTCGATGACGACTCCATCCAACGGTTGATCTTCAATCTGGGCCTCCTTCTTCATCCAACGACGGGGACGATGGCTGGAAGAACAGGGAAGAATGCTCTCCGGGGCGAGTTTCTTTCGGTGATATCTCGCATCTCCGCCAGTCTTTGCCGCTCCTGAAGGTCGCTATAGCTTCCCAGGAGGATCCTCTAACTGCTGGAGGTCTTGGATCGCCCTGAGGTACGCTGGAGCGCCGCCACGATCTTGGGGAAGAAATGGGGCTCCAGGTACCTCCGTCGGCTTTGATTGTGTCTTCTGGCGCATTTCAAGGCGCCTAACCTGCACAAGAAGCTCACACGGCCCGAGGGCGTCTCCCTCGATCTGGGGTTTGAAGCTTTTGCGCAAATGAAGATGGGCGGCGAGGTTCCGGCGAGCGGTGGAGGCGAACCTCGATTCGCGGAACCACGAGGGCTCCGGTTGATCTGGGGTGTGCGGAAGATGGAGAACGCGATATAAAACGAAATGGTTGCGATACGGGGTCAGAAAGTCACTGGAAGGCTCGGGAGTCGTCGCCGGAGCGGAGCTCCGACGAACTACGACTCGACCGATTCACGGTGATTTACTTAAGTACAAACTAAACTAAAACGGGAAATAAATGCTGGAACAAAAAACTATCTAAGAAAGCAGTAAAAGGGCTCTAATACTTGGTGGAAACCAGGGAGCGTGGCATCACCGGAGCTCCATTGTGAGTGCAGCTCCCACCTCCTCCGACTGATTCAAGGCGCCAAGAGATCCCTCCTGTCACAAGGAAGCTCCTAGGACCGAATACGAGGAAGGGAGACGGGTGAAAACTGACCAAATTTGAGAAGGAGGAGGAGCTGGTTTATTTATAAACATTAGTGGGCACCCTTATTAACTGGCGATTATCGATTGATTTGATGTATGTACAAGCGATCTAAGGTGTTGGCGTAATTGTACAATAAAAAGCGGACAACTCTTGAGGAAGCGAGTGCGATCGATGGATGAGATGTCCACGAAAAATGCCAGAAAACCGGGGATTCAACAGGTCTGACAACTCAGAGCAGCAGATGGGACAGTTGAACAGAGGTCAACGAGGGTTGCGCGCGGATTGGTCCACGCAGGCCGCTAAAGGACAAACACAAGATTTTATTCAAAAATAATTAATTTAAAATAGTAAATGATTTTATTATTTTTCGAGCATAAAATAAAAAATGTTTATTTTTATGCAGTATTTTAATACGATTTTTATTTTTTTTTTGATGTATTTTATTACAAGTTAATTATTAATGGTGTATGTATAGGTATATTTATATATATATATATATTGTATAGTTTATTTTTATTTCATATATTTTATTTTATTATTTTATTTTCTTATTTTATATATTTATAACATATTTTTAGTACATAAATATATTTTAATTTTATTTTTGTGATAGTATTTGTATACTTAAATAAATAGGTATATATATTGTATGGGTATAGTTATAGGTATTTTGCCTATGTTTTGTATACTTCTTTTTATTTTAATGTATTTTGTTGGATTTTATTTTAGTTTTATATTTTTAATAGAATATATGTAATATTTACAATATTATAAAGACATGAAAGAATAAAAGAATTAAAGAATTATTTCCCTTTTATTTATATACATATAGAACATAGGTATTTCATCTATGTTTTGGCATAGTTTAATTTTATTCTCCTTTTTCTTTTAGGTTTAATTCTAATTTTAATGTACACATATGTTATAAATAATGTTTCAAAATTATAAAAATATGAATTCGTAAAAATAATAAGCAATGAATAAATTGAATATTTTAATCGGTATTATATACAATAGGGACCCAAAACCTATCTTCTGCATATTAACTCCAAAAAAATATGAAACCACCACCATTAAGTAGATCATGAAAAGAATTAGAGGTGATTTTGCTATGTTTTGAGTTTTTATTTGAAAGATATGAGTTTGTGAAGTTTGGTTTTTGGCTTTTTATTCTGGATATAAAATGTACACTGTATAATATTTTTGTACAAACTCATTTTTGTATTTTTATTTACATTATTATACACAACTTTTATGTACAAAATTTCTTTATTTGATGAATAAATCACAAAGAATAAAATAGGTGTCAAAATTGCATAATTAATAAATAAATTCATGAGGTATTTATTGTATTTTTGGCCCTTATCTCCCCATACTTTATTCCTTGTCGACCAATTCCATTCTGGACTTGGTCTCGGGGTTAGGGTCATAAAATATTTTAAATATTTTATTCCTTTTTCTTTTCTTCTCTTTATTCTATAATTTTGACATTAAAAACCTTATTTTATATACAAATAAATACAATAAATAATGGATGCTATGGCGTACAAATTAATGATATTTATATGCATTTGATGGGGGTTTTAGGACCAAAATGATAGAATAAAGGTGATGAAATGGAGATTCATCACCCCCTATACTTGCCTTTGCTAGTCCCTAGCAACTACTTATGCAATAAGTACAAGAAGAATAACGAATAAGAAGAAAAGAAAAAGCAAAAATAAATAATAAAGAAAAAATTGAATTGATCATGATTATTAAACTCATATGTAAAAAATCAAAGTTTGGAGCACAGGTTAGACCTTGGTGTGAAAATGTGTGGTGAAGCCTAGTTGGGAACCAAATTTAAAACACAACAGCCTTCGAGAGGCGCAGAACTCGGTTCAAATCTCCTCAATAACCAGGTCAGAACTAGCCTACATCATACGCAAACCCTTATGACTATGAAGTTGACTTGTACAGTATAAGTGATAGTGGCTCTCCCCAACTGGAATGACAAAGAGACTGACTTCTCCAGAATGACAACCCAATGATTCCCTAATCCAGCACTCTGTCGTCGAGGAGCAGGGTATTCCTTTTTAAGTTCAAGTGGCATCCAACTCAAGAGGAGGAGGTGAAGAAGAGAATGGACAGTAGCCAGTGTAGATACCTATCCTGGGATGCAAGACCAGTGTAGTCAAGTCATCCAGCTGCAGGCTCACATTGTATAACTTTGATGCTCAAGCTTGTTTATTTTCTATACAACGTATATACATACTCCAACAGGCACTTTTATTTTTATTTTAAAGCCTGTCCACTTTTTTGGAGTTTTTTTTTTGAAATACTATTCACAACAGCATTTACATAAGGACTTTTTCCTCTTGAGCCAGAAGACTATCCCTCTTTTGAAGCTTTATACAACCCACTTTCTCTTGTCATTCGACTTCATTGAAACTGGACCAGGTTGGGGCGCACTTCCCTCCCTAGACGAGGACGAATGTTTCCACCCGTGTGCGTCTCAGACTGGCAAATCCAATCCCCTCACCACTCCAACTGAGTTGAGCCAAGTGAAAGGTGCAAGTGTCCAAGTTAGATCACGATCGACAAGAGTCACGCGTGTGTCTCGAAAAGTTCTATTTAATCAGTTGAGGTGACTTGAACCCAGCCCTGATTTCTCAAAGAATTAAGTCTGAATAGACCTGAAGTACCTTAAACCAAGTTCCCATAAGGTTCCAATGCAGTTAGGTGCGGTAAGATCCAACCAAGCTCCAATCTTCGACTTTATTGGACTAGTTCAATCATCAAGCTCAATCAAAGAATATGAATGCTATGCAAATGCTATGTACAATGATGCAAAGAATAATGTAGTTTTTTCAAAGAATTTCTAAAACAAAGAGAAAAATTTTTACACAAAGAATTTTTCCAAATAAAATAATTTTGACACTCAAAGAATAAAATATGTACAACTATTTACACGGGCATGCCGCTTTATTTTATAGGATTTAAGAATTTACAGGTTTTAACAAAGTGATTTATTTAGGTGTATATTCAATTGGTAAAGAATTTTATGAATTTTATTTTTCATTTATTTTATTTTATTTATTATGATGCTTTTATTCCTGAAATTTATTTGAAAATCATTTTGAAAACTATAGTACAAAATAACTTTTGCAAATATTTACAAACATTTGAAAGCCATTTTGCAAAGATTTTGCAAACACTATATATACATTTTTCAAAATATTTTTACAAACGTTTTCAAAATCATTTGCAAATAGGTTTTCAAATCCTTTATTTCACACAAATATAAGAATTTTTGCAATCAAAATATTTTTACAAAGGTTGGAAATATTTCACAAAAAGTTTTCCAAACGGTTCACACCATTTTTAAAATCATTTTGCGAAAATATTTTTAACCTGGTTTATTAATCAGTATATACAAAAAGAATCTGAGGAATAAGAAGCACTACTAATGAATTATATCCTATTTTTAGCCATATTTATTAATAATTATACGAAAGTACGAGTTATGGCTAAAGTATATACAGAGTATATACGACCCCCTTATACTTAGCATGAGCTATGTCCTCATAGGTCAATGAGAAAAAGAGAAGACATAACTCGTGCTGAGTATAGAAAGCCTATACTACAACGATTAAAAGAATAACAAATGAAAGAATAACGAGATAAATGAATAAGAAAATGACCGTCCCCCCTACAATTAGGATCAAATAATCCTAAGTATAGAAGATGTACACATCGTAGGGAGGGTCAAGGGTGGGAATAAACAGATCAATGAATGAATCAAAGGTGCAGTCCCCCTACACTTAGGACAAAGTATGTCCTGAGTACAGAAAATTGACACAAAGGGATGACACCTTTTATGTAGATAAAGAACCATGAAAAGGAAAAGAAGAAAAGAGAGATATATACAGATATATGAGAAGATCGTGGAGAATGTACGCATCACTCCCCCTATACTTAGGGTGAGATATCCCTAAGTATAAGCAACGACAGGAGTGATGAAACGGAACATAGAACAACGCGGTGTGTACCCCCCTATACTTAGGACAAAGTACGTCCTAAGTATAGTCACAGAGATATGGCGATAGATTTGAGGCACGCGTAACATGCGGGAGAAAGAAGGAATAAATCGCACATATACACAACAAGTAAAGACTGATGAGGTACATGACGGTATCCGGTAAGCGACTACCGTGCTCTCGTCATCGTCTCCCTGTGAGAACGAGGATGCATTCAGATAGTGAAAAGACACCCTGATATTCAATCAGGTGGGTGTCAGCTACCGGGGACAAATAGATCAGAAAGTAAAGCGGGGACCGGTAGCGTAAATCAGATGATCGGCTCATAAAGTGTGAAAGAGGTGAGCAGAGCCGGTACCGTAAGACTTGGAGGAAGAAAGAGAAGTACAAACTCCTCCTAGTCAATCATGGTCTCAGATAGGTCGAAAGTAAAGCATATGAGACTGTGTGATGTACGGTGGTGATATAGTCTGAAAGTCACAAGAATACACCGAACAACACAATACATGGCTCACCCCCGCAAGGGTCCTCAAGATGAGCAAAATCAGAGAATAATCAGCAGACTCGGCTTTGTGCTCCAACAGAGAGGAGACACAACCAGGGAGGAGACCGAGTACAAAAATCCGTAGACTCGACTTCGTACTCCAACAGATAGGAGACACCAGCAGTGAAGCCGAGTACCTAAAGTATGATGTACTCTCCTGCAGATAACCCTCGAGGAGTAGTACATGCTAAGCAATGAATAATCAAAACAGAAGCTCGTCGTTGCGAGGGTCGTCAAGGTGAACAGGTTGATCCATCAGACGGATCACAAAGACGGTCTCGGTAGGCGACAGATCGGCTACCAGTCAGTAGAGACCGACAAACTAAGAAAGTCTGACAGCGTCCCGTAGAGAACCCCTCAGGGAGTGTACTGCCAACTAGGCATCTAATAATCAGAGTAGATGGCTCATCCTTGCGAGGACTGTCAAGGAGAGCAGACTCAAAGGAGTCTGAACAAATGGGTCCCAAGATACAACAAATCAGGTGAACCTCAAAGCAATGGGGACCAAAAGCATATGAGATGACTCGGCTCCATGCTCCAACAGATAGGAGACACAACCAGCAAGGGGAACCGAGCGTAAAGAATGTGTCGCATTTTCCCGCAGATAGTCCTCGGGGAACAATGCAAACTAGGCAGTGAATAGTCAGAAAAGATCTCGTCCTTGCGAGGGTCGTCAAGGAGAGAGGACTATCAATCAGAATGGTCTCGATAGGTGACAAATTACCGATCAGCAGAAGAGACCGCAGAATCTAGTAAGGTGTCATGAGCTCTCGCAGATAACCCTCGAAGAGCACTATGAACTAGGAACGGAATAATCAGAAATGTAACACTCATTCTTGCGAGGACTGTCAAGGAGAGAAGACTCAAAGGAGTTCGGGCCATTGGCCTCGTGCACCGACAAATTAGGCACACAAAAAACATCAACAGGGAGGCCTAATAGTCCAATCATACGATACGGTTTCAGGCCCCAACAAGGTGGAGAGAGAGTCAGTGTATGAAACCGATCGTAAAGAATGTATCGCATCCTCCCGCAGAAAGTCCTCGGGGAGTAATACGAGCTAAGTCAATCAAGTCTTGGGATTGCTGGCAAGTCATCTCAGGTCCTCGAAAGCATTCAATCATTCAATCACCTGAAGGGCATAAGATCATGTGAGGGAGCAAATAATCAGGTCAACCGTCGAACATCCCTCAGTCAATCCAGTCAGTTGAGATGGCACAAAAGATAATCTGTAATCCTCAAAGTGCCACAGGTGGGTAATAGCCTCAGAAAATCAAGGATAGATCAGTCAAAAGGATGAGAGACATCATGTGGGTTCCACACAGCTATGCCGAAAAGTCCAAATAAGAATAATCAATCAATTGTCAAAATCAAGAAGGTGAAACCTCAAAATAGATAGATCAATCGAAGCGCATGATATCTTCATCAAACCAGCACAACGCATTACATACTCAATCCGGTGTGCTAGATCTAAATGCTCAAATAATAATCACACCTATCGATCATGCATCATCAAAGTCCTCGATAAGCTCCTATGCACATATCGAACGTCAAATCCACCGAGAGTAAAGGTATCAATCTCAACATCCTCAAAGCAAGCCCGACTTACTCCAATAATCTCTGTAAATCAAGAATCCTCGATGCGGGCTATCGCTAAAAGCGCAGCAATTCCGGGTAAGAGAAGAGATGATACTGGGGACACGAGGAGGGTGGGTAATAAGAGGAACACAAAGGTCAGGCGAAGTTTATTGAGCGCAAGCGCCAATATCATGACTTAATGCAGGTATATGTATAAGCGAGGTAGAGAGACTCAAAGATGAAAAATGCATGACTCACACAGATGGGACCGATAACTCAAAGTGAAGATGCAAATGGACTCCAAGTCACAATCCATACACAAGGCAAACCCCGGATTCACCTACTCAACATCGTGAAGACCGAGATGTGGTCTTTTTATCTTGTCATTTTTAGAGTTAGGTGATCATAAAAAGTTGCACACACCGAAATTAGGCTTTGGGATTGGGGCACTAATCCTTAGCGTATACGTAGAAATAAAATGCTCAAACAAGGAGGGGGTTGCTCTCCCCAAGACAAGGGATCCATTATATTTTATTTTTAGGTCCAATAGAGTTAGCAATCCCGATTTTATTTTCGTTATCACTTTATTTTGGATATTTTCAATGCACGTGCCTATCGAGGTTCCAATTTCCATTAAGTATCCTAGGTTAGCAAAAATAGAGGGAGGTCGGAAAAGCCATGCAAGTCAGAAATCGATGATGCATGCTAAGTAAGAAGACTTACAGTGCCTCAAGCTCTCTCCATGCGGGATGCAAGACAGAATTGAAACTTGTGCTACATGAGATGCAATCCGATGAAATCGACCTAGGATAGTAACTACTATTATCGTGAAGCACCAAATGTTGGTTATTCAAAATCAAACCCTAAAGTCTGGTCTTGGAGACATCTCGGTACCTGCCACAACGGGTCCTGTCAGCGCTGTATGACGTCTCTCACGACGAGTGGGTTCGAAATTAAATAACCAACAATTATTAATTTAACTAAGTCCACAAGCGCATCTATAGGTACAGGCAAATATATTAGGGGCATCGGACCTTAATCTATCGGCAAACAATTCCTAAGATAGGGTTCATTCACACAAAATAATAAAAGAATAAAAAAGGAAAAAAAGCATCAAGACCGTCGAGGCCCCCAAGGGAACAATCCCTCGGCTGTGGACCTCAGGAAGTCGGAGTGGGAGAGTCATGTTTTATTACAATCCAAGTGTCACTCTCTCACATAATTTTACATATTAATAAATAATGCAAAAATTAGACTGCCTTCCAAAATTCTCCTCCATCTGCCTTCGATGCTCTCTCATGCTGGCTGGTGTAGAAGAGCCAACTCCGCCTCACTTGGGTGCATCGGAATTCCTAGGAATTCGTCCTTCGTTTGGCGGTCCCTCGCATCAAAGATAAATAAAGAAGATGGTCAGAACAATCACAATAATATAAATCAAGCAAATGATCAAATAAATATGGACAAGAGTGAAGAATCAAATAAATAATAAGTATCCCAAACGACGTTGCTCCCCGACAACGGCGCCATTTGATGAAAGGGAATGAGCCGAGGTCGTGTCTTCCCACAAGGCGGATCGACAGTCGCTGAGGTGACCTCAGACGAAATCCCAATCCAATCAACAATTAACCCACAATAATAAATCAAGCAATTAAATCTCAAAAATGTGGAGTTAAAATTTATTATAACTCTACATGCAAATGTGTATAGGTGTAAGAATGTGTAGAGGTCGAACACTAGAGCAAACGGTTGGGGGCAGAAATATGCATAAAGTATTCAATTCCTATCTTGTCCATGTTGTTGTTTTTGTGGGTTTTTTATTTTTATATTTTTATATTTTTATTTTTGGTTTTTAAATTTTTATTTGATTTTTCATTTTGTATATATTTAATTTTTATATTTTTAGTTAGAGAATATATGTATATATAGAGATATATGTACAAGGTAAAGGTGAGAGAGAATATATATATAGTCAAAATATTTCACATATAATATTTTTTGGCTTTTTATATTTTTCAATTTTTTGTTATTTTTCTAGAATTTTTCTAATTTTTATGCATTTTTAATGTCAAAAATATCCCTGAAATGGGATTAATTAAATATCTGAAACTAATTTGGGTTTTAAAAAATAGTAAATAAATCCCAAAATTACCCAAACTAATTTTAATACATAAATAATATATATAGTTATAAAATAGAAAAACATATTTTTGTAATTTTTGATGATTTTTTATATTTTTTGTTGAATTTTGGAATTTTTTAATTTTTTTAATTTTCTTTTACTCTTTTTATGGGTTTTTGGTTTCGGGACTCAATAAATAGCAAGATATAGCATATATAATTTTTTTTGTGATTTTTTCAGAGCATATTTATATTTTTTGTATTTTATAATTTAGATAGGGTTTGTTTAGGCTCCATTTTAATTTTAAAAATTAGATAAAATGCAAAAAAATGCATATTAAAAATATGGGCATGAAAGTACACCGCATAAAGCACTTATCTATATTTTTCGTATTTTAGGAGCTACATGGATATTTTTAATAAATAGATAAAAGACATAAAAATAAAACAGCCCGGCAGGGGCATTTTTGCAATTAAAAATAAAGATAGGGTGTTCTGTGCAAAAATCCCAATAGAATAAACATTTATTTAATATTTTAGAACCTTTTTATAATATACAAAACCGCTAGGGGCGTAAGTGCAAAATTCACAACACATCACGTGGGACAACATGTGATCCGGACTTAGAGGGGCCAAAACGCAATTTCTTCATAACTCTAGGGGTCTCTACACGTGGGACAACACGTGACTCGGCTGTGAAGGACCTAAATGTAATATCCAATTAATACAGAGGGTTCTATACAAAAATCCCATTTATTTATAACGTTATATTTATTTTAGAGAACTAAACAATGAATACAAAAATGCAAGGGGCTAAAGGTGCAATTTACCCCTTAAGGCGCTGGATCAGACGACTGATGTTCTTCACTTATCCACGTGGCGCCTCCACGTTTGTCGATGACGCTTCGCCGATGGATGCGTGAGATTAGATCGCGGGTAGCGATCTGACGGTCGATGACGGCTCCATCCAACGGCTGATCGTCAATCTAGGCCTCCTTCTTCATCCAACAGCGGGGATGATGGCTGGAAGAACAGGGAAGAACGCTCGTTGGGGCGAGTTTCTTCCAATGATATCTCGTGTCTTCGCCAGTTTTTCTTGCTCCTGATGGTCGCTATAGCTTCCCGGGAGGATCCTCTAACTGCTGGAGGTCTTGGATCGGCCTGAGGTATGCTGGAGCGCCGCCACGAGCTTGGGGAAGAAATGGGGCTCCAGGTACCTCCGCCGGCTTTAATTGTGTCTCCTGGCGCGTTTCAAGGCGCCTAACCTGCACAGGAAGCTCACACGGCTTGAGGGCGTCTCCCTCGACCTGGGGTTTGAAGTTTTTGCGCAAAAAATGAAGATGGGCAGCGAGGTTCCGACGAGCGGTGGAGGCGAACCTCGATTCGCGGAACCACGAGGGCTCCGGTTGATCTGGGGCGTGCGGAAGATGGAGAACATGATATAGAACAAAATGGTTGCGGTACGGGGGTCGGAAAGTCACTGGAAGGCTCGGGAGTCATTGCCGAAGCGGAGCTCCGACGAACTACGACTCGATCGATTCACGGTGATTTACTTAACTACAAACTAAACTAACAACGGGAAATAAATGCCGGAACGAAAATCTATCTAAGAAAGCAGTAAAAGGACTCTAATACCTGGTGGGAACCAGGGAGCGTGGCGTCACCGGAGCTCCGCTGTGGGTGCAGCTCCCACCTCCGACCGATTCAAGGCGCCAAGAGATCCCTCCTGTCACAAGGAAGCTCCTAGGACCGAATATGAGGAAGGGAGACGAGTGAAAACTGACCAAATTTGAGAAGGAGGAGGAGCTGGTTTATTTATAAATGTTGGTGGGCACCCTTATTAACCGGCGATTATCGATTGATCTGATGTATGTACAAGCGATCTAAGGTGTTGGCGTAATTGTACCATGAACAGCGGACAACTCTTGTGGAGGAAGCGAGTGCGATCGATGGACGATATGTCCACGAAAAAATGCCAGAAAACCGGGGATTCAACAGGTCTGACAACTCAGAGCAGCAAATGGGACAGTTAACCAGAGGTCAACGAGGGCTGCGCGCGGATTGGTCCACGTAGGCCGCTAAAGGACAAAACAGAATATTTTATTCAAAAATAATTAATTTAAAATAGTAAATGATTTTATTATTTTTCGAGTATAAAATAAAAAAATGATTATTTTTATGTAGTATTTTAATACGATTTTTATTTTTTTTATGTATTTTATTACAAGTTAATTATTAATGGTGTATGTATAGGTATATTTATATGTATATTATATAGTTTATTTTTATTTTATATATTTTATTTTATTATTTTTTTCTTATTTTATATATTTATAATGTATGTTTAGGTACATAAATATATTTTAATTTTATTTTTATGATAGTATTTGTATACTTAATTAAATAAGTATATATATTGTATGGGTATAGTTATAGGTATTTTGCCTATGTTTTGTATACTTCTTTTTATTTTAATGTATTTTGTTGGTTTTTATTTTAGTTTTATATTTTTAATATAATATATGTAATATTTACAATATCATAAAGATATGAAGGAATAAAAGAATTAAAGAATGTATTTCCCTTTTATTTATATACATATAGAACATATGTATTTCATCTATATTTTGGCATACTTTAATTTTATTCTCCTTTTTCTTTTAAGTTTAATTCTAATTTTAATGTACACATATGTTATAAATAATGTTTACAAAATTATAAAAATATGAATTCGTAAAAATAATAAGCAATGAATAAATTGAATATTTTAATCGGTATTATGTACAATAGGGACCCAAAACCTATCTTCTGCATATTAACTCCAAAAAAATATGAAACCACCACCATTAAATATCTCATGAAAAGTTATATACAATTAGAGATGATTTTGCTATGTTTTGAGTTTTTATTTGAAAGATACGAGTCTGTGAAGTTTGATTTTTGGCTTTTTATTCTCGATATAAAATGTACACTATATAATATTTTTGTACAAACTCAATTTTATATTTTTATTTACATTGTTATCCACAACTTTTATGTACAAAATTTCTTTATTTGATGAATAAATCTCTCAAAAATGCATAATCAATAAATAAATTCATGAGGTATTTATTGTATTTTTGGACCTTATCTCCCCTACTTTATTCCTTGTCGACCAATTCCATTCTGGACTTGGTCTCGGGGTTAGGATCATAAAATATTTTCAATATTTTATTCCTTTTTCTTTTCTTCTCTTTATTCTATAATTTTGGCATTAAAAACCTTATTTTATATAAAAATAAATACAATAAATAATGGATGCTATGATGTACAAATTTATGATATTTACATGCATTTGCTTGGGTTTTTAAGGCCAAAATGATAGAATAAAGGTGATGAAATGGAGATTCATCAGTAGGACTCCCTTTAGAGAGACAGTTCCCCCCGCTTTACCAATGCACAGGGCCTTGACGTGCCGCTCCCAGGGTATGATGGTTCCACGCTCGTTGACGGTGCGCACCATGCCTGAGCGTCCTCGAAAGTCACCATTGTAGATGAAGTCCGAGATCGTGAGATGGAGAAGAGAGGCGGTGAGAATGAGAGTCGTGTGTTTGTTACACTAGTCCGTAATTTTGAGAGAATACTTAAAGTCGTCGAGAGTGGTTACGCAACTTGAGGAGATTAAGGGACACATCCCTTTGAATTCAAATGCAGATATACAAAACTGACTCGGTCTTCATGTCATGTCACATCGCCGCCGTAGCAGCTTCGATCGCGGCCGCTCTTGAGCCAGAGCCCGAGCCCGGTCTGGCACGACAGGCGGGCGTGTGTGCGTGTGGAGGTCCAAATTCCTCTCTAGTTTGTTTCAAGACTGGTCTCAGGACTTCCCATATAAAAATCAGGTGCTTGTTTTGACACTCCATGGTGTGGGGCTAAACAGTACCCCATATGGTTGAAATATTGAATTCCAGGAATTGAGATACATTAATACAACTTGATATTGACCATCAAATTGCATCAAAACATTTCAACGAAGTTAATTCCAACTATTCCAACTCATGAATGTAGGGATGGAGCGGGGGGTATGCCAGGTTACCATGTGAAAAATCAAACAAGCCCTTAAGGCATTTATCCCATTCTGAGGTCATTTAAGTCTAACTAACACTTTGTCCTAACAAAAAAACCAATCTTTTCAAGTTTCTGGTATTTCTGAATCACAAACATACTCATATCATGTGGTAAAGGAAAGAAGAATCAGGAGACTCGATCTTGTGTTTTTTCTTATTTAAAAAAAGGAGACAATGCATCATCTTAGGTAATATCGAATCTATTACCTTTTTTATACCATTTTTCTTAAAGTATATTGTTGTTTTTTATTTTTAATTTTATTTTTTGTTTCCAAGTTTAAATGATCACAATGCTTTAAATCACATGACTTGTCTTTTGAAATATATCATCATTAAGTTTTTATTGGTTAGCTCTATCTTTTTGTCTATTAAGAAATCAACTCAGTCATAACATTTGAGAATTTATACTCTTTTTTCGGAACTTTATTGTGCTTTGTTCTTAATTTCCAAATTATACTCTAACTAAAAAAACCCTTTCCATGCTTATTTTTTTAGCTATTGTCTATTGTCAAACCTAATTCTTTTTTTAATGAAAAATATTGTTGCTAAACCTATTTGCCTTTCATCCGCTTATCATGCTTATGTACTTGTTTATAGTCTTATATTATTTTTATCACAATGTGAATAGATTATTGAACCGTATGGCTACAAAGTTGATTGCATCTGAACTAGCTATTTAGAACACTTTAATGGTGTGAACTATGGCATGTGGAGTCGAAAAATCTAGTACGGACTTGTGCATAACAATCTAGACTCCAAGGCTTTCTGAAGAAGCCACAAATAAGGAAAGAAGGCTTTTGAGAAAACTTATGAGCAATGGCATAAGAATGACCATAAAGTTTGTATTCTCATGTTGATTCACTTCTAAGATAATCTTACTAGAGTTTTTAAAAAATGTGGAAGTTCTTGCGAGTTGTAGAATTTTGTCAAGGAAAAGTACGACTTCAAGATGAGTTTAATGTACAGCTTCTCTTACACAAATACAATACGTGTAAGATGAAAGAATTTGATAGTGTAATATAACACGTCAATAAAATAATTGTCTTTACTAAGATAAGGACCTATCATCGGAACTAATATCCCGGAAAAGATGCAAATGGCAAATAACCTAAATAGCATGCCACCATCTTTTGACATTGCTGCCACTGCATTGTGACTTAATGGAACCATTAAGTCGATTACCGATTTCCAACTCAATTGGAAATCAAACAAGACTAGGCTTGTGAAGAAAGTAGAGGCATGTGAAGCTGAACAAGAAGAAATTCATGTGATACATCATCACAAGAATACATGACCTTTCAAGGCTCAGTTTAAGGGATGACATGGGAAGACACCACATGGATCTTGTTATAACTGCCAAAAGTTTGGACATTTCAAAACCAATTGTTCCTAAGGAAAGAGGCTGGACTAGTCAAAGGTTCTGGAAAGACATGCCCCAATGAGAAAGAATTCAATGCAGTTGTTGAATTTAATTCAACTACGACTAAGTGTGATGGTTGGATGATCGATTTTGGTGCAACCTGTCACATTGCAAATACAAAGGACGTACTAGTGGACTTCAAGAAATTGAAGAAGGGAGAATATATGATCTAAACGGGAAATAACACTACCTCAATGCAAAAGATATTAGATCGTATAATTGGACATCATAGGAAGTGTAATGATCCTACTTGAAGTTCTCTATATTTTAGGGATTCGTGAGAATCATATCTCTGTACTCGCCCTTGCGAAGAAAATTTTTGAAGGCAGATTATATAATAATCGTGTATCTATTAGCAGAGATTACGAAGTTTATGTTATGAGAAAATCTATACCTGAGCACGATCTATTCTACTTTCTTGTTGTCACCTCAAATGAATCAATGAATGTTGGTTTGAATTATATTGTGTATCATATGTTTGATTATGATCTTTGAAATATGAGATTGGGACATTCATGAAGCTCAAAAATGAATCAGATAATAAAAATAAACATTGTACCGGATATAATAGGTGCAAGAACATTTCCCTGTGAATATTTTTTGACTAAAAAAATGACTAGAAAACCATTTTCGAGAGGTCAAAGTTCAAGAGAATTATTATAATTAGTTCATTTAGATAGCTATGGTCCCTTAAACGTATGTACACATAGAAATAAAGAATGGGTTATCATTCATTGACAATTATTTCAAGTACTACTATTTTTATCTCTTGGAAATAATGGTTGAAACCTTTCAAACCTTTAAGAGATATAAAATAGAAGTGGAGAAAAGTTAGATAGGTCGATTAAGGCGATGAGGACTAATAAGGGTGGTGGATTCAATAAGGGATGAAGTGATCCATCAAGAAGCGAACCTGGAAGTAGAACCCATGAATGATCTTAAACTTGTGGAAGAGATCGGAGAGCCTAGTCAAGCCACGGATATAACTAGCAACAACGATCCAAAACACAACCAATATCAATATCGATGAGTGATTATTATTTGTACTCATGGGATGTATCATGTTTCACCTTTGATGAATATATCATAAATTATATATATATATATATGTATGTATGTGTGTATATCCTTCGATGAAACAATAGCTTCACATGTGTCAAAATCATGGATGACTGCCATGAAGGATGAACCTAACATGAAAGAAAAGAACGGCGTCGAAGGACAAGAGAATAAAGAGTATAAGTTAAAGAAGTCTTTGTATTGTCTGAACAATCATCATGACAATGGTATTTCAAATTTCATAAGTTGGACAATTGCTTATATGCCATGAATAATGGGAGCAAGTTTGTAATCTTGTCGTTATATGTGGATGACATTTTTGTCAATAGAATGACATAGATATGCTTAATTATATAAAGCATGAACTGAGGACGAATTTGAGATGGACATAGGGAATCATCTTTTGATCTCTAGATTACTAGATACACAAACTCAAGAATATTGAGCTTGGATCAAGAAAAATATTTGCATATATATTAAAGAGATTTTGAATGCAAATTAGCACTCACGTGGATCAAATATGAAATAAAAAAATATCATCATATGGGCACATATCTGATGAATTCTAAATTCATCTACTTATTACTCAACTCTTAGGCCTCTATCTAGACCAATTCAACAAACAAACCCATTAATTAAAGATAACTAATAATATGTGTTTGATGAAATTGATCAAGGACACCTAACATCCGGTCTTGAAGGGCCTACGATGTTCGACAAGTTGGATCCGGTAATCGTTGTGATGGTCGCCCTCTTGGCACTCAGTGCTCAATCACCTCAATTAAACAAACAATCAACGCACGATATAGATTAAACAATGGAAACTAGTGCGGGGTGAAATTTACTATACCTTATAAAAGATGTGTATAGTCAGCAATTTTAGGGGTCGAACCACTGAGAGCACGAAAGATAAGTATAATTATTATTAAAAATAATTATTATTATTTTGTATTTTGTGTAATTTTTTTATTTTTGTCAGTTTTTAGTTATATTTAATTTTTATGGACTTTCAATTATTTTAGACTTTTATGTTTCACATTTTAATTTTTCATGTCCTATTTAGTTTTTTGCAAATTTTTAATTTCTTTTTGTTTTAAAGTATAATATATATGTATATATGTTAATAATAATAGCAGATATTATAAACAATATGTATGATATATTATATATAAAGGAACAATCCTTTTTATTTTTTAAGGTGTCAAATATAATATATATTTTAATAATAATAAGTATACAAGTATCATAAGGTATATATAATATGGGGTTGGGGAATATGCACCCATGTGTGTGTAATTTTACATGCACTGGGGTCTATATCTTCCATATGTTTAAACTTTTTGGAAAATCTGACCATGTATATTCATCCCTATATCCCCATATTATACCATTCGAATTTCGTTAGAAACAAAGACTCCTATGCCCTCCATCTAGAACAGGTAGTTTTAACGGTCTAAGAATTATTGTAATCGACATGTTATAGATGGACGGAATAGGAGTCTTTGTTTCTGACGAAATTTGAATGGCATATTGGAGGGATATATAGATGAATATACATGGTGATATTTTCCAAAAAAAGTAGAAAAAACATGGAAGATATAGGACTCGATGCATGTAAAATTACATGCACCTAGGTGCATGCTCCCCAACCCCATATAATATATAAGGTTTTATAATTTTAATATATATATAAATATAACTAAATTCAGAAAATAAAACGTTTTTGCATTCATGATAATTTCCTCTAATTTGGTATTTATATATATTTTTGATATTTTTGTATTTTTAATTTAATAAATATAAAAAATAATGGCTATGATATATATGCAGAATTGTTTTAGACATTAAAAATAGATAATAGATCCAAAATTTCCCAAAACTATTTTCAATATATACTATATAATATAAAAACAAGAAATGGAAAAATATTTTTTAGAATTTTAATTAATTTTTTTTTATTTCGATAGAGTTTTAGGATTTTTTATTTTTAGTGTTTTCTTTTATATTCTTTTGGTAACTTTTGTCTATAGGTATAACAGATAGTAATATATACTCTGATTTTTTGGATTTTTAAATTTAGTTTTATAATTTTTTGGATTTTATAAATTAGACAATAAATAAAATTGCTCCTATTTTATTTTTAATAAATATGCAATTGTAATAAATGCAAAATAAAAATAAAAATACATCATGAGTTCCCACAATTTTTAGAGCACAAGAGCCAATTATAAAAATTAGAAATGCATAAATAAGACTATACATCATGTAAGGGGTATTTTTGCAATAAAAATAAAGTTCTGGAGTTTGCGTGCAATTTACCTTAAAGTTTTACACTATATTTACAAATTTAATGACCTAACTAAATTGAATAAAAATAAAAATAAAGTTCAGGGGTTTGTGTGCAATTTATAGTTATATTTAGAAGTATTTGTAGTTATTTTTGAAATTAGTAGTATTGTATAATTTTATACTGGAACTGCATTCTTTATATTGAGTTATTAAATTGAATAATTTTTCTTATTTTTATATTCCACAAGAAATTTATTATGTTTAAAAATTTGATATGCTTATTTACATGGATTGCTTATAATTTATTTTTTATACATTTAAATCCACACATATATATAAAGAATTTTCTTTTATTTTATTCCATTTTGGATCGCTGGGTCCTAAATATATGTGATTTAATCTTTTGGAAATTACACTAAATTAGTATGATTTTAAACAAATAGTTAATATATAATTAAGTATTATCATTTATTTTTATTAATTATAAATATGGAATGAATATATTCTAGATAATACAAACTCATTATAGTGTATATTTTTTATAATAGAAAGTATATCAGGGTATTCGAGACAGAAGTAAATTGTATGTAGTATTAATTCAATTATATATATAATGTACTCCCCCATCTAATTACCCCCTCAATGCCTATATACACCCCTCTCCCACTATATATATATATATAGAGAGAGAGAGAGAGAGGGAGAGGGCAGGGAGCCTGCACCCAGTGGTGTAGGAAACTCCTTGCACCCACCCCATTCTCGTATTATTTTTTTTACTTTTTCTGAATTAAAAGTTGGGAGGATTTACTTAATATGTTGAGGGGAATAAGTGTTTCAAATTTCATGTAAAATAAACATTCCTAGCATGTTCATCTAAAAGGGGTCGATTTCAGCAATCCTAAGACCGTTAAAATTTAGTAGTCTTGATGGAGATGATAGAAGTGTCGAATTAAGTTGAATTTGGAATGACAACATGGTGATACATGGTGATCTAAATTCCCCAAGATTTCATTTCAAAAAAATCAAAAAATAATGAAAAATTAGGCCGGGTGTAGGGAATTTCCTGCACCCGCCGGTGTAGGGTCCTTTTTCCCATATACATACATACACACACACATGTATGTATGTATGTATGTATGTATGTATGTATGTATGTATGTATGTATGTATGTATGTATGTATGTATGTATGTATGTATGTATGTATATGTACCCACTTAGTGGTCTTGTGGTAGTACATTGTGTCTACCACACAAAAGATCGGGGTTCAAATCCCCCTCTTGCAGGGGTCGCGTTAGGTAGTCGACGACCAGCATAAAGAATAGTCGAATTTTTCAACATGGATTTGAGCAAGAATCCATGTAGCCGACCCTACTTATAGTGGGAGAATGGCTTAGTACACACACACACACACACACACACACATATATATATATATAAGGAGTATGCTTCCTGGGAGCATGTAACTTACATGCTCCTGCCTTTTTCCCCATATTTATTTAATTTTTATGAAATGAAGTCTAGTGGAATTTATATCACAACATATCACCATGATGTTATTCAAAATTCGGTTTAATTCGAGATTTCTACCCCCTCCATCAAGACTGTCAAATTTTAACGGTCTCAAAATTGCTGAAAGTCACCCCCTTCATATGGAAGTGTTAGGAAAGTCTATTTTACATGAAATTTGAAACACATATTCCTCTTATTATTCGAAGTGAATTCCCTCAGGTTTCATTTCAAAAAATTAAAAAATGGGAAATAATGGGAGCACACTCTTATATGTTTCCAAGAAGCATACTCATTTAACCATGTGTGTGAATGGTATACTTCCAACAGGATGCAGTCCTTCCTGAATTCAAGAAAGCCAACCCTTTTTGTAAAAAAACATGACGCCTTTAGTAGAATACATATACAGTTTTAATATTTGTATTATAATGTGTGGTTTTATATGTGATTTTTATTTATAATGCATAATTGTAATACAAATTGTATGTGTATTCTACTAAAGTTCTCATGTTTTATACAAAAAAGGGGCATCTTTCCTAACTCAGGAAGGACTGCATCCTATCAGAAGGGCCCCCTACATATATAGGGAAAACTTCCAATGCGGTAGGCTTTTCCTCGATGTATGGAAAGCCACACCCATTTAGGTATTTTTTATTTATTTTACAATTTCTAACTTCATAAATTTAATAATAAATATTAACATAATATGTACATCAAGAAAGATATATGAAATATTATTATAATATTGATCAAAAAAATGTTAGTTGCAATATGGATACTATATTTTACAAAATAGTATGATCTTCATTATTTTACAATGTGCAATCTATATTTTACAAAAGGGATTTTATCACTTGTGCCCCTCTGAGATGTTGCAATATCAGTTATACCCCTATCTTTTTGGTAATATCACTTGTGCCCCTCTAAACTTAGAGAAATATCAATTGTGCCCCTGAGGTTAGTTGTCGTTTGTATCTCTCTCAAACGGACGTTTATGACAGTGAGATGTGACATTTGGCCACAGACAACAACAGAGCAAGAGACCGTTGTATATAGTATATTAATAGGGTTTGTTGGGCAGTTGCTGGGTATTAAATAAATATGAAATCAAGTCCCTTGACCGTTGGAAGACATGGGTCTATTTAAGGGCACCAAATGCCTTGGCAGTTCCTCACATTGAAGGAATGAAGAAGGAGAAATCAGAAAGCTTTCTTTCATTAAATTAACCGAGAAGGAAGTTTACATGAATACTTTCATGTATTTGTTTACATAATTGTTACATTTCATGATTCTATATACAGTTGAAGCTCCCTGCAACAGGTAACATATGCATTGCAATTCGACGGCGTCCGCTTCGCGAAGTTCGACATCATATCGTGGTGATTCTGGAGCCCAAATAAGGTATCATTGCGACAATACAACAGTGGTAAAAACAACAGGAAAACCTTGGAATAGAGGGTTGAAGTTCTACATATGCCACCATAAGATCTGTAACTTTTTTCAGTGGATGGAAGCTGCACATATGGACCAGTCACCAAGCACAGATCAGATGTTAGCATTAATATCTAGTAAAATTGTGGCAGTAGAGAAGCATTTAAGGGAGATGATTTTTATATTGAAGCTGATACTGATGTTTTTATGTGTTGTTGCAGCTACATTTCTTTATATGAATAAAGATATCTGAGTTTGGTTACATACCTCTATTGGATGTGTATGTGTTCTGCTGCAAAGACTCCCCTTGTGTTGTGTTTGTTACATACCAAATAGTAGAACATACCAAAACATAGCCCCAAAGACATAATATTACAAACAGTCGGTTTGGATGCATAACCTTACAAATCAAAAACCAGACGTTATCCAAAAAATACGTCCAAAGTTGTTCTTAATTACAAACCGGATATGAAAGTCACTTACGAAATACTACAGACATCAAACAGTTCACTAAATACGACAGACATCAAACATCTCAGTAAATACTACAGACATGAAACATTTCACTATATCACTGTATCATATGTAGAGCTCTCCAAAAATGGGATCGACTGCAAGGACCTTGAAAGCCTTGTGGTAGGCTCTAACCAAAAAATAGATCCAAAGAGTCACCACCCTAGAAGGCTCTATGAACGCATCTATAGATTCCGCGGCAATCTGCCCTTGCTTTCATTCACACCAAAAAACTCCAAGACTTCCACGGCTCCCTGAAGTAATTCACACAAAAAATCAGGGAAGTCATTCACAGAATAAGCAATCAAATAAGATAAAATTGAGATGAAATTGGCATTTAGATATCATGAATACCTTAATAGAGTGTGCAATATGGACCATCTGATGCGGGATCAAGCGATTGGCTTGGACGGCCACGACGCCTTGGCATGCAATCTTCTTGGCGGCATTTTTTTGGTCGAGCCACCGGCCGCTTTGTTGATGCAGTTCCACTACAAAGTACCAAGTAAAGGATGTTACAAGAGTTGGAATTTGATAGTAATGACAGTTTATATAGGAAAAAGACATGTTTGAATGCTAACCTTCTATTTGCCATGGCAATTGCATCATTGGAGGTTTGTGTATCTTGTTGCCTCTGGGATGGCTGCACTATTGGTGGCTGATTAATTGGCTCCTTGCAGGTGTTCTTACGATGCCCATAGCCTCCACAACGGGCACATATATGACAAGCTCTAGGTTTCTTAACCACCTCATCCTTGGATCGAATTCTATTCTTTTTTGGTCTCCCTAGAGGCCGTTTGGTACGAGGTGCACCTACAACATATGGAAGCTTAACTGTAGCCCAAAATTCCTTGCCGTGTAATGGTGCTATGCCAAACTCATAGCACTTCCTGTATGTTTCCAAGGTATAATGATGGGAGATGTAATCCTCCCACCTTACCCCTCGAATGCTACTGAGAACTATAGTTGCGTTCCTACAAGGGAGGCCACAAATCTGCCATCGATTGCATGTACACTTTCATTCCTCTATGTCAACCACATACCGCCCATAAGGCATCTCCACTTTCGCATCTCGGTCATTGGATCGTCTCACAAGAAAGCCCTGCAAATCTCTTGAGATTCCCATTGTGTATTCCAATGCTAGAGGGACCAAATCACCCGTTAATTGTGCTTCTCTACATCTTCACGCGTCCATCGTTGTCATAATTTTCTGACGAATCCAATCCACAAGCTCACAGAGGGGAATATGTCTTGCCTTGGAGATCCAAGCATTAAAGCTTTCACTCAAGTTATTGATTACATAAGCACAATGCGCGACTTCATGGAACTAGTGTCGACTCCATGTCTGAGAGAGATTCGCTAAATAATCAAATGCTTTTTTTGATAATTTTTGAATCTCATTCATGTTATGTAGACAATGCCACATTTCATATGCGTGTGCAACTGACCAAACAAGTCTCTCCAAATCTTCTCCTGGAAAATCCTATTTGAAGTTCTTGTAGACATGCCTCATGCATGCCCTATGCTCTGCTTCCGGAAAAATTTTCATCATTGCCCCTTCGAGGTCCTTTTGTGCATCAGAAATGATTGCCAACCCTCTGCCACATTCAAACCCGAGCGCTGCATGCAACTTCTCCATGAAATATGTCCATGAAGCAATGGACTCATCCTCGCATATGCAGAAAGCAATGGGAAAAAATCCATTTGCTCCATCAAGAGTTGTGGTTGCCAACAAGGTCCCAAGGTATTTAGCTTTCAAATGACAACCATCAAAGCCAAGGAAAGGCCTACAACCATTTTAAACCCACTTATGGATGCCTTGAAGCAAATGAAGATTCGTAGAAATGCATCATCCTTCTCTGTGACATAATCAATCACAGATCCTGGGTTCCTCGATTTTAATTCATATATCAAACTCGGCACCTTAGGGTAGGTAAGCTCAACCTTCCCAAAGATCGAGTCTAGAGCAATGTTACTTCCCCTGTAAACTCTAAGATAGGGAATTCTCACACTGAATTCCTCCCATAATCTACCTGAAATATCCTTCACTGACAACGTGGGATTTTCCCTCAACCACTTCTCACAAAATTTGGCAATCCATCTTTGCTTCGCCATCCCCGTATCAACTCTGTTTATACTTTTGCAAGTATGAATTCCCGACAAGGTCTTGATGTGGAATGCGGCTCCTCCTGCAAGCTTAGAAGCATGGATGCACCACACGCACCCATCACTGGCACATCTTGTCGTGATTCTTGTAGTGAATTCGTTCTTAAGGCAGTACGCAGCAAGCTGGAAGCGAAAGGCCGCATGATCTTCGAAATCACTGCCCACTTTGAAGTCCTGGTTCTCAACTTCGAAATTTGGACCCTCATAGTCCTGTATGTCTTCGATCTCTAAGTTGAAGGCATCATCACTAGCAAAACTCGCACCGGTACTTTCAGATATATCTTCGGTTGAATTGGCGATCCATTCGTCATCTGAATCGTCGTCAACACTGAAAACATCTTCAATTCCAGGGTCTGCATGAAACTCCTCTTCCAAGGAGTGCCTTCTCTTTTTTGAACCTGCTCTAGTGGATTTTCTTCTTTCATGTGCAGTAGCTTGAGGGGCATGTTGTCTTCCAGACCTTGGTGTCTTCTCTCTTTCGTGTGCTATGGATGAACTACTCTGTCCTGGCTTCTTTGTACCAGATTGTGCTGACTTCCCAATACCAGATTGTGCAACATCTTCCTTTGTTTTTTCTTCTCTTTGTGCCTTATGTCTTCCAGGCCTTGGCGTCCTTGAAATCACTGCTTTGCGGAGCATTCTAGGTGTCTGGTGTTTTTGCATCGACATGTGTTCCACCATCAACTTCTTCATGTCCCAAACCTTCCATAGTATTCACCCCAGTGCTCTGTGCACCCACCTCTTCATGTGCCAAATCGCCGCCCCCCACCCCATGTCACCCCCTTCTCCCCTCCATATCACCCCCTGTCCCATCCATATAACCTCCTCCCCAGAGAGCATCAAAGAAGTCATCGGGGAGATCAGACGTCCCCACCTGTTCTAATGTTGTATTGGATGATTGTCCCTGTCCTTGGAAGTCTAATTTGCTCTTCGTCGCTTTCTCCGCCTTCTCGGCTTCAAAAGACGAGAGAGCATCGATGTCGATGAACCCAACAATGAGTTCCACATCACTTCCATCCATGTGGCCATTGAACATACACATCATGTCTGCTTCATTTGAGAGATCAACGAAATGGCTTGCTCTCGACTTTGGATCTTTGTATCGCATTGATAGGACAGAAGAACTGTCCCAAGGAACAATCTTTGAGAAAGTGTTGATCAGGTCAACCAGCAAGTGAAATCGGTGTCGATTCCAATCACCTCCTCCACAAAGTCCACATATTTTTCACCCCGACATCCCTTGGTGTCCTTAAACCGCCCGTTGTGTCTCACACGGACCATCATCACACCTTGCTCTCCATTGTACCAACCCATCCTACATTCAAGATCAACAAAAGATATGGTGCACCTTCTATATGCGTAAAACTTGATTTTGAGAAGAATTGCTTCCAATCGAACCCAAAAAAGTATGATCAAAACCCAAAAACCATCGAATCAAAAAACCCTAAAATTGATCAATACGGGTAAACCCCAAACCCTAATAAGATTTAGTAAGATTGCAATGGAGAAGCTCCCCCACTCTATTAACATCGTCAATGCAAAAAACCCCTAACCCTAACTAACCTAGAGAAGGCAATGGAGAAGCTCCCCACTCGATTACAACCGTTAATATGAAAATCCCCACCCGCGAGGATTCGATTAGCTTGCGAATCTCCTCAGCCTGATGCGGAAGAAAACGTGGGGAGAAACTTTGAGCTTCTCTGGGAGGGAGACGATAGGAGACGATGGCATGCGGATTTTGGGGGGAAACGGTACTTCTGAGTCCTCTTCACCCGCCACTTGTGCGGGGTTAGGACACGTGAGTACCTTAATTTCTCCCGCCTACAATTTTGCCTCGGGAATCAAAGAGGTTATCACACTTGAGTCATGTCTAACCACGGTTAGACCATTCCCAGTAACGACGATGTTACATAGGGGCACAATTGCTAACGACAAAACTTTGGAGGGGCACAAGTGATATTACAAAAAAGATAGGGGTATAATTGATATTGCAACATCTCAGAAGGGCACGAGTGATAAAATCCCTTTACAAAATTGTTACATAATTTACAAATTTGATGGTGGCTTTTAAATTTTAGGAAAGGCCCACCTCATTGGAAGGGTCCTGTGTGTGAGAGAGAGAGAGAAAGAAACTTCAAATGAGGCAGGGTATCACTATATATATATATATATATATATATATATGGGGAGTGGGGTGAGCCGCTATCAATTTAGGCATCTTTCCAATGTATTTTACGATTTTTAATTTCATAGATTTAATAATTAATATTAACATAACATGTATAATGAAATACAATTGTGAAAATATTATTATATTAAATGAAAATGTTAATTTAAATTTGGATGCTTTATTTTACAAAAGCATTTTTAACAATATGCAGTTTATACTTTTACAAACTTGTTACGCCATTTTTACTAAATTGACAGTGGTCTTTACAATCTTAAAAAAGGTGAATCTCATTTGAAAGGTCCCATACACACACGCGTATAGGGGTTGGGGAGTATGCACCCATGTGCATGTAATTTTACATGCACCGGAGAATATATCTTCCATGTTTTTTTATTTTTTATCGGAAAATATCACCATATATATTCATCCCTATATCCCTCATATATGTCATACGAATTTCTTCGGAAACAGAGACTCATATGCCTTCCATCTAGAACTGGTAATTTTAACGTTCTTAGAATTATTGTAAATGACCTGTTTTAGATGGAGGCCACGAGAGTATCTATTTCTGACAAAATTCGAATGGCATAATGGAGGGATATATAGACGAATATACATGGTGATATTTTTCAAAAAAGCAAAAAAACATAGAAGATATAGGCCCTATGCATGTAAAATTACATGCACTTGGGTGCATGTTCCCGAACCCCATATATATATATAGAGAGAGAGAGAGGAGTGATCATATGAGAGCCAAAATTTGTGAGAGCATAAGAGCATGCATTCTGAACCATATGATTCAACCGGGAGAGAGAAGACCATGTGAGAGAAAACATGATCATGTGGTCCAGAATGCATGCTCTCATGCTCTCACATTTTTTGCTCATCCTATGAGAGCAAAAGAATGTGAGAGAATGAGAGCATGCATTCTGGACCGCATGATCATGTCTTCTCTCTCCTGGTTGAATCGTGTGGTCCAGAATGCATGCTCTCATGCTCTCACATGTTTTGGCTCTCATAGGATCACTCTTCATATATGCATACATACATACATACATATATATATATAGATATATATAGACACACACACACACATATACATGCATACACATACATATAGATATATATAGATGGAGGGTTTATCCAATGAGCCCTATGCCCATTAGCATGTTAGTGAGCACACATTCTGGGTTATACGCGTGTATTAGCCATAACCATATTTCTAATTATAGGCTACCACGTATTTAACAATGACTATATTTCCAAATATACAGTGTCCTTAAAAAAGGGATGATGGTTTTGGAAAGAAAGATTCAAATAAATGATTCCCTGCAGATGATTAAGATCCAAACGATGGGATAGTAATAGATATACTCCGATCAAGTAAATGCTTGTTATGAGATCGGTAATATTAAGACAATGATTAGTAATTTACATTTAAATAGTTACCTTGTGCATAATTTAGTAATATATATACAATGATCAAGTAAATGTGTGTTGCGAGAGCACTAATAACATAACAAATGATTAGTAATATCATTGTGTATGTAATGCGGATTGCATTCATTTTTGTAATATTTTTTCCTTTTTCGTCAACGAAGCATTCTATTTATTTCACTAATCTGTTTTTCCTTTTGTGCATGATTTAATAGCTTCTTTTTCGAAGTACCATTTCCATATTAATCGTATAGAAGGTGAATATGTTAACGATTATATGTTACTTTCTTACTTGAGCAATGTCTGTGACTTACTAACTATTTATTTTATTATTACTGATCTCATAGTAGCCATTACTTGATAATTGTATAAATATTAATGAACATGTAATGTAAGACATAGATATGTACATTACTGAACACACAACAAAAATTTACTTGAGAACTATATAAATATTACTTGAGTATTGTCTCTAAATTACTGAATTATGTTCAAAGTAATAAGGAAATTACTGAACATTTGTTATGGTTTTACTGACTTCACAACAAGCACTTACTTGATCAGTGTATACATATTACTGAATTCCATACCATATAATAAAATGAATGGAAATTACTAATCGTTGTTTGGATATTACTGATCTCGCAACAATCATTTACTTGACTGTTGTATATATATTACTGACCTGAATATTCGGATCTCAATTTTCTGCAAGAAATCATTGATTCAAATGTTTTTTTTTCAAAATGATCTTCTTTTTTTAGGACTCGAAATAATTGGAATACCATTTATTGTTAAATCACTTTGCATTTTAATATCTTTTCAAAAATGATACCCTTCGAAATAGGTAACCACACAATTGGTAATACACGTGTGTGGCATAAAAATGGTGCTCACCGAAATGTTAATGGGTCCCGTGCGTATTGGATAAAAATCCTATATATATGGTGCAATGGGGTTGTTCCCGCCCCATTTTCGTGCAAAATTTTTTTATTTTTTTGCAAAATATCACCATGTATATTCATCTATATATCCCTCCTATGTGTCACTCGAATTTCGTCAGAAACAGAGACTCCTATGCCCTCCATCTAGGAAAGGTCAATTACAGCAATGTTTAGATCGTTAAAATTACTTGTTCTAGATGAAGGGCATATGAGTCTCTGTTTCTGATGAAATTCGAATGACACGTAAGAGGAATATCAAGATGAATATAGATGGTGATATTTTGCAAAAAAATAAATAAAAAAAACATGGAATGGGGGCGGGGATAGCCCCATTTTTCCACACACACACACACAGATATATATATATATATAGGGTCGATCAGATGTGCTTTTTGTGAGATGTGAGATGGGTAATCTCAACTGTTCATTTTACCATCATTTACGTCATGAAACCTGGGAGGTTTACATAAAATAATGAGTGAAACGTGTATTTTCAAATTTCGTGAAAAAAACACCCCTAACATGTCCATCTGGAGGGGGTCAATTCAGCAATTCTAATACAATTAAAATTCGACAGTCTTGATGGAGGGGATAGAAGTTCGAATTGAGTTGAATTTTGAATGACGCCATGTTGATATATGGTGATCTAAATCCCACTAGGTTCAATGCCGTGAATGATGGTAAAATGAGCGATTGAGATTTTCCATCTCACAATCTCACAAAAGCCGATTTCACAGGATCGACCCTGTGTGTGTGTGTGTATGTTTTATGGGGTCTCTTCTTATAGGATGTGCCCTTCTTAAGTTTAGGAAGGTCATCCTCTTTTTGTAAAAAAACAAACACTTTAGTAGAATGCTTATATTGTTTCTATTATAGATGCACATTATAAATATAAAACTGCACATAAAACTATACATTATAATACAAACTATATACGTATTACAGTAAAGTCATTGTGTTTTTTTACAAAAAAGGGGACATCCTTCCGAACTCATGCATGACTGCATCATACTGGAAGGAAATCATATACACACACACACACACACACACATATATATATATATGTATGTATGTATGTATGTATGTATGTATACGTGTATGTATATATAGGGCTTATCCAATGGACCATGTGCCCATTATCGTCTTGGTGAGCACCCATTCAGGGTCATACATATGGACTAGCAATAACTATATTTCTAATTATATGCTAATATGTAATTAACAATTACCATATTTTCCAATTATAAAGTGTCCTTAAAAAAGGGAAGACGGTTTTGGAAGGAAAAGATTCAAATAAATGATTCTGTGCGAATGATTAAGATCCAAACGAAAGGAAGTAATAAATATAATCTGGTCAAGTAAATGCTTGTTGTGAGATCGGTAATATCAAGACAATGATCAGTAATTTACATCCAAATAATTACCTTGTACAAAATTTAGTAATATGTATACAGTGGTCAAGTAAATATGTGTTGCAAGATCAGTAATAACATAACAAATGATTAGCAATATCATTGTGTATGTAATGCGCATTGCATTCATTTATGTACTATTTTTCCTTTTTCCTCAATGAATCATTTTATTTATTTCACTAATTTATTTTTCCTTATGTGCATGTATTTAATAACTTCTTTTTCAAAGTACTACTTTCATATTAATCATATAAAAGGTCACTATAATAATGATTACATGTTACTTTCTTACTTAAGCAATGTCCGTGACTTACTAACCATTTATTTTATTATTATTGATCTCATAATAGCTATTACTTGAGAATTGTGTATATATTACTGAACATGTGATATAAGACATAGACATATACATTAATGAACACACAACAAAAATTTACTTGAGAATTGTGTATATATTACTTGAGTATTCTCTATAAATTACTTAATTCTATTCAAAGTAATAATACATGTGAAAATTACCGACCATATGTTATGGTTTTACGGACTTCACAACAAGCACTTACTTGAAAAGTGTATATATATTATTGAATTATGTACCATATAATAAAATGAATGTAAATTACTAACCGTTATTTGGATATTACTGATCTCGCAACAACCATTTACTTGACTATTGTATATATATTACTGATCTGAGTACTTGGATCTCGATTTTCTGCAAGAAATCATTGATTCGAACGTTTTCTTTCCAAAACGATCTTCCTTTTTTAAGGACACGATATAATTGGAGTATCACGTATTTTTAAATCGTTTTGCATTTTAATATCTTCCAACAATGACATCCTTCGAAATAGGTAACCACTCAATTGGTATCCACGTATGCACCTATAAATGGTGCTCATCGAAATGCTAATGAGCACATGGCTCATTGGATAAAAATCCTATATATATAGGTAAAATGTCCCATCTTATTTTCGTATATTTTTTATTTTTTTAAAAAAATAAAAACAGTGTAAATTCATTATTATATCCCTATATTATGTCATTCAAATCTCACGAGAAACAGAGACTCATACGACCTCCATCCAGACAGGATCGATTTAAAAAATCCTGAGACCGTTAAAAATGATTATCTGGATGAAGGCCGTAGGAGTCTCTATTTTATATGAATTTTTTATGACATAATATAGGGATATAATGATGAATATTCACGGAAAAATTTTCAAAAAAATAAAATAAATGGAGAAAATGAGGCGGGGGAGCTAAGTTAGCTACCCTAAGGGGGCAACCCCATTTTACCACACACACACACACACACACATACACACACACACACACACACACACACACACACACACACACACATATATATATGTATATGTATGTATGTATATGTATGTATGTATGTATGTATGAGAATGAGGACTATGTACCATGGTGCATGTAATTTCGCATGCTCCGGGGCCTATATCTTCCACATTTTTTCTTTTTTGGAAAATATCACCGTATATATTCATCTATATATCCCTCCAATATACCACTCAAATTTCATCAGAAACAACGACTCATATGCCCTTCATCTAGAATAGGTAATTTTAACGGTCTTAGAATTGTTCTAATCGACATGTTCTAGATGGGGGGCATATGGGTCTCTGTTTCTGATGAAATTCGAATGGTACATTAGAGGGATATATAGATGAATATACACTATGATATTTTCCAAAAAAGTAAAAAAATGTCGGAGATGTAGGCCCCGGTGCATATAAAATTTCATACACCAGGGTGCATACTCCCATCCCCCCTCTCTCTCTCTCTACACACACATATGAGGAAAATGGGGTTGCCCCATGGGTAGGTAACTTAGCTCCCCCCGCCCCAATTTTCTCTATATTTTTTATTTTTTAAAAATAAAACCGTGTAAATTCATTATTATATCCCTACATTATGTCATTCAAATTTCGTGAGAAACAGAGACTCCTACAGCCTTCATCCGGACAGAATCGATTTAAAAAATCCTACGACCATTAAAAAATGATTGTTTAGATGGATGTCATAGGAGTCTCTGTTTTGCATGAAATTTGAATGACATAATATAGGAACATAGTGATGAATATTCACGGAAGAAATTTTCAAAAAAAAAATAAAAAACTAGAGAAAATGAGGCGGGGGACTAAGTTAGCTTCCCTGAGGGGCAACCCCATTTTTCCATATCCATATATATATATATATATGAGGAAAGGGTTGCTGCTCTTGGGAGCAGGGAGCTTATCTGCTGCACGCATCCCGTCCATCCGTTGGAATTATCATGGACGGTTGGATGGACATGTCCCTTCCAAATGGCTCTTCCTCTTCCCCACTAGCTCATATGATATAGTACATGTACTATTCTCCTCCCTATACGCCACACATTTCATCTTTGGTGGCCCTCCTTCTGACATCTTGTACTCCATTTGCAGCGACATCCACTTGAGCTCTCCTCTTCCCTACAACAATGCTCCCCTCTTCCCTACAGTAACGTGCGCACTGGACCTCACCGACGGCAACAACTACATGTGCCACCCGTGCGACAACCACATGCACTACCCATACGTTCCCCTCCTCCCTGCAGCAGTGCGCACACAGGACCTCGCCAACGATGCTCGCATGCACTACTCATTCACTCCCCTCCTCCCTCCAAACGCGCTTACACAAGACCGGAACCTTGCCAGCGACGGTCCCCTCCTCGCTTCAACTACACGCACACAAGACCATGACTTCATTGATAGCTCTCCCTTCGTCCCTCCAACCACAGGTGCACACGACCGGGATCTTATTGATGATGCTCCCCTCCTCCCTCCAACTGTGTACACTCAAGATCAGAACCTTGCCAACGACACCCTCCTCGTCCCTCCAACCATGCGCATACAAGTTTGTGACCTTACCAGTGATGCTTCCCTCCTTTCTTCAGTTGTGCGAACACAAGAGGACGGCCTCATCGGTGACGCTCCTCTCCTCCCTCCAGTCACGAGTATGACAATCGCATCCTCTTCGTGCCTTGAACCTGAGGTGATACTCTCTATATCTTCTCGTTTGTGTTCTCCTATCCCCTTCCCAAATGAAAAATTGTTGGTTTAGTTTAATTCTGGACGAATTAAATTATCTTTGGATGAGTTGAGTTTATATTATTTGTTATGTTCACTGAGATTTTGGTGTTCTATCCACTAGAGTTATTCCACACCTTGACATTTATGTGATTTTCTCAAAAATATGTTCGGATGGGGAATAGGCCATTTGTTTATTTCACATAGGCTCTGCATGTTCTTTTATTTAAATTTTCTCATCACAACATATCTTGTAAATTCCATTTTGTTGGATATTTTGTAGCCACTGCTATTCGAAGATGCTCCATTGGAACTTTCTAATGAGAATGCATGGGTTAATAATGCTGAAGATGAAGATGTGAAACCGTTTATTGGGATGAAATTTAGTTCAGAAGATGATGCATTAGAATGCTATAATTTGTATGCGAGGAAAATTGGATTTTCCACTCGTAAGGACACATTGCGTAGATCAGCGAAAACCAAACTTGTTATTGCTCGGAAAATTGTTTGTTCAAAAGAGGGATATAAAGATCTATCTGACAAACGGTATGAAGGACGTGAAGTGAAAAGAAGACGAGATAGTCGAGAAGGATGTGATGCTCATATATGGGTTAGTCGATGTGATAAAGGGTGTTGGATCATAAGGAAATTTCATGAAGAACACAATCATGAGTTGACAACTCCGTCAAAAGTTAAAAGGCTTCGATCACATCGACAAGTATCTTCATGTACAAGAAGCCTCATTGACACATTACACACTTGTGGGTTGACGGCCTCCAAAATTTCTTCTGTTTTGAGTGCATCTGGTGATCAACATGTTACCGGTCAAGTTTGTAGGGACCAAATAAAACGAAATCGCAAGAACAACATTGGTAATGAATGCATGTCGATTGTGAGATTTTTTGAGGAAAAGACAAACGTAGATTATGATTTCTTCTTTCGAGTGGAAATTGATGCAGATCAGATGGCAAGAAGCATATTTTGGGCCGATGGTCGTTCAAGGACTTCTTATATGAATTTTGGTGATGTTTTAGTGTTTGATACAACATATCGAACCAATAAATTCTTAATGCCTTTTGCACCATTCACGGGCATTAACCATCACAGACAGTCGACATTGTTCGGGTGTGCTTTATTGGCAGACGAAACCACAGAAACTTTTGTATGGTTGTTCAAGACTTGGTTAAATTGCATGCACGGAAAGATGCCAACGGCAATAATAACTGATCAAGATCCTGCAATGAAAGAGGCAATCTCCTTGATATTCCCCTCTACCACACATAGATTTTGCAGTTGGCATATTCAAAAAAATGCGTTGATTCACCTACATCAACTACGGAGCAATAAATCATTCGAACATGATTACAATAAATGGATTTTCAGATATGAATCAGTCGAAGAATTTGAAACTAAATGGACGCATTTACAAACTACATACAATGTACCAAATGGGAGTTGGCTTGAAAAGATGTATAATGTACACAAACATTGGGTTCCCGTATATTTGAAAGACGTGTTCTTTGCTGGTATGTCATCTAGTCAAAGATCAGAAAGCATGAATTCATTCTTCGATGGCTATGTTCATTCACAAACGCCGCTATCTGAATTTGTCATTCAGTATGAAAGAGCCTTGGCTTCTCGTCGAAATGCCGAAGAAAGTGAAGATTTCAAAGCGTCATCGTCAAAGGCCATATTGGTATCGCAACATCCAATAGAATTACAAGCATCAAAGTTTTATACACCTGCTAATTTCAAATTTCAAATAGTTTTTTGGCATGTTGTTGGTTCCCATATGTAAGTAGTTATGCGGAAGTGCTAGTTCACCATTTGTTGCTTGTTGTTGTCGTAGGTGTACTCTACCATGTTAATTGCTAGCAACTCCCCATTCTTCAACACTTGTATTCTTGCTATATGAATCACACAAAAATTCTATATTTTGTACGGAAAATTATCAAAATCAAACAGAGCAGAGTTGCAAAATATGATGCATGTTTCTCCCTTTGCTTTTACAATTGCGGATCACGAATATCAATGACCATCGATGTAATAGATAAACGCATGATAATTCACAAACACCCTTCTTCTTAAAAATATGCAACACATGACAACATAAAATTCTATTTGAATTGAATTTCTTACACGAGCAAGATAAGCACATAAATATCAAGATGCAAAATAACTCTACTGGATAGCACACCAAAATCCTAGTGAACACAAAAAATAATATAAACTCAACTCAGCCAAAGATAATTTAACTTGGCCAGAATTAAACTGGACCAATAATTTTTCATTTGGGAGGGGGATCAGTGAACACAATCGGGAGGATATCGAGAGTATCACATCGGGTTCAAGGCACTGTGAGGATGCGATGATCATGTGGGTGTTTCTTGTCAGTGCTTCGTCTTGTGTTTGCGTGACTGGAGGGAGGAGAGGAGCGTCGCCGATGACGTCCTCCTCTTGTGTTCGCGCGGCTGAAGAAAGGAAGGAAGCATCATCGGTAAGGTCATGAACTTGTATGCGTGTGGCTGGAGGGACGAGAAGGGCATCGTTGATAAGGTCCTGACCTTGAGTGTACATTGTTGGAGGGAGGAGGGCAGCATCATCGTAAGGTCCCAGTCTTGTGTACCCGCGGCTGGAGGGACAGACAGAGACCTATCAGTAAAGTCATGATCTTGTGTGTGTGCGCTTGAAGGGAGGAGGGGACCGTCACAGGCAAGGTCCCAGTCTTGTGTACGCACGATTGGAGAGAGTAGGGGAGTGAATGCACAGCGCATGTCGGCGTCGTTGGTGAGGTCCTGTGCGCATAATGCTGTGGGGAGGAGGGGCGTGTGTGGGTAGCGCATGTGGGTGTCGTAAAGGTCGCACATGTAGTTGTTGCCGCCGGTGAGGTCCTTTGCGCGCGTTGCTGTAGGGAAGAGGGGAGCGTTGCTGTATGGAAAAGAGGAGCTCAAGTGGATGTCGTTGCCGATGAAGGAGTGAGATGTCAGAGGGCCACCAAAGATGAAATATGTGACGTATAGGGAGGAGAATAGTACATGTACTATATCATATAGGGTAGTGGGGGAAGAGGACGAGCCATTTGGAAGGGATGTGTCCATCCAACCATCCATGATAATTCCAACGGATGGACGGGATGCGTGCAGCAGATAAGCTCCCTGCTCCCAAGAGCAGCAACCCTTTCATATATACATATATATATATATATATATATATATATATATATAGGGTCATATGTGGCTGCCCCCTAGGGGCAGCCAACATGGCTGCCCCCGCCTTATTTGGGCAAATTTTTTATTTTTTTTTGAAAAATAACACCATTTACATTCATCCCTATATCCCTCCTATATACCATTCAAATTTCGTCAGAAACAGAGACTCCTACGGCCTCCATCCGGACAGTAATTTTTTAACGGTAACAGGATTTTTTTAAATCGATACCATCGAGATGGAGGTCGTAGGAGTCTCTGTTTCTGACGAAATTCGAATGGTATGTAGGAGGAATATATGGATGAATATACATGATTTTATTTTTCAAAAAAAAATAAAAAAAACACCGAAAAACGGGGCGGGGGCAGCCATGTTGGCTGCCCCCAGGGGGCAGCCCCATTTTTTCCACATATATATATATATATATATGGGTCATATGTGGCTGCCCCCGGGGGCCGCCAACATGGCTGCCCCCGCCTTATTTGGGCGATTTTTTTTATTTTTTTTGAAAAATAACACCATGTACATTCATCCCTATATCCCTCCTATATACCATTCGAATTTCGTCAGAAACAGAGACTCCTACGGCCTCCATCCGGACAGTAATTTTTTAACGGTAACAGGATTTTTTTAAATCGATATCATCGAGATGGAGGCCGTAGGAGTCTCTGTTTCTGACGAAATTCGAATGGCATATAGGAGGGATATATGGATGAATATACATGGTTTTATTTTTCAAAAAAAATAAAAAAGAGGCCGAAAAATGGGGCGGGGGCAGCCATGTTGGCTGCCCCCAGGGGGCAGCCCCATTTTTTCCTATATATATATATATATATATATATATATATATATATATATATATATATATATATATAGGGTCATATGTGGCTGCCCCCTAGGGGCAGCCAACATGGCTGCCCCCGCCTTATTTGGGCAAAATTTTTTATTTTTTTTAAAAATAACACCATTTACATTCATCCCTATATCCCTCCTATATACCATTCGAATTTCATCAGAAACAGAGACTCCTACGGCCTACATCCGGACAGTAATTTTTTAACGTTAACAGGATTTTTTTAAATCGATACCATCGAGATGGAGGCCGTAGGAGTCTCTGTTTCTGACGAAATTCGAATGGCATGTAGGAGGGATATATGGATGAATATACATGGTTTTATTTTTCAAAAAAAATAAAAAAAATGCCGAAAAATGGGGCGGGGGCAGCCATGTTGGCTGCCCCCAGGGGGCAGCCCCATTTTTTCCATATATATATAGGGTAAAATGGGGCTGCCCCCAGGGGGTAGCTAACTTAGCTACCCCCGCCCCATTTTCTCCCCGTTTTTAATTTTTTTTTGAAAATTTCTTCCATGAATATTCATCACTATATCCCTATATTGTGTCATTAAAATTTCGTGTGAAACAGAGACTCCTACGGCCTCCATCCAGACAGTCATTTTTTAACGGTAACAGGATTTTTTAAATCGACCCCATTTGGATGGAGCTCGTAGGAGTCTCCGTTTCGCATGAAATTTGAATGACATAATATAGGGATTTAATAATGAATTTACACGGTTTTAGATTTCAAAAAAAATAAAAAAAATTGTGAAATAGGGGCGGGGGGAGCTAAGTTAGCTCCCCCTAGGGGGCATACACATTTTACCCATATATACATATATATATATATATAGAGAGAGAGAGAGCGGGGGGGGGAGAAACTTCAAATGAGGCAGGGTCTCACCATATATATGGTGAGCCCCCCTTAATTTAGACATCTTTTCATAATATTTTACAATTTCTTGTTTCATACATATAATAATAAATATTAACACAACATGCATAGTGAAATAAAATTATGGAAATATTATTATATTTGATGGAAATGTTAATTTAAATTTGGGTGCTATATTTTACAAATTTTATTTTATTACAATGTGTAGTATATGCTTTTACAAACCTGTTACAGAATTTTTACTAAATTCACAATGGCCTTTACCATTTCAGAAAAGCCCCCACCTCATTTGAAAGGCCCCCTATATATATATACATATATATAGGGTGCACATGAATTGAGGTGGCACCTTTCCTTGATTATGGAAAGGTGCCATCTTAGGCCGTTGGATGACCACTGTACGAGTAAGATTGAAACCACTAGGTGGTTTTTGTGCCAACTAATACTCCTAATATGTAGGTCGATTAAATTAGTACTAATTTATTAAAATACACGTCATCAATCTTTCTATATTTAGATATATGGTGCATGATGTACAGAAATTTCCAGAAATATTCGAATGAAAAAAGGTTCCTGTTTTGAAATAATTGTTAACAATTTACAAACGATTGAGATATTTTACAATTTCGTGCTATAAATTACAAAAGCATAACCATTGATGTTCGCAAAAATAACCCAAATCCGATGAAAATTTGAATTTTTTGTGTAGATGTGTTTCCTAAAATATATGATGCTTTGATCACGTGTTAACTAATTTATGTATACGTGAAAAAGATTCCTAAAATGATGGGATTTTTATTACAACTATATTTCCTAATTTATTAAGGGTAAATTGCGAAGATGTTAAATATGTTACATGTCATATGCATATTAGTTTTAGGGGATATTAAACACACATTGTAATAAATGAAATCATATTAAATAAATAGTCCATATTTCACATTCATCGGGCTTATTTTACATTCCATGCACGAAGTTTACGTCCATCCAATGCCATGTCGAACATTCTAACAAAAGGAAGACTTACAATAAATAAATCTATCGTTTCATTAACATATTTTACAATTGTAATTCGTATTTTACATTTCCCCCATTCTTTCTACATTCGTTTCCTATTTTTCTGCAGTCAATTCCAAATTGATGACATCCGTAAGATCTGGTTGTCTCGATCTTTATTCTTCTTCTTCTCATTGAAAGTTATCCAAGTGACCTACATAATATAAAAATAGAATGAGATATTGTAAATAGAATATTGAAGCTTGAAATGACTGTAGGTAATATAAAAGTTACAGGAATGTATTTGTATAGGTAATGCAGCAATCGTTTGAGTGTAAAATACATTATGATATCGTAAAAATGAGACAGAAATATGTAAAATGATCATACGTATTGTAATTAGGTGTAATACTTTGTAAACGATGTACTCAACACCACTTAACTTAAAACATGTGTATATATGGATCGTGCAATAAAAAGCACTGAACTTGAAATTAAACAATGAGGACTTGAGATATGGATTGAAAAAATGAAAAAGATGATGAAGACTGTAGATATGTATTGAAATACGAAATGGATGAGGAACAATGATCTCTGATCGACGATAATCGAGGACTGAAATGAGATGGAATCAAAATGAAATGTGGAAACATATATCAAATCAAATCAAACTAAGCTGGAACCTTTTTTAATGGATGAATACAAAAACAAATGGAAAAAATGATTACGAATATGGAGCCTCCATGCGCAACCATCTCCTGTCGCTCCATACATCGTCTTCTTCGTCGTCACGCACCACCAACACCATTGTCACACACCTCTATCGTCGCCGCCACCGTCGTCGTTCATTCCTCCGCCGAGAACCTTTTAGAGTTACTAAATTTAGTAATTAATATTGATGTTTAATTATCAACGAGGATGGTGCATCAAAATAGGAATTCAATAATATTATTTCAAAAATAGATGACGTTGCAATGGTGCGTCAAAAACGGAATTCAATATTATTATTCCAAAAATAGACGACGTTGCAATAGTGGTATTGTGATTGATGAGTGGTTTTGTTAATGGCCGTAGATTATAATCAAACGATCTAAAAAATGTGTCGCACCGTAAATGTAGAAAGGTGCCGCCTCAATTCAAGTTTTCCCTATATATATATATATATATATTTCATCATACCTCCACATACTCTCCCCCCTCTCTCTTGTATCTACACATTATATGAGGATGTATGAGTGCATAGAAACATATATAGACACACAATAAAGAGTTTTCAAGTAAATTAATCCTAATTGGAAATTAGTAAATAATGTAATCCAAGTCAAGTATAACATTATTCACATTCTATGTTATCAATGTCGAAGTTATGTCATCATATTAACAAGTTGTACCTCATGTTATCTAAGCACAATCATGACATGATATTCCTATCTTCTAGGTTTAATCATTATAAGTCATCAGCAAGGTATTCGAGCAAGCATAAAAGTGACAAGGGTATTTATTATTCAACTTTATTATGCACATTTAGTCATGTTGTGGCATTTCATCATATAACCTTGCATGCATATATATATTTCCATCTATACTAGACAACCATCTTCAAATCTAACAACAATAGATATTAGTCAAATCATGTGAAACATAAACAACATGTTCAAGTACTCAAAAGATAAAAAAAACTATCAGCAATATAAAAATTCTAAAATATTATAATATAAATGATATAGAACTAAATGTTAAAAAATGAGAGAAATGATGAAGCAATATGAATAAAGGAAGATGCATGTGTAGTTGAATGACCCAAACGAGGGTCGCTAGAGGCAAGGAAGCAGAGCAACAATTGCCTCAGCAAGGGTTTTGGGAATGGGTTGTGGGTAGAACTAGAATGACAAAGAAAGGCCTGGATCGTTCTGTTTACATACATGAGGGAGCACATAACGTGCTCGCCCAGTGTTGGCCCACGTGCTTGCCCTCGATTCAAGACGCACCACTGATGAATCATGATTCATCACACTAAAAAATGAAAATAGATCTCTGTACCTGAGTAATTAGTTGTATTTCATCATTTATTCTGCATTTTTACCATTCATGCACTTAAAATTAATACATGCATTTTAGCATGCATATTTACACTCATAATAATCTTCACATTTCAACCTAACTCCGCTAATTTTTAATTAATCCATGTTAACTCTGATTGGACTCAAACCACTCCATTGTGTACATATTACTAACAAGATTAAAGAAAAAATACAAAAATATTGCTAACTCAAATAATATAATTAGCACGTGAGATAAAACCCTAATTTAAGAATATAAAGACCAAACACGCATATCTTCCTCATAGGGTGTCCTATTTCGTTCTACTCACCTTTAAAGTAATATGCATCCAAAGACTTTCAAAACAGGGCCAACTTCATAAAAATCGGAGCTCATGTGTGAAAGTTAGGTTTTGGGCCTCTTTTGTGCATTGTGTATTTTAACGATTTTTGATCTGATATTTTATGTGCATACTTAACCTTTTTTATTTTGTTTCTCCTTTATTTATATTCTTTGATGAAATTTTTATTAAAATGCACACAAATCCGAATCTAAAATAAGACTGAAATTAAAGAAGCTGATCGAGTATGAGTGTCCCTTGTGAGTTTGTACGAATATCTCCCATTTTCTATTTTATTTTATTTTCCTATTTTCTTATTTATTAAAATCCAAAAAATAGAGTAATGTGTAAATATGTATCCTTTATTTTATCACAATTTTCTAAATTTTTATCTTATTTAAATTATAAAAAAATTTACAAAACCCAAAAAAGGTAAAGTATTCTATGTACATAGGGTACCACTAAAAATATCATTTTGCACAGATGACCTCTTTTGCTCTTGGTCCCTTCATGAAAGTTTAAGATATCGTCGAGATGGGAACTTTTACGAAGAAAAATTTTGCATCCGAGTCCATTTTCTATTTTTAATGTATTTATTTCTGCATTTCGAGCATTGGTCAACATCTCTGGTCAACTCCACGCCATGTGGCGCAATGCCACTGGTCCACTTGGATCCAGTCATCCCTCCATCTCTCTCCTCACATGCCTCGCATGTGCTTCCTCCTTTTCTCCCAGTCACGTGCTCAGCACGTGCTACCCTCTCACGTGCCCTGTATGTGAGGCTCTCTCTTCCCATCCTCATGTGTTATGTGCATGCCTCCTTCTTTCCCATCGCCTCCCTTCATCCTCTCAGTAAACCTCGCCAACCACCATATCAACTCGACAAGCTCCCTCTATCTAACGAATCCTATCTCTTCTAAACGAAACCTCCAGTCACCCACATGTCTCCTCTCAACCACCCAAACCAATCTCCTTTATCTTCTCCAACGGTCGAATCTCTTATCTCCGATCGTTGATCATTTCCCAATCACATGTAACCCATTCCCATCCTTATCCCTTATCCTCTCATCGACCAGCATCCCATTATCGTTTCATATTTAAGCCTCTCCTTGACTACCAATCAAGGGCATCCGCCATCTTCTAATCGAGAGAGAGAGAGAGAGAGCTGGGAGCATTGGGTGGTGACAGCACCAAATCTTCACTGGAAAAGATCCTCATCTAAGGCGACATCCTTCAGAGATTTGTCACGTATGCCTTGTGACTCGAGGCGATCACGAGGAGGAACAAGACCTCCGTTCCCCTCCAAACATCCCAGGCGATCCCTTTTACCTTCTTTTTCTTCCTCTGTTTTTCATCTTTTCCTTTGTTTTCTTGTTCTCCCTGTTCGCCTCCACTCTTCCTTTGCCTAGGTTCACCCGATCTCTTCACCGTACATCGCTCCCCTACTCGCACTTCACGCCATTCCACCCATGGGAACCCATCAACCATCGCCACCACCCTAATCGAATGACCCACATAGGCAAGGAATTCCAATTGTGGTAGGGACTTCAGGCTACGCCTTCGCACTTCACTACAATATTCTTGGTTGGGCGCGTGTAACCCAAATTGTCTTGGGGCTTCCCTCCGACCGCCCGCAACACCATCTGGGAGATCACCTTCATCGAAACCTTCACGGGGGTTCACCTTCCCTCCGTCGCTCTTCGGATCCAACGAAGGAGAAGGACACCCAGGAGCCTCTCACGTGCTCAACATCCCCTATCAGGGGTTATTTACAGTCAACTCCCTAACACTCACGGAAATTCCTTATGCGCCCACCACTGCTCAAGGGAGTACGTGTGAGGCACGTGCTCGGCAGATCAATTGTAGGGACATCCCCCGGAGAATCCTCAATTCACATGGGACCTCCCCCGCCACCAAGGGAACGTGTTGTGCGCGTGTCCCTTGGTCATTTTATAGAAACCCCCGGAGGGGTATAGTAGTGATACTTAGGTCCCTCCACTGCATATTCTATTTTATCTCATCTATTGTAATTTTCGAACAAAATCATGTGTTCTCTATTTATTTTGAACCTCTACATTACATAATTTTATTATTCCGAAAAATTGCATTTTGTTCTACAATTAATTATACACATTATGGTATGCTTTGATATTTTTTATGATCTTTGATTAATTAATAATTATTATTGCAGAAATTTGCATATTTTGCCCAATTGACACTCGGAAATTCATAGATAATTAACCATTGCTTGAAAAATTGCCAAAAACTCACAGATCATAGAATTAACTGTGTTTTACATTATGCCCAAAAAAGAATTACATTTGCAACATATTTTATTCTATAAAAATAGTTTTGTATATTCCAGTCTTTAATTTTTAGTAGGTATTAAATTCAACATTTTAAGGGATTAGGATTTTTCTGAGATAGAACACTGAGTGATATATCTTACATAATTTTATTTCCTAAAAATAAGTAGATTTAATATTTATTATAATTAATTTTTGAAAATCTCATTATCTGTATATTTAATTCATAATTAATTTATCTTGCATCTAAAAAATCCAAAAAAAAAAATACAATAGCTTAGTCTTGCATTCATGCACATTCTAGTTTGAGGATTTTTGGACTTCATTTGATCGAAAATTGCAATATAACCCCTAAACTTTGCCATAAGTGCATTTCATTTATTATTTGCATAAAAAAATCTATGAAAACCTAATCTCTAGATCGATTGTAAATCAAACTAAGGAGATGGTTACCTTCCTGAGTTTGATATTGGACTTCCTAAGTAAAAAAACTAAATTGACTGCTTGCCTTAATTGACACGTTATTTAAGTTGTTGTTTTGATCAATCTTGAATTGTCTTCCTACAATGAAAATTAACATTAATTTCACCTAATTAGCGGGGGGATTCTTTGGGTTCTTCAACCACCCACCATGACTTGTCAAATTCAAACGGACGAGCACTGCGGGCAAGCACAGGTGTTAGTCGAGTGCTTGCCTTTTAGTTCAAAGAGATGCCACAATAAAATTAGTCTAAAATTCAAGTAGGCGATGGACCGAACGAGCACGTGTGCTTGCCCAAACCTTGTAACCACATGCTTGCCATTTGTGTTTTTATTATAGTGGATGTGCTTCTTTACTAGACATGTGGGGGTTACAAAATCCTAGATAATAAGATAAAATAAATTTGTTAGTTTAACATTGGAGGATTGGTATATGTGACATGTGGTGACATAAGATCATTAGATCAATGCATCCTCCATTTCCAAGTTGTACACATAATCAAGAGTCCGTGATAGGGGAGCTAACATTGTAAGGAGTAATCCCCAATGCGGAATAGAATGAGTAAGAGTTAATAAATAATGGATGTAAATAAGAAATGAAAGTTTCCGGTATAATAAATTTTGTAAATAACTTTACTTATTTACTTTTCTCTTCTTCGTTACTGAGCACTCTCACCCTTATTTATGTTTCCTAAAAAAACCAACATGAATTGGTGAGCCCTTGTGAGGACATTAGACGGTCATCTAGTCAACTAATAGTAGTTGCTTCTAGTTTGAGATAGTTAGTAGTTCCATTGCATTCCTTCGCTTAGACTTGATGTACATGTAAAGAAAAGATAGTGGAATAGTTTGTTATGTGAACTTTATTTTGGGAATGGAAAATAATAAGATGCTTTCTTTGTAGCATTTTCATTGTAGTCTATTTCTTAGAGTTATTCGTTGTTATTGGATAAAGTTATTATTAAGTAAGTAGATCCGATAAATGGGAGGAATCGGCTACCCTGAATCGGGGTTGTGCTCACACGAGAGTTGTTGGGGCATGGTGTCATTCCCTAGGAACTGGTGTCCACATTCACGATGGTCCTAAGGGACCACAGATGGTGTGTGATGGTCTATAGATGTTGCTGAGCAGTGCGAGGCGATGCTACACTTAGCATAACCTAGTGTGGAAGGAATGCCATGCTTCTCGAGGCAGTGAGGAGGGGTAGCGCACAACCTTAAGCAGAGCGGAAGGGGAGGCGTGTTGCTTGAGATGACACAAAAGGAGGTGTAAGTGTGGAAGGGAGATAACTCGCTACCTAAGGTGATGGAGAAAATGGTTGACAAGTGGGTAAGGGTTTCAAGGGTACCAAGGCTCTGGTTTAAGACCATCGTTCTGATACCCTACGGAAGGAAATGAATAGTTACTTATTACGTGGCCATAAGACTCCTGAATATAGGAGAAAGCCTAGAGGGTAAATAACCAATGCACAAATTACATAAAAAAGACATAAGAAATGTTAGCCATGTGAGCCTAAGGCGAACCATTCTTACACCAAATGTTATTGTAATATATATATGATTTATCAATAAAAGTTATTGATTGTTTCACTTCCTTTCTGAGATTAATTGAATGAATGCACTATAAGGTCCTTCTGTACAATTAGGGTTATGTACCATGACCGTCTTGATGATCATATAGATGTTGATTCATTAATTGAATCATAGAGGCTGGTGTTTGGATGAATATCTAAAGAGTTAGATAGAGGACTCATCAAGCACCATCAAATGATTATTAAGAGATGATCTCCATCCTTAGTAGGAGATGGCAATCCTTTCTCATAAAGGCTGATATTTGACCGACCTCTTGATGCAGGTCCTCTGCATGGAAATAGTGTTTCGGAGGTGTCAGATTAGTTAGATCAAAAGGTTGACTTAACGAGATCGAGATAACCTAAGTCCTATGTTGAATGTTGTCACAGCATAGGCACACATCCTCTGACCAGAGACAGATGTGTTACTATATGTCTAAGTGTGTACATTTGGCAGACCAATAGGTTGATGACCTAACCAAGGTCTATACACCGTCGAGCCGGTGTGCATGTAAGGGCATATGAGTAATGCGATCTCTCAAAGGGATCATACAGGTTCACTTGTGAACCAGAAGACATGAGCTCACTCATGAGGTATTGGGACCGATCAAATTCCATGCATGGTCGTCGTGCTTTGGAAGCATGACAAGAATTTGAAGGTATGATATATGCTTTGGGAAAGCATATGATCGATATCGATTCCCTGAAGATGACAGTGTGAAATTGATCTATATCTTCAGGCTGATCATAGGTCTTCTAGTATGCAGGATGTACATGTGTTAGGAATACATGAGGGTGATTTGATCATAAACGATTGTATAACCATAACACTTCCATTCTGAGGGAGTGATGAAATAGGTTTGGATTTTAGTGGCTCCTCTCAGTAGAGAAGTAATCTGATCTTAGTCCAAATGTTGGACATTGATCTGAATGAGATTCAGATGCAATGAGAAGATTAGATTTGCGGTCTTGATTTAATCAAGCATCTATGAGAGGTCTATGACATCTGGATTTGAGATGAGATCTCAACATCCAAGTCACTATACGTGGAACAATACAATTGCCATGTCCTTATCTCCAAGTATCTGCGGAGAAAGCACATTATTCTTGAAAGGGTTCAAAATATTTCCATAGTTTAATTATATCTAAGCATTGAGAAATGAATAATTAAATGTGATTTAATTATCTTGAAAAATGTGAATTTTATTCACATTAATGGATGTGTGTGAATGATGATCCAATATAATTAAATGTGATTTATTTTTATGGATAGTAATAATGTGGATAGCAATATCCAATTATTCATAATATAATGTGATTTATAATGTATTAAAGAGAGCTTATTATGATTTATATTTGTTAATTAATTATTGGTGTGAATTGGATTCACATTGTATAATTAATTGAAAATATAAATTATCTTTTGTTTTTTGAGTTGTGAATGTGATTCACAAATTTCCAATGGTAAGATTGCAATATTCTTAAAATTAATTATGACTTAATTTTTGTAGAATAATCCACAACAAAAGTTGTTGGAACAAGAATGTAGATTTTCATGGAGATATGCAATTTCATGATATTGCCTCCACCATGGAAAGAGGTGGATGGTTACCAAGTCCTATATGGAATTGGTGGTCGTTCCACCTATTTTTTGGGGGAGACATTATCTCCATGCTAATTATCTCCTTATTTGTTTGATTTGATTTAGGATTGAATTGTATTTGATTTATCAAATATATTTGATATAAATTAAATTATTAATTGTTGGTTTTTATCAACAACAATCTTGACCATTGGATTAAACATAAATCAATCTCATCCATTGATTTTTGTGTGTCCCATGGATTGTGATCCATGGATCCCAAAATCCTATATAAAGAGAGCACTCCATGCTCTCTAGAGTTACAACAAGAACAAGCATCTTAAGCTCTCTCTCTTCTCTCATTCCACATGCCATCTCCTCTCTCCCCTCTATTGGTGGTCGTCCACCAAACTCTAGAGGAGGAACGTCGTCGTTGCTTCACCATCGCGCCGCCGCCTCGACGTATCTCGGTTCTCCATCTTCTTTGGAGTGCTTCTCTCTCGAAGAAGGTGTTTGGTCTCGTGCGACGAGATCAGGAGTTCACCGTGCTTAGATCAACTTCTTGGATTGTGAGGATCACGCGACTCATCCCCACGCTCGCAAGCGTCTTCTCCGAAGATCGGACTTGAGACAGGAGGTCTCTTTTCGTAGAGACTCGACCAATCACGCTACAAGAGGTATTTCTATATAACTGATGTGATTTTTATGAAATGATTCGAGAATCGTTCTTGGATCATGTGGTTTCATCATAAGAAAATTTTAAAATCCGCTGCATAGAACAACTAGTCTGACTAGTCGTTCTTCATCGTATTCGATATGATGCTCACGCTTCCGTGATGCGCTTGAGGATTATCCCATATCCTTCAAGAAATACATAAATAATATCCTATAATAGTCTGTAGGTCCTCCTTCTCCCAACGTTCACTAAACCTACCGCCAAGCCACCTTCTCCTTTCTCCTACTAGCCATTACCCACCTCGATTGCAAATCCACATTATTATTCTCAACACCGTCACATCGCTGCCACCACCACCACACCACCATCATCGTTGTTAGTGCAATGACAATCACCACCACTACCATAGTTGGACACCGTCGCCACTGCTAACGCCATATCATGCCACCACCACACATCCACTTGCAACCACACGCACTACCCACTCTGCTTGCCATGTCACCGCACATATCTCATCCATCGCACCACATTGTTACACCATATCACAATACCACCTAGCCACCGCAACACAAAATGCCTCACCTATTGCTCCATGATGAATACCCATTCATGCACCTTTATTACTTTATTTTATCTTTAAAATCATGGGTAAATACATGTAAACATAGCTAACTTGTACAAATTAACTTTCCAACTGTTGTCTGAAAATAATGCTTAAACTTGTATTTAAATATAAAATAAATGAATAAAGAAAAAAATGAAAAATAAAGGAAGTATTCTAAATACCGACTGACCCTAAACCTCAAGACTAAGTAATATCGACTTGATCAATAATGAATAGAGTAGAGAGAGATAATGGCAACTTCACAATATATAGGTATAAATACCTATAATCATACTTGTAAAAATTAACACATAATAAATAGGTCACTATAAATAAATAGAAATCACCTAAAAATAATTCATAAAATAAGAAACAACTTTCACATTTTAAGAAAAAAGTTAATAAAATCATTTTATATATTATTTTTATTTTATTTCTATTTTCATTTCTATTTTTGGTTGATGTGTACCAATCAGGGAACGATCTTGTTTGACCTAGGTCAACTCCTCGCTCCCCGCTTGGACCGGTCTATACTATGTATTTTCCTCATTTTCACCAAATTTTTTGACTCACCTCATATCTCATTTGCCCCCGATTTCTTCAGCACCGTTCTTCGCCCAATGATCAGCTTTCATGCGCATCAATGCTCTACCTTAATCAACCATCGATCCACGCAAAAACCTAGACCCCATCTCAATCAGCTTATATATATTATTCCCTTCTTCGTTGTTGAATTATAATTACTCTTGATCGACTTTTGGCCCTTTGGATTGAAGCCTGGAGTGATCCTCTATGATAGGGAGTGATCCTCATCGATTCACAACAAGGAGGAGGTGGTTTAGAGTCGATTCAACTCTCGTCAGAGCTCCTTCGTGCGACTTCTGCTCCCAGCTACATTAGGCATGCGAGCTTTTGTTTTCTTTGCTTTTTCGATTCTTAAGAGTAGCAGTAGCATATCCCCACTCTTTATTTTAGTTAATTTCATCTATTATATCTTAAAAACTAAAATTGTAGTTCATCAGAGCTCTAGGCTCCAACCTATGTTCATTGTAATCTCGACTATTGACCGACCATCATTTCATCCCCACACACCTTGACCACTCCATCTCCTGTCGCCCTGACCCATTTTCACCCCAGATCTCGCTCAGATCTTGGAGATCAGTGCTCATCCTCCTCCTATCGTCGGAGCACCTCCGCTGCATCCATTCCACAATCTTTTTGAGCAGCTAACTGGTAGAGGAGCTTTGTCCTCGATCTACAAGTCTTCTTGTGCATGTAGGAACCTCAGAGGAACCATGTTAGGGATTGATTAATCCCTGGATCGAAGCTTTGGGTCTTTGAAGTTCAATGAGCTCCCGGACCTCCATCGTTAAGGTCCGGATCCATTTGAAACCTTAGTCCTGTGCGGAATCGACCAAGGAACATTTTGAGTGAGCTAGCAGCCTATGAGACCCCAGGGTTAGGAGTTTTTACAAATCAAAGCTTTCCCAACCGATCCTTCTTACATGTTCTTCCAAACTCGCTCCCAACCGTTGGATGATGAATGAACTCCAGGTGCAGTAGTAGCCGTCCGATCGAGATCCATACCACCGCCAAAACAAGCATTGAGATCTAATATCAATCGCTCTTTCATGAACTGTCATCGACCATCCATTTTCCGCCATGTAGATAAGTGACACTCCACCCGCCATCCCCCAACGCCTATTGAGGGTATATTGCATATCTTCCCCTCGACATCTTATATCTTATCTCTAGTCCATAAACTTTCATTTGAAGTTGTAATATTTCTATAATATTTACATTGAGGACCCTAAGCTTTCATTTGTTTGCACTTTAGTCCATTCCACGTCATATCACATGCTTGTGTGCGTGAGGGGGCATGAATTTTGCGTGGATATATTTGTGTTATTATTCATTCCGTGAACTTTAAATATCAATTGTAATGTTTTTAATAAATTTGCATGCTTGGACATGTTGTTTTGGATTTTGCATTTATACCCTACCGGTACATATAATGTATTTAATTGTGAAAAAATCGCATGTATACCCCTGTACTTCTCTAAAGTGTTGGTAGATGCTTTGATACTTCTTGAAATTTGCAACTAGGTCCATGTACTGCATATTTAATTTTATTTTTTAAATTATTAAAACTATCATTCTCCATCTAAAAATTATAGGAAATTTATCTTAAGTTCCTGGAACCATATTCAAAAGGTTTGAAAAATAGAGCTCTGGTGGTTTGAATAATAGAGCTCATATATATTTTCTTAAGGTAATTAAATATATTTCCCTATTTATAAAAAAACAAAAATTTTTCATTTTTTCATGTTTAGTATTTAAAAATCCATAAAATATACAAAATGGTTTGAAATTTCTAGAAAAAAATCACGTATGTTTATTTATCTATATTGATTTTCTAATGATTTTTTTTGCAAAATATTGTTGAAAAGTCCTGAAAATGAAAAAAACACAAAAAATGTATAAAAATTCTAAAAAAAATCATGAAAAATCACAAATATATGTTTATGAATTTCCTTTGCATTTTCTAGTATTCAGGAAAATTGAATTTGGGCTCAATCTATTTTATATATATTTATTAAGGCCATTTAAAGGTCTCTGATTTATTGTTTTTATTTAATTTGTGTATTTCTTCATTTAAAAATCCATGAAGTTTTTTCAAAATTTATGAAAAAATTACCAAAAATTGAGAAAATATATAAAAGTTTAAAAACACTTTGTTTCTGAATTTTTAAGTTAATTTCCTATTTTTGAAAATTAAAAAAACAACTCTTTCTCTCTTTTCTTCCGTATTGTGTGTATATATTATATTATCCTATATTTTATTTTAAATATAAAATTAAAAATTTGCATAATTAAAAAACACACACATATACATATATAAATTAAAAACCCACAAAAAAATAAAAATAAAAATATCAAAATTTCCCTAAGTTGTCTATTCATTTTTGTTGCTCTACCTCGTGTGCTTCTTTGTGTTTCGTCCCCTATTGCTTGCGTACTAAATAAATTTTTATAAGATATAATAAATTTTAGTTCACCTACATTTATAACTCAAACATTGTTGTGGATTTGTTGTTAGGATTGCACTTGAGTTGATTGTCGAGATCCTAGAGAGGCGTCGATACAATGAACACCTAACAAATGGGTGGTGAGGTCATCCTCTTACTCCTTATATAGTGATTTTCATTTTCTAATTCTCAAAATCCGTTGGTGACAGATGCTAGGCTAGATAGCAGGTGGGCACACTGTGTCGTATTTTGCAGACACGTGGAACTCACATTGTGTTCCGATGAATTTTTGGTGTTGCTACTATTATTATAATTTTTTCGAGTGAGGAGAGAGATACATAGTTTTTAGGAGAAGATGGAGAAAAAGAGGACGAAATGATGTGCTGGAGAATTGGAATAAATAATATGATGGAGATAAAGAGGGAGAAATGATGTGAGTTGATTGGTGAATAGAGGGAAATAATGTGACTTGATCGAAGGAAGAATGAGATAGATGGAGAAAAAAGAGTGATGGAATTGGCATGCATTTTGGGGTTTCCATCTTAACTAGGGGACTATCCAGGTCAAAATTGGGGTTACCTTTTTCTAAAATGTTGGTCTAGCACCATTATAAATACTCTGCCACTGATCTTTAGAAGAGGATGAAGTCATTTAACTATAAGAGAAGAGCGCTGCATAATAAGACCCTCGGGAAGGCCTACTAGGTAGGCCACCTTGCTTTATGGAGTGCCACGATTTGGGACTGGTGTTACGTTGTTTAGAGATTAAGTAGGTGGTTGCGCATGACATAGTCAAGGGATGTTTAGCTAGTATCAACGTTTATGTATTTTGGACTACGACTACATCTCCTAATATTCTTATTTTAGAATAGAGTTTTTATCACTTGCGTCCTTCTTAACTTCTGCAATATTAGTTACGCCTCTCCTTTTTTTGAAATATTAATTGTGCCCCCATCTTCTTACAAAATTGACAGTTATGCCATTTCGTTAAAGTAAAGTAGCGACAAATCTAAATTTACAAAAGGGGGAAAATGGTATTTTTGTAAGAATATACGGGTACAATTGGTATACCAAAAAAACAAGACATAACTGACATTGCAAAAGTTAAGAATGGTACAAGTGATAAGAACCCTTTAGAATTTTGTTCTTTACGATATTTTTTATCTGTTGAATAACTAGGATGATGTTATAGGTATCTGATGAATCTTGTATTCATCATGCTAAAAATCAATAATTAAATCCCCTAACTTAAATAAACCAAGGTTTTTGAAACCGAACCGGATACCGAATCGGGAACCTTGTTGAAATGGTCGGATCGGGTCGAACCATGTAATCAAACCGGTTCAACCGGATGATGACATCATCATTATTTAAAACCGGATTAAACCGGACCGGTGAAAAAAAAGTGGTTGAACCCGTTAATCAAATCGAAATAATATATATATATATAATATGCACTTAATATACTTGAAATATACATAAAATACATATATAATGTATATATTTCACACTATACATAAAGTATTTTCTTATACACCATCAAATATCATACATATCATATATATATATATATTATTTAGATTAAATGCTCTATAATATGATAATAGTTTAATTATATTTAAAACCCAATACATTCAAAAAGTTGTGTTAGTGTAGTGGTTAGTAGTGTGAAATAGGTAACCAAAGGTCATGGATTCAACTCCCACAACTAACTTTTTTTTAAATAATTTAAAAATTAAATACGGTTCAACTTCGGTTGAACCTAGTTAAACCAGGTCAAAAAATAGGTTGAACTGGACGGGTTAATTAAAATTTAAACAATTGAACCGAACTGACATAAACCGGTTAACCGGACCGGTCCAGGCCCGGTTCACCGGTCGGACCAGTTGGTCCGGTCCGGTTTTAAAAACACTGAAATAAACCAATAAAAATCTCAAATAATTCCTCATTATTATATTATGTATAATTATCTTATAATTATTGTATTTAATTAATTTGTAATTATTTTACTATTTAAAACCCATAAAAATTAGGTTGATTAATTGTATATAATCTCCCTAACCCTTAAAGAACTAAAATATACAAAAAATCTCAAAACCAAAATTCGGTGTTTCTAACCATGTAAAAATACCCCTAAAAATACTTTTTTGTACAAATGACCACTTTTGGCTTTGTGTCCAACATGAAACTTGTAGATCTCATTAAGTTCTACAACTTTCATGTTTTGACTTTTCCTAATTCTGCCTCTAACTATTTCTTTTTTATTTTCCTTTGTTTTTATATTTTCTAATTTTTTGATTAGACCATGTGGTGCCCTCTATGCCGCCCACGTGGCCCGTTCCTCTTTTCGCCACTCAGCGCCCTCCTAGGCCACTAGATCTCTTTCACCCACCACCATCTCCACCGTTGATTCCCTCTTCATACTCAATCACCCGATCAACCTCTGGATGTCATCACCACCGCTCATTCATGCCTTATCCATAGCTGCTCGATCCCATCTCTCATCCTACGGCTAGCAACGCTCTATGTCAACCTTTTATTCCCAGCCATTCAATCACGCTACCTCTCCATCTGGGCTGCCCTTTAGCGTATATCCCTTCGTCGTTCGATCAGATCTTTGGTATGATCGTAGCCCTCCAACCACACCAACACTTGGGCTGTTGGATCACGAGATCCAATGGCTAGATCTTCATCCCCTACCTCAGTAACCCTCCTCCACCCGTTTCGCATCGATGCGCTGCCCCCTTCCTATTTTTGAAGGCGCCACATCCACTCCCTCCGTGTCGTAACGCCACCACCATGAAACCCACTCCTCCGCCATCCTCGTGCCATCTTCACTGCCCCTGCCTTCAGTCCTCCATCAATTCGACAACCATCCAAAACCGCCGCCACCACCATGTAACTCCCGAGGAAACCTCCTATAAATCCAGCTTCCCCGCCTCCGTCATGATCATCCATAAACTCCAAGGGTCTGGCGCAGCTTCCTCCGCCCTCCGGTGATAATGGAGGGCAATGGCTCGAGGCGGCGACCTCCAATTCCCTCCGGTGAGATCCATGGTCCTACGACCATGTTAACGCCGTCGTAGTGCACCGCTGAGCTCTCTGGCATGGCTAGCCAGATCGGGCGACGACCCAGGCTTTCTCGAAGCCTAGCACAAGCCTCCTCCTCCGCCAATCAGCGTGCTCCGACAAGGTACTCCTTTCCTTATTTTTCCTTACATTTCTCCTATTTATCTGATCCTACACAATTGTCATCACCTGCAATTGACCATCCTACCACATTCACAAAACAACTGCCACTACCTCTGATCGCCTCTTCCCTTTTCTCCAAAACCAGCCCTGCTCTGACCCCCCTCTTCCATGCCTCGTCGGAGAAGAATCTTCAGGCCCTCGATCCCATCGCCTCTACGGCCTCAATCACCTCACAACTCACTCACTGGACATCTCGCACGCCTTGGCTATACTCTAACATTTGTAGGTACACACTTCGTCAACGGTCGGACGTTGCACCTGAGCTCCGACTCCAGGCTCCCGCCTCTGGTGGAGCTCCATTGATCTGTAACTTGAGACACTCCTCAAGCATCGCCACACCTCCAGCTCTTCTGCGAACCCCTCAACCTTCTTCTTCGACCTTCAGGCGAGCGCTTTGAGCATGGAGAAGTTCCCAGCTGACCACATGATCCCTGCCTCCTCCGACGGCCCATGACAGATGATGACACAACAACCACCGTCCAATCCTCACGATCAATCGGTCGAGATGAGGGCACGTGGCATGTCCAAGCATCACGTAGAACCTTCAGGATCGGGAAGACCGAGCCAAGACCTGAGCCACCGACGGATGCCACGTCAGCCCCTAAGCCTCCGACACCTCCCGAGCCTAGCTCCTCACATGTCCAACACGCGAGGGCATGGTAAATTACAGAGAAGCCCTGAATGCTTTTGGAATTTACATTTTTATCCTCATGCGCATGCCTCATGTATGCGCTTGGGTATTTTATATGGTGGCCCTTGTAGGTTTTAAGATGTGCAAATATGCCCATGCGCACAATGGAGGATTTACAGAGGGCCCGCTAATTTTTGTAAATTGCTAATAGATCCCTCTAGGGACCTATTTGTGATTATTTATCCATTTAGTTCTCGCATTTTATTACATTTATGCCCATGCATTGTCTCTGTCATATCTTGAGCATCGTAGGTCCAAATTGCATGATTTTAGGGTCATTTTGTTCCGTGTTTCCTCATCTATGTTACGCATGCTTAATTTTCTCATCTGATACTATTTTAAATATGATGAAATTTTAATGCTTAGTAGTGTCTTTGTTCTTTATGTCTTTGCCATTGATAGATGTCTGCTCATATTTTTATGCTCAAAATGACTCTGATTTCAATCCTTAACCCGTGCTCATGACTTGTAGGGTATTTTTGTAATTAATACTGAACATGCATATTCTTTGCCATTATTCATATATTGTGCATTGCATTTCATTCAATTGCATTGAAAATCAACCAAAAATACACGTATCATTTTAGTTGCATTTTATCACATATCTGCACTTGCTTGAAGACCCGAATTGAGAAATTATTCACATATACTCTTAATTGACCAAACTTCGATAGATAAATTAAAGTATCTTGTGTCCCTGTGTTTGACCTTGGTAGACTTGCCATGTATAAATACTCCACAACATTCGAACGATTGTGATTTTTGCTGACCAAATTCTGCCTCGTATACTACGCCAATTCTCTGCTATTAAAAAGGTAGACTTCACATTTATCAGTATCTAATTGGGTAAAGGCCGAGGAAGTGGCAATAAAGAAGTGGGGATTATTGGCATGGTCTTATAAGAAATGATGTATGGGTACTTTGGCCCCTACAACATTCTTGGTCAAAATTGACCTTTTCCACTCTTTTACAACGGGCATTATATTCTGATTAACACAATATCAATGCCATGTAAAACTAAATTTTCAAAAAAGGGTGAGTGAATTAGGAACTTTTATGCCTACAACTCTCTATACCTTTCATAATTATGCGATGAACCCTTTATAGTTGCAGATTACACGCATAACCCTGGATTGTTCCTTCGTCTTACACTGTATGACCTTATAGTAGAAGGTGTAATATGCGACAACTATTTAGGGTTATATATAATTCACAATTATACCAAATTCATTGCATAATTATTAAACTATAGAGTATTCTGGTGTAAAAGTCTCTTTTTGTTAAAATTTGTCTCATGTTGCTCTGATTGGTAGGTTTTAATCTTCAAAGAATTCAAAATGTTGATGTTCGTAGATGTGATTTCAAGATCCGAGTATTTCATCAATTTATCTTAAATTCTTCCGTGTAGTTATTTTTTTATGTTCCACTCTTCTGATTTGGCTCTATGCGGCAGATCACCAATAAACCGAAGTAAATTCATCTTGACGACTGAAAATCGTTATTTGGACACACGACAAATTTTAATTTGTTGATAGATGTAATTGGATTTTTAAGGGAGTAGATCATTAAGATTTCCTGTGGGACCCACACATTGAGTTATTCAAGAAGGATTTATATAAATATTTAGTATTGGACAATACATGCAACATGGAATTCGACCCCACACACATAAAGCTAGGCAAGAAGGATTTATATAAATATTCAATATTAGATAATACATGCAACATAGAATTTGACCCACACATTGAGTTAGGCAAGAAGGATTTGTATAAATATTCAATATTGGATAATACATGCAACGTAAAATTATTAATTGGTCTAGAACAAACCATAGGTGATGGGACCTTATACTTGCGCCATTTCGACGCCTCCGCTGCCGGGAAACAGACCCCCCGTGGCCGGAAAACAGACTTCCCTGAGGAACATCCTCTCTTCTCCCCCTTCCCGCTGTCAACACCGCCGCCCGCCTCATTGCTGCTGCGCCACCGTCATCAGCCCGCCTCCGCCGACGCCTCCGCGGGCACCTCCTCAACACCAACGCCGCCTGGCCTCCTCTCCCCACCGGCATAGGCCGCGCCGCATCCCCTTCCTCTCGGCGCCGACGCCACCGCCGCACACCACCCACCATCTTCCAGTCCACGCCGCCACTGAAGCTACGACACCCCGCCGCCGTTCTCGACGATCATCCGCACGCATCGAATCTGCACGGCATCCTCCCAAACGCACCGTGGGTAACGAGAGCTCCCTTCATTTTTTGTGCTTTCTTGATTCTTTCGTGGTGAAGTATTGAGGTCTCGTGCCATCAAACGTTAGTTTATAATTCCCAGATTTATTAATTATTTCGGTGGTCAGTGTACTGTGGCTAGTAAACCCAAAAGTTTGATTTGATTTCTGAATCTGTGCAATGGTTTTGCTCTCAGTTTTCTGTTGTCTTTTCTGGTGAAATTCTCTCTCCGGTTAAATCGATCCCGGTAGTTTCCTGTTCGATGTTCATATTGTTGGTTCATAATTGCAAGCCATTTAGATTAGAACTGCATGACATTGTCATAAATTTCATTTTCTCCAGGATCTTCAGTAAGTCTTTCACCTGTTCCAGTTTTTGTTAATTTCTTGTTGTGTGATTGTTTCATTTCTGATTTGCATCATATCTGGTTTTGTTTTCTTCTCATTTTGTCGTGGATTTTGCTTGACGCATCACGTTTTATGTTTACATTTCTTGATTGGATCTCTTTTGGAGATGAGATAATGTTTGATCATGCTTTTATTTGTATTTTCCCCTGTTTTTGAATTGTATGTTATAGTACTGTTTCTCGCTTTAATCTATGATTGTCACTTAATTTGTTCACAGCAGTGGTTTCCAACATGGAACGGGCAGTCTCATTTCATCTAGAATATTGCAAAAATATCTGAAGATCTTGCCATCCTGTCGACTTGAATTGGAGGATTTTGGGCTGTTTACGAGGTGAGAAATTATATGAATGAAAATACGCCCATACTGATAAAAAATCTTTATTTAGTGTTCATCTACATAAAATCCACAAGATTGCAGACACCATTAAATCACCACGTCCGCACACACACACACACACATGAAATTAGCTATATTTGATCACTATTGGTTTCATTCAGTATTACGAAATATCCCATGGTAATATTTCAGAATGCCCAATGTGACTATATGCCCATCTTCATCACCATAGACGATGATCCACATGGCATGTATTGATCCTGCACTTCAGATCTGCGGAAAATTTGGTGCGGCCACATTAATAATCATGGCTTTCCACAGCACTATTTTATTAGATTAATTCGAGAATTCTGTCTTTCTTATGATAACCAGCAATTGGAACTAGATAACCAATTATGCGAACTCTGCCTCCGTAGTCTCTGTCTTTATTCACTCCATGATAGATGTGTGGTTAGTTATGTAAATCTTTTGATCAGCATTTTTGTGGATATTTCAGAAAATATAACTCTTTTAACCTTTTGCAGTTTCAGTTGGTAACTACAAGAAATGATGCAAAATGAAAGCAGTAGTTCCGGTTTTACATCTGGTGTTTTTTCTGGTTCTTCATCAGGCAGTTCAGGACGGGTTCGACATCGTAAAAAAAGCTCAAATGAGGTTGTTTTCAATCTCAATCATATTTTCAGTTTTATGGCAATGATATGCAAAAGGTGCAGCCAGATAAAATTCAGATCGTATATGGCTATTTGATATTTTAATGTCCGTTTTTCATGGCAAGTATAAACAATTGATAATAATGAAAACACACCGACACACACACATGCCTGCACACATGCATGGCTGCATGCATATATATGAGAAAAAGGAAAATGTGTCCATGACCACACACATCTGAGTGTTCCCATGGGTAAAAATGCATAATTTTTAATTTAAATATAAATCATATCCGTCGATCTTGATTGTATTAAAATTTCAAGTCATTTGGAGCTATGTAACCCATCCATCGAGCGATGCTTGATTCATTTCATCAGAGCCATTGGTTGCGTATTATTGCTAGACTGCGTTCCCACTAGGTCTTGGGTATCTAAAATTCAGTGGGCACAGAATGCTATGTGTGCCCCTAAGAACATACTCCTTGCCCTCTCTCTATATATCAATCAAATTGCAGAGTACATGATAGTTAAGGTTATACATGTCACATTTTAAAGTGCACCCACTGTCTGAAAATCTGGATCAAGCACAATGAATAATAATGATGAATCTTTCATTGGACGTGACTTCTAGATAGTTGTGGGTTTGTGTATATATAACCATTTGCCTACCATCTACTTAAGTGGTCTGGTGGTAGTGCAATGTGCCCATCACCCAAAAAACCAGGGTTCAAATCCCCCCTTGTGGGGGTTGCGTTTAGGTAGTTGACATCCAACGTAAAAATAACATGGATTTGAGCAAGAATCCATGTAGCCGACCCTACTTATAGTGGGAAAAGGCTTCGTCATTTTTATGTATAACCATTTGCATTCATAGCCATTACCATTTACATCTTAGGGTGGGCACATACATTGGTGAGTTGCCGAGAAAGGGTTAGGAACTAACACGGGTGACCCCACGATCCTCATGTTTGCTGAAAAATGACGAAGGTTTGAGGATCCCAACCTTTTTTTTTGAAATCAAAAGAGGGGGAAATCACGCATAGGTGTCTGCCCAATATATTAATAATATATATAAAAATAGACTTGCTTACATAAGCCAAGATTCAAGCAATTGCTTGTAATGATAACATACATTTTCACAATAAAAACGCATCCCTGAAAACAGATTCGCATTGCAAGCAAGCCAGATGGCCCGAAAAATGACTATCGGGAGCAGAATCTCCATCTCCTGCCTTTTGCGAGCATCGTAAAGAGAGGCCCAAAAAGAATCAAAGTTGAAAGGCTGCACCCAGTCCAAGCCCACGTCAACCCAGATAGGAGCCGTAATGCGACAATGGAAGAACAAATGCTCCATCGTTTTAATTTCCATACCACACAACAAACAACGATCGGAAACACCCTCGAAAAGCTTAGAACATCTATCATGAGTCACAATACACTTCTTCCTAAATAACCACATGAAGAAGCCAATCCTCTCAGGCAGTCCCATTGCCCAAATAAAACCACAGTCACGCGTGACGATATCCGAAGGAGAAGGAGGCAGACTACAAATAGCTCCATACGCCTTCCGAACCGATAAGGGTGTTCCCTTCCAACTCCAATGATCCACCCCAGTGGAGGGTCTCCCAAACCGACTGAGAACATCCCAGAGCAGGAGAAAATCCTCCAAGCGCTGGTTCAAAAAAGCAACCCTAAACGACAACATCCAGTTACCATTATCCCTACACCCAGCAACCCAGATCTCCTGATCGGTCACTAAGGCAAACAAGCGCAGAAAACGACCACAAATAGGTCCCTTGCCCGTCCAGTCGTCCATCTAGAAGCCAAAAAATTCACCATTCCCTACAACATGACAAAACAAATCGCGGAAGCGTGGCATAACCATCAAGATCCCTTTCCGAAAAGCCGATTTCCTCTGACACTGACGCTGCACGAGAGGATTCGCAATGGACACACCATATAAATGATGGATCAGGTTGCAACAAATCGCCCCATCATTTCCCCAAATCCTACCCACCCACTTCAGAAGCAAAGCCTCATTTAGTGTCTCCAAGCTCTTTATCCCAAGACCCCCATCTTTCTTAGGTTGCACCACCGTCCCCAATCCACCAAGTGAATCCCATGTTTTTCCTGACTCGCCTTGCTCCATAAGAACCTATGCATCAGACGCTCGAGCCACCTCACAATATACCCTTTGGCATCATACGAGAAGAGAAAAAAATACACAGGAATCGCTGAGAGAACCACCTTAATAAGCATAAGTCTACCACCACACGAGAGCAAGGCCGCCTTCCAGCCAGAAAGCTTCCTCTCCATCTCTTCTACAACCGATAACCAATCCGCCAACCCAATCCTACCATCCGACAGAGGGATACCAAGATAGTTAATGGGAAGGGAACCACGAGCAGTACCAAGCTCCACACTACACACCGCAACCATGTCATCAGTCATGCCGAAAGGAACAATTTTGGACTTGTGAAGATTCAAGCAAAGTCCAGACTCCTCAGAAAAAATCTCAAGAGTAATAGTAATGGCCCCGACCTCTTCCGACCCACCCTCAATAAAGAGGATAGTATCATCCACATACTACAATAAAGGGTTGGATATCCCGCCACCAGAGAAACAAGATATAATCCCGCATCTTTGAGCGCAACTAATCATGCAAGCAAGTACATCTGCAGCAATCACAAACAGTAACGGGGCCAAAGGGCACCCCTGCCTAACACCCCTATGAGGCTGGATGAACCCCCCTTCAGGTTGCCCATTTACCAGCACCAAGAACGAAGCCGTGGTGATGCATCGTTTCATCCAAGAAATCCAAATGTCCGGAAAACCTCTCTTAGACAAAGCTGCCCACAAAAACCGCCAGTCCAACGAATTGTAGGCCTTAGCAAAATCAACCTTCCAAAGCAACGCTTGCTTGTCGCTATGCTTCCACTCACAAATGATCTCCGCTGCTAATACCAGACTGTCGCCAATCTGCCGCCCAAGGATGAAAACAGATTAGACAGGTGAAACAAGATGGTCAAGCACCCGACTGAGGCACGTAGCCAGCACCTTAGCCACGATAAGATAAATTCCGTTAGAGATAGCAATTGGCCTGAAATCGACATGAGATCCCGACCTTGCTAAAGATTTTCCAATATTGGTGATAGGATTTGATGAGTCGGTAAACATCGATACATTGATGATGAGTGTTGGGGATTATGAGGATATGCCTTAATTACATGGTACCAAAGAAAAAAAGGGTGGGGGGGATCAACAAGGAGGCAAACTTTGGAGAGCGAAGATGGCATGTGTGGCTCTAAGAGTGTGTTAACATGTTTTGTTTAATAAAAAACCTAGTATGGAATGTTAAGGAGATGAGACCGGATATTGCAGAAAAAGCGAGAAGATATGTGTAGGAATAGAGAACACACACCATCCTTGTGTAGGATACAAAGATATGTCTTAGGTGTGGGATTGAGTTGGGACAAGCTCGAATCTTGCCTTTCGCAAGCTTGGAGCATTTGGTAGTTCATGGGATCAATCGATTATGTGGATATCTAGTTTTGTGTTGGTGAGCTCATGAGCTGTTGTGGTTATTCTTAGGCATTCTTTGGATGATCTTGTCTTGAGTTTTGCAGTCATTTATGGATTGTTTGATCATTAGTTTGACGGTTGAGTTATGGACGCACATGACATCAATGACACGATCATGAATGGGATATCCTACATGATTGGCCATAATTTTGAGTCACGAAGGGACTGAGCTATTATGCTTTCTTTGTTGGATTCCTCGGAGGAGTGCTTAATCTGGATGCTGGCAATGTTTACTTTTTAGATATGGTGGAAGAATTATTGTTGGTTGACCTCCTAATTTGTTACTTGGTGGAGCACTGCAACCATTACATCGATGTCTCAATTGGACCACTTTCCTTCCTATGCTAGATTTGCGCAAAGCTATCTATTGGTGGGAGTTTGTGCTCTTCATATGCTCCTCTTGGATCGTACACCTCTGCTTTGGTATAGGGGAGATTAGAAAGGTCATATCATGTTTTAAGTTCGACAAATTATGGCTTTGGGAATTGGGAGCCTAAGTTTAGAAATATGGTGGCAGATCATGAGAGGTGGGTGTCGAGTTGGTCAATGGTTATATGAGGTTTGACGACTAGATGGAAGTCATTGCGTCATTTCTGGATCATAAGCATAAGTTGAGGGAGGTATGATAATCTTGAATGAAGGCAATAATGGAAGTAACAGGCAGAGAGGAGGATGAACATGATCTCTTCGAGGTGAAAAATGTATGAGGACCTGGGGATTTGGTCTTATGTAGAGAGAAGATGAGAAGTTTGAGTCTAATTAGAGGCATGAGGCATCTATTGAGACATATGTAACCAAGGAAATCTTGTGTTAACACAAGATTCTTCCATTTATATGCTAGTGGACAGGTTCGAACACGATTTGATCATCTTTTGGTTAACAAGGGGTTGGAGGGTAGGGCGGAGATTGGAACCACTTTAGTCTCTTATTTTATATTATCCGTGGTTAAGGAGGATCAGGTATCATGGTGATGGACTATTGTCTCATGGGTAGATTTTTTAGAGTATGCAAACCATTTGGTAAGGGAGGTTATTAAGGAGGAAATGGCGATGACTTTGAAGTCATTGAAGTGGGAGGGGCACTGGGCGATATGGTCTTCTAGTTTTGTTCTACATAGAGTTATGACCCTTAATTAAGGAGGATATGATGATATTAATTTGGGAGTTTATGGATGGGAAATGGGTGGAACTTCTTAATAGATTCTTTATGTTCCTATTATAAAAAACAACCATTATAAGTAGAAGAGTTCCATCCTGTTGCCCTATTTAACTCTATTTACCTAATATTCACCAAAGCTGTCAATGAGCCATTTGCAAAATATGCTGTGAGACATCATCACTCCTATGTAGAGTGCCTTCTTTAAGGGGCACTTTGTTTTGGAGTGCTTTGTGGTTGCATCAGAGGTAATTGTTTCCTGGGAGATACCTGGGCTTCCTCTGGAAGATGGATTTCAACGTGGCATAGGACACTTTACAATGGCTTTTTCTTTAGTAGACACTTAGGAGGTATAGGTTCCCAAACTTATAGGTGGTATGGAGGAATAGGTTTTGATTAAATCTCATTCTCGATCAAGTGAGCAATATATCAAAGGGGGGTTGGATTCAATTGCAATAGAAATGAGCAACAATTTATTACTAAGGATTTTGGTCCTTTACGATACTTCCTGGGATTAGAGTTCGCTAGGAACTGGCAGGGTCTTGTAATGACCGAAATGATGTATGTTACAGATCTTTTAGTAGAAACATGCATGAACGGGTGCATACTTGCAACTACTTTTATGGACCCCACCATGGGACTTATGCGCTGATGGTACAGAGGAAGTGAATAAGAAGAGATAGAAAGGGCTGGTTGGGAAGCTACTTTATGTTACACTTACTAGACTGGACATCACATTTGTTGTTAGTTGGGTTTGCCAGTTCATGGAGCAACTCAGACATTTACATATGGATGCTGTTCACATGATTCTGAGGTATTTGAAGTCATCTCTAGGTGCATGACTATTTTTCAAGAAAGGAACATCTCTCAATGTCTCAGCGTGCGTAGATGCGGACTATGCAAGATGTCCTAAGGACATAAAATCTACCTCAAGGTTAGCATTATTTATAGGTAGCTCTTTAGTATCCTCGAAGAGCAAGAAACAGACAGTGGTGGCCAGATCCAACGTCGCATTGATATATCACTTCTTATGCAATTACAATGTGACATACAGGTTGCACTATTTATTGCCAACAATCATGTTTTTCATGAAAGGACAAATCATATTGAGGTGGATTGTCATTATACACATGACATGATTCAGAAAGGCTTCATCTCCATCTCCCACGTCAGTTCAAGGGAGCAAAATGTAGATATCTTCACCAAGGCCTTGACTAGAGGCTCGTTTAGAATTTTGGATCCAAGCTGGGCATGGTCGATATCTATGTTCCATCTTGAGGGGGAATGTAGATATATTTCTACATTTTAGTGTTGTTTATTTATTCTCTATTTATGCTGTCCATACTATGCAATTTACCTATTTGGACTTTCCCATATATGAGAGAGCCATAGGGTCTCATGAATCATATAGATTATTTTTTAACCAACAGGGGTCAATGAAGATCATTGCGGAGGAGGACAAGAAAAATGTGACAGAGTGGAAACTAAGACTAAGATGAAATGACTCAATGAAGGAGATGGTAATTTTAAGTTCTTTCACATGGTTGCTAGTGGAAGACATGGCCTCAAATTTCAGCGAAATTCGATCGAATTTCTGTCGAATATCGATATCCAGTCGAAATCGAAATTCGGCCGAAATGACCGAAATGACCGAAATATGGGGGTCCTAGTACAAAAAATGACCGAAATGATCGAAATCCCGGTCGAAATTCCACCGAAATTCCATCGAAATTCTGTTTTGGTCGATACCGAAATGGTGACCGAAACCGATGTTTAGGACCTTGGTGGAAGACGCAAACACGTCCTTATCCAGGCTATGGTTGTGGATGACAGGTGCATCGAGGGAGATGGGGCATTGGGCAAGGAGTTGTCATCCTTCTTTCATGGCCTCTCTCAGAGATTTGAGAGTCATCCTTGGAGATGGTTGGGAAGCGGGTCTCCATCCTTTTCTATAGAGCATGCCAATTTGTTGACCCATACTTTTTCATTGGTGGATGCGAAAGAGACAGTGTGGAACTTGAACGCATATGGATCGCCTGGCTCTGATGGATTCCTAGTGTGTTTCTACAGAGATTTCTAGGATGTTGTTGGACCTGATGTGATGTCGGTTCTTGATGAGTTCACAATATACGATGCTGGCTTTGACAGATTAAACAAGGTGCTTCTTTTCTTGCTATCGAAGGAGAGTTTCGAAAGAGTGGAGGACTTGAGATTGATTGCCTTGTCCACTGCAATCTATCTCATTGCGACAAAGGTTTTGGCTAACAAACTTGGTGTGGTCCATAGAATTATTATCTCTCTTGCCCAATCTACCTTCATGTCGGGAAGACATATTGACTATGGCGACCGATGCTATTGCTGATTGGAAGAGACGTCGTTCTCTTACCCTCTTGTGGAAAGTTGACTTTTCAAAAACCTATGATACAATTGACTGGTGATTCTTGTGGTCTTCGCTAACAAGCAGAAGTTTCCTAGACACATGGATCTCTTGGATGAAGGGATGTGTCATCACACCATCTTTTTCTATGATTGTTAATGAGAGACTAGAAGGTGGTTTTTTCAACCACAAAGGGGGGTACGACAAGGCTGCCCACTTGTAATCCTATTTTACGTCATTGCTGTAGATGTTCTTACATGAATGTTATGAAGTGTGGTTCAACAGGGTGCCACTACAGAGTATACTTATGGGGACATCTCCATCCCACAACTTCGGTATGCAGACAATGCCATTCTGTTTATCAAAGGGAGCAATCAAGAGCTGGTAGGTATGTCCACAATGATTGAGAGGTGGTGGACGTCAGCGTGCCCCTTGCACCTACTATCGTCATCCAGGACACTTTATGGACACATGCCATCAGAAATATGGATACCCCGCATCTACTCGTGTGGAGCAGATTGGGCCTTCAGACACTACAACTCCTCGTGCAGATCCACCCCTTGATGACATTATCTCTCGTATATGGGAGATTATGACCCCATGGCCGACACTTCCACTACAGGATCCACATATACTGCAACTGTAGCTAGAGCCTCTTCGAGCTCCTCATGTATTACATACACTTTTACTGGTTGTAGCAGTGCATATATGGCAGAATGGATCATGGACTCTCATGTTTCTCACCATCTGTATGGAGACGGAGCCTAGTTCAGATATTATAGGTCTATACCCCTTGGTAGATGGGTCGTCATTGCAAATGGGGTTCACTTACCCATCACATGACGAGGGGAGGTGCATTTGACGCCATCTATACGTCTGCAAAATGATTTATATGCTCATGATTTTCAGATGAACTTGCTTTCTATTAGGCAGATTACAAAGGATTTGCATTCTTGTGCCATTCTTAACCCCTCTTCTCTTGTATTTCAACACATACTCACGGGCAAGGTGATTGGATGTGGCTGTGAGCAGGGGGCTCTACAGATCGGTCCTGCCTTATGCTGGTGCCTCTACTATTCCTACTGGACCAGTCTCACCGTACCTATGGCATCTTCATTTTGGCCACCTTCCTCTACAGAAGTTGTGTCATGTCCTCCCACAGATCTCCATGCGATCCTCCTTCTAGTGCGAAGCTTGTCAGCTTGGGAAGCATCACCGTTCTCCGTTTTCTTCTCGTCAGAGTCAAAGCAGTTCTCAGTTGTTTGAGCTCCTTTACTTATATATTTGGGGTCCGAATCGTGTCACTGATCACCAGGGATACCGTTTTTATCTGATTGTTGTAGACGACTATTCTAGACTTTCGTGGGTTTTCTTGTTAAAGAATAAGTATGAGGTTGGGTCTATCATTAAATCATTTATTCATGAGATAAAGAATATTTTTTCTGCTACTGTCAAGTTGCATTCTGATAATGCTTAGAGTTTTACACTTTACAACTATCCGAGTTTCTCATTATGGTTTCAGATTTCGTGAAATATCGGTTAAATTTTGCCGAAATTTTGGTTTCGACATGGGGCAGAAATTTCGAGCGAAATGCATGTATAAGAGCCTTCCTTCACAAAAGTTGCTCGATTTGGGCGAAATGTCTTCGAAATTTACCGGGTGAAATTTTGTTTCGACATGGTATCGATACGATACCTGCTATTGAAATTTAAAACATTGTTTCTCTGATATCTTGGCATTGTACACCAGGCCTCGTGTACCTATACATCTCAGCAGAATGGTATTACCGAGTGCAAACATTGCCATTTGATCGATGTGACCGGAACCCTTCTGATTCAGAGTCGTGTTTCTCACTCTTATTGGGGTGATGCTGTTCTCACTGTCTGCTACTTAGTGAACCATATGCCATATTCTATTTTGGAAGAAAAGGTTCCTTTCTCGTTTGCACTTCCCGAGAAGGATCTGTTCTTCCTTACACCCCGTGTGTTTGGATATGTGGCCTTTGTTCACAATCCTTCGCCTGGTCGTGACAAGCTCTCCCCCAGAGTTGTAAAGTGTGTCTTCGTTGACTCCTCTTGTATACAGAAAGGGTATCGTTGCTTTGATCCGCTTTGACGGAAATATTTTGTCAGTGGTGATGTTACATTCTTTGATTCTGTTATGTATTTCTCTCCTACAAGTAACAGACTGGCCCCATCTGACTATGATGAGGAGGTCTACATGCCTCCACCTTCTACAGCTTTACCACCTCATGCACCTTCTTTACCACCACCACCAATGCCGCCGCCTTCACTGCCACTACCACCGCCGCCTTCACCACCACCTGTAGTACCTATACCTATTCATGTGGTTGCCCGTGGACCGCCACCTACAATGACTTAGTTTTTGCCATGTATATTTACTCGTAGGTCTCATTCTATTTCCCTTGCTCATATGTCTTCTTCACCATCCAGCACGTCTCAGGTATGTAATGAGCACATTGTTTCTACTAATGGCACTACTGAGTTGTCTATGTTGCTTGATTCCTTATAGGATGAGCAGGTACCCTCTCAAGAGGGAAACTTAGAGGTTCAGGAGATGGCAAATGATCTTGATGTGCATATTGGTATGCGAAAGCAGAGATGTACTTGTGCTTTGTATTCTCTTGCAGTCCAAGTTTCTTTGAGCAGACTTTCAGAGGATTTCATGAGATTTACCATGACACTATCAGTCATGGAGATACCACGGACGTATCAAGAGGCCATCCAGGACAATCAATAGCATCTTGCCATGGAGGAGGAGATGGTAGCTCTATAGTCTTTGACACTTGGAGCCTTGTTTCAGCTCCAATTGAGGCATCCGTTGTTGGGTGCAAGCGGGTGTTCACGGTGAAGCATCGAGCAGGTGGCAGTGTAGATCGCTACAAGGTGAGACTTGTGGTACGTGGGTTCACCCAAACATATGGGGTGAGCTATCAGGATACATTCTCTCCAGTGGTCAGACATTCTACTCTACGTATACTTCTATCAGTTGTAATGGCACATGATTAGTCCCTTTATCAGCTTGATGTGAAGAATGCATTTCTCTATGGTGACCTACATGAGGAGGTTTACTCGCAACAACCACCTGGGTTCGCTGTTGAGGGGGAGTATCAGAAGGTTTACATGCTTCACAAGTCCATCTATGGCCTTAAATAGAGTCCAAGAGAATAGTTCCAGAAGCTCTCAGACTTGATAGAGCAACATGGGTTCGTGAGATTGACTGCTGATCATTTCTTGTTTATTCTGAGGGCTCAGAGAGGTATTGTTGCTATACTTGTTTGTGTTGACGATTATTGTTACAGGGGATGATGAGCAGGTCATCCGGGCTGCTAAGGATTTTCTAGGTCAGCAGTTTGTGACCAAGGACCTTGGTAGCCTACGTTACTTCATGGGATCGGAGTTTGCCAGGAACCAACGATGTCTTGTGATGACCCAAAGGAAGCACTTTATAGATCTACTCTCCGAGACAAGCATGGCAGATTGCAGGCTAGCTACTACTCCTATGGACCCGAGCATGAAGCTCTTTTTTTTGACGCCCCAAAAAAGGGGGAGACACTCAACGGTGTTCGCCCCAAAGAGCATGAAGCTCTTTGATACTTGTTGAGATATTTATATCTCTTGAGGTGCTATTCTGTAATTGTCATTTTCTTTCGGCTATCTATGTAATTTATCCCTAGGACTTTTCTCCTATATAAGAGCGATCTAGGGCTACGGTGAATAAACAAGTTCTCTTTTCCCATTTCCACATGGTAACAGAGCGACGATCCTAGACCGGAGCCTGTACCCAAAACCCTAGCCCCCACTAAAAGCCCTCTGTTGCACGCCTCCGCGCTGCTCCTGCGCGCCTGCTTGCCTCTAGCGCGTCGCTCTTGCGTGCATCCAGTGAGCCGCTCCTGCGTGCTTCCAATGTGATTGCACATCGACGTGCTCCTGCACGCGCGCGTGTGGCTTGCACACATACCATATGTGCGTTGCCTGTGCGACTGCGTGCACATCACCTGCACATCGCCTGCGCGCCTATGTGCACATCTGTACACGTCTGTGCATGCCCCCTTGAGTTCCTGAACACTGAGCGCTTGCGCGTTTTTTGCACGCACATCTGTGCGTCCACACACATTTGCGCTTCACGCTTTATGCTTGGACCGCTATGGCCTGATAGTCTAGGGTGTGACTTGATAGTCTAGATACACCCTAGCCTTCTAAAGGAGCCTTCAGTAAATGGAAGTGGTTATGGTATGAGTCTACACCCACAACCATCCTCCCATATGTGTATGTAGATGATCTCTGTTCAAGTTTGCAACCCTAGTCTTGAAGATTTGTTGTCTTCATGTCTGACAACAAAGCAGATTTTCCATCTCTGGGTGCATTCCAAGGTCCAACACCCATTGTAAAGATGGATGGAACTAATTATGAACTGTGGGCTATGCAGTTCATGAGTCTAATGCAATGCAATGACAAGAAGCATATTCTTACACAGGTGGAACCGGTTGACAAGATTGGGGTTAATGCCTCTTGGGAGGCAGATGGCGTGTATGCATGGGTATGGCTGTCTGGAACAATAGCCATGGAGATAGCCAATGACATCTTGAGTCAGCCCGCAACAAAGGCTATGTGGGACATTCTCGCTGCTACATATTCACCGGCGAAGAATGAGTCAAAGATTCTGCAACTTCAGCATGATATTTTCACTTCTAAGCAAAATGGTCGTCCTCTCCGTACTTTTATACTTCTCTAAGGGGTATGTTTGAGAAGTTACATGGTTACATCCCCTTGACTGCTACAATTGAGCAACTCAAGGCATATAGGGAATCTGTGATGACTGGAGTCTTTCTAGCAACATTGGATCTAGTTGGATCCAGAGTATGATGTAGCAAGAGCGCAAATACTCACCGATGCTACTATTCCTCCGATGGAGGAGGCATATCGTCGACTGAGCAGACTCTCCATATCTTCTGGTGGTTCGTCTGAGTCACAAACTTCTTTAGCCATGGCATCATCTTGTGGTAGGGAGTGCTCTACGCAGTTCCGCAGCAGAGGAAGACGTGGAAGAGGAGGGAGCAATAGACCTCCTCGTCAGCCTTGCACTTATTGTCACAGGCCAAGTCATTTAGAGGAAACATGCTATTCTAAGCATGAGTTTTGCATCCCACCACGTATGACAGAACATATCCAGCCGAGCAACGACTTTCCTGTTGCATCTGATCAGAGATTTGACGAGTTAGTTGCACCGCTCAGGGAGATTATGCCTTCCCAAGGGTCAACTAGTTCCCAATCAGGATCGTTAGAGGTAGCACCTTAGGTACTACATCCACATCAGGTACAACATATGCTTACACTTGCTGTTACAGGGAAGATTTGTCAGAATGGATAATGGATTCAGGAGCATCTCATATCTTTGTGGTGACAGAGGTCAATTTAGTACCTATAGCCCGACTGATAAGCCTCCCGCACCCTTAGTTAATTCGGTCAAATCAATGGTCCAAATTAATTTTAAGTGTTCGTTGCAGTCGGATACGAGAGGTTGATCAAAAACCACTTAACTCAGATTTTGGTCAATTTTAAGCGGTGATATTTTTTTACTTGGTGGAGTCCAAGGTCGATCTCAGGGAGGCAACTGTCTCCTTAGGTGGATTACAGCAATTTTCAAGTGTTGATGTTCGAGGGTCAATTTTTTTTTGGTCTTTTCATTTCTTATGCAGACATATGCAGACAAATCTCAGCCAATTTAACTTTAAATTTACTTGATGTATCAAACGAAGTCCAAAAATAATGAAAATTGGCCAGATGGTTATTTATGATGAAAATGACCTACACTAATTTTTTTGGAATTTTTCGATTCAAAATAAATTTTCTGTGAATTAAACAAACAGACAGAGTGATTTTCAGTGTTTAATTTTTAATAAATATCAAACCACAATTTCTCCAAGAACTAAAATTATCCTAGGAAGGTCTAATGATCAGGAACCTAGGAAAATTAACAGATCTAAAATTCACTGTGAAATGAATTAATTAAAAGTAATTAAAGAAAATCACTAAACTATTTATTTAGGCCTCGTTATGCGTGCAAATGACATGAAATTTTTATGGAGTGTTGAAAATGATGTCCTGAAGCTACTGTGAATTTTTGGTGATTTTTGAAGGCACAGATAATTAATTAAAAAATCAAAAGGCATCACTGGGCAAAATATGTCTCAAATGAACCAATTAATTCATTGATAATTCAGTTAAGCCAACAAAAATCAGACACGTGTACAAAAAGATAGAGGACAAAATTCTCAACAACTTGCAATTTTTAGAATTTCAAAATGATGAAAAATGCATACTATGGACACGTGCAAACACAAGGGTGTAAATGCAATACTGGAAAATAAAATTTCAATAAGTAAACGTGCTGACAGGGACTAAAATGCAATTACCAATACTATGCAGGACTTCTATGCAATTTCTCCACGAACCACGTGCTCCTCACGTGATGTCTGCTTCACAGGGGTCTTTTTGCAATTTCTGAAAGCTCCAAGGGCGTCTATGCAAATAACCCAGGCCGCACGTGCTCCTCACGTGGGGCGGCCTAGGTTCGGAGGGCGTCGGAGGCTCGGAGCGAGGCTCGGGTCTTCTGGAGGCTCGGGCTAGCCTCGGAGCAGCTTCGGGTTACCCGAGCCTAGGCTTGGGAGGCCGAGGCTCGGATAAGACGACGTGGCGGCTTGAAGGCCCTTGGATCAAGATGAATCCAAGGGGTGTCGGTGAAGGCGCGTGGCGGCTGGTGAGGCGTCCGATCCGAGGTGTGATCGACGGTCGAGGACGATGGCGGCGAAAGGACGCGTGGCGAGGCGAGGACCGTTCGATCAGAGGATCGAACGGTTGCTGCTCCTTCTTCTCTATCGATGCTCCGCCGCCTGCGGAGGAGAGGGCTGCGCTCCGATGAAAGCAGCCGAGCTCCGCCTCGGTCGTCAAGCTCCGGTAGTGAGCTTCGTCAGCTCCCACCTTGCTCGGAAGAATCGTAAGTGCGCGGCGAAGCCTCCGGTGGTCTCTGGATGACTGGAGGAGGGCTGGAGCTCTGAGTCGATGAAGCTCGAGGAAAGCTCCGACGAGGCTCCGGCCAGTGATGAATTGAGTCCCTGCAAAAGGTTAGAAGTATAGCCGAGGCGTGCAGGTGATCGTGGAAGAGGGTGGAGTGATCAGCGAGGCCTAAGGCGACGTGAAGTGGTCGGGCGACGTTGCTCCGGCCAAGTGGCGGAGCTACAGGTCGCTGGCTGGTGGAGTGGAGCGTCTGATGATGCGGAGAGGTCAGCGAGAATGAGAGCTCCGACGCGGAGCTAATCGGCGTGAAGGCGAGGTGCGAAGATGATCGTGAACAGAGAATAAAATCGGCGAAGATGAAGGAAAAAGAAGAAAATGATCGGAGGAGAAATGGAGGAGGTTACCTGGGGATTGGGGCTCAGCTTTGAGCTCCAGGTCGTCGCTCGAGGGGTCGGTAAGGCCCCGAGCTCAAGCAGCTACGCGGAGGGCGGCTGCGACACGGCGGTGGCACCGTGGATCTCGCCGGAGAAGAAGGGCCGTCTTCGCTCAAGGATTCACTCAATTCCTGTCACAAATCGAAGGCTCCGAGCTCTAGGTTCCTCTCTGGAGTGGCGGATGGGGGTGAAGGTCGCTGGTGATGGCGTATTTATAAGGTGGAGTTGATGGGTTAGCTGGTGGATTGGCGAAGTTGATGGTCGTCGTGGAGCGAATACGGTGGAGGTGGTGGCGATTGAGGGTGTTGGCGAGGGAGAGGGACGAGTGGGGAGCGTCGTGGCGAGGTCAGCGGCCGGAGGAGAAGGCTGACGTGTGCCCAGAAAAGGAAAGGGGGCGCCCCTCCCGCAAGGCAAGGGACGTGGGGGAGAGGGGCGCCTGGAGGTAGGAGACGAAGTCTCCACCGTTGGATCTTGTGATCCAACGGTGGAGATTAGAGCGTGGAGCGACGGGCCAGATTAGATCTGAGGCGGTGAGATAAATGGTCGATGAAGCGGCCACGTGGCAAGCTGTGCGCGAGGCGCTAGCGAACGGTGATGATGGAGAGCTTAGGCCGATCGAGCGGTTGAGAGGCACCAAGAAAAGGAGTGGCTGAGATGCAACTTCTGAGATGCGATCGATCGGTCGTCAACGCGCCACGTGGCGAGCCCTGCTTGAGGCGCTAACGAGCGGACAGATCTGAATGCGGATGAAGATCGAACGGCTGAGAGAATGAGCGCACGTGGTCACAGAGGGGCCGTTGGATCTGAAGCGAGATCCAACGGCGGAGGGCGCGGGCGGATGAGGCGATGGGCAGCGGGCCGCGTGGCGCAACCAGAGGGCGCCACGTGGCCTGCTGTGAATGGCTGGAGAAGGAAACACGTGTAGAGAGAAGAGGAAGCCGAATTTGGAAAAACTCAAAACATGAAAGTTGTAGATCTAGATGAGATCTACAAGTTTCATGTTGACCAAAGACGGAGATGAGGTCAAATATGATACATAAATACAAGGATACATAAATATACATATGTAGTATACAAAATGACCCAAAAACCCAAGTTTCTCATACAAGCTCCAATTGCAATGAAATTAGTCTCATTTTAAAGGTCTTTTAATATGTAGTATTCTAAGAGTGAGTAGACCTAATTAGGGGTTTGTATGAGGGCTTTATGTGTGTTTTAATGTACAGGGGTTCTCAGGATACTTGGGCTATTTTACAAGGGTGATTCCTCCCTGTTTTATTAATGAATATATATATAGTATAGAGAAGAAGTTATTTTGATGAAGATGTCTTTTACAGGGGATTTTTGACTTCTTATTTAAATGCAGATGAGCTGCTATAATGCATGAATTATGGATGCATGCATGAGTGTTATTTATGCAAGATAAAAGGAAATATGCCTCTATTTTCTTGGGAACAAGGCTCTATTTTTGACTTTTGATGTGATGAATCACAGATTCATCAACCCCCTATACTTAAACCTTGCTCGTCCCCGAGCAACTAAATGAAATGCAAGAGTGAAATGATTTTGGGTTCCATACCAAGGTCATGAACAAAAGTTGAAAATGGAGCTTGACTCGAGCTTTGGATTAATTGCGTGACGGAACCTTATTGGGACCTGAACTTAAGACCTAACAGACTTCAAGTTCCACAAGTCTTCTATTCAAGACGCCTCAACAGTCAGGTCAGAACAAATCCTCAAACGCAAATTTCTGATGACTATGATTCTTACTTGTACTGTGTAAGTGAGATGTAACTCTCCACATCAGAAATGACTCGGAACCAGCCTCCTTTAACAAGGTAACTCAATAACCTGGTCCAGTGACTCTTTCCTCGAGGAGCGGGGTATTCCCTTCTAAGTTCAAGTGCGACCAACTCAAGAGGAGGGGGTAGAGAAGAGAATGGATGGTGGCCAGTGTAGCTACCTATCCCGGGATGCCTGACCAGTATAGCCAAGTCATCCAGCTGCATTTCTTTACTAGTATACAGGCTCCGACAGGTATTTTATTTTTTTTCTTGAACCTGTCTGATTTTTTTGGAGTTCTTGCAATATACATATATTTTTTTTTTTTGAAAGCAGCATGTACATCAGGAGTTTTTCCTCTTGAGCCAGTAGACTATCCCTCTTTTGAAGCATTATTGCAACCCACAGCATCCCGTCCTTAGCCTTCATCACCACTAGACCAAGTTGAGACGCACTTCCTTCACTATAAGAAGAAGAGAGGTTCCGCCTAGAAGTACTACCCTCATATGCTACCCCAAGTCAAAGGAAACTACCTCCTTACCACCTCATCAATGAAGAGCTACGTGCATAGTGTTTGTCCAAGTTAGGTCATTATCTAAAAGAATCCTGCGTATGCACGAGATATTCTACTTAGACTAGTCAAGATGACATGTGAACATAGACTTGCGGACTCAAAGAATTAAGTCTCTTGACCTGAGAAATCTTAACTCCAGTTCCTATAAGGTTCCTCTGAAATTAGGTGGATTAAGGTCAAATCAAGTCCATCCTCAATATCTACTCATAACTTGGTTCAGAACCCACTAGCTTTTCACTTTGCATATGCAGAAATATGCAGATGAGATGAGATGTCATGCTATGAAAATGCAGGACTCTTTTTATATATTTTTTTATGCAGGGATGATATGCAAGAGTAAATAAGAAGCCTTTTTTTTTTTGTTTTATTTTTCTGGTATACAACAATTATTTACAAAAGTATGTTTTACAAGAATTTTACAACTTTTTATACAAGTATTATACATATAGTACATATTATACAAGTATACAAATTTTTTTTTTTCGATTTTTACCCACCCGTAATTATTGCAAAATATATACAACAATACGCGAAAGTACGAGCTATGGGTAAAGTATATATGTAATATATACACGCCCCTCTATACTTAGCGTGTGCTATGTCCTCAGAGCACGAAAGCGACTAAAAAGACATAGCTCGGGCTAAGCGTAGGAGAGCTAAAGTAACAAAAAGTATAGAAATCGTCCCGCCCCCCTATACTTAGGTTCTGGTAGCCTAAGTGTGGAAGAAGATCAGAAATGGGGCGGACGAGGAAAAGAGGGGAAATAAATGAATATATACACGGTGGGCATCGGTCCCCCCTATACTTAGGCTCTGGTCAGCCTAAGTATAGGACAGGAGTGAGTAAGAGGACCAATGTGATCTGGAGAATGTACAATGAATCGACTCGGGTGACCCCTTCCCCCTATACTTAGGATCTGGTCATCCTAAGTACAGTCCGAGATAATGATTCGATGATGTGGGGACGGGTTACTAGAATCGTGGAGGTAAGGGTAGGATATACAGGAAGAATGATATATATACAGCTGAGTCGGTCTGAATCTTTTGAAGATGCTGCTGATGGCTGGAGTTCATTGCTGCAAGGTCTCATACGCTGCTTGAGATGTATCTGTTGTATCTGTCTCGCATATGAATACAATCTCCTCCACATGGACTAACTGTTCATTGGATTCGACGAAGTGCTTCAACAGCTGCCCATTTACTAGGAATGTCGGTGCGTCATCTGCGAGATCTGAGATCTCGACACATCCACTATCATGCACCGTTCGGACAACGAATGGTCCCGTCCACTTAGACTTTAGTTTGCCTTGGAAAGTCTTCAGCCTGGCATTGAACAACCATACCTTCTGTCCAGGAACAAAGGTCTTTCGTCTGATATATCTATCGTGCCAACGCTTCACCTTGTCCTTGTACACCACACTGTTGTCGTATGCTCGGTTTCTGACTTCCACAAGCTCATTCAGATCCATGTCTCTCTGTTTCTGGCCTAGGTGTGTGTTCCAGTTGACCTTCTTTATTGCCCATTCTGATTTGTGCACTAACTCTGCGGGCAAATGGCACGGCTTTCCGAATACCATTCGGAATGGGGAGGTGCCTAACGGAGTCTTGTAAGCCGTCCTATACGCCCAGAGGACTTGATCCAGGATCTGAGACCAGTCCTTCCTGTCTGGGCGGACGAGCTTTTGCAATATGGTTTTCACCTCCCTATTCGACACCTCAGCCATACCATTGGTTTGTGGGTGGTAAGGACTAGCGACACGGTGTTCGATGCCGTAGTCCTTCAGGAGTTTCTTCACCTCCCGATTCACAAAGTGGCTACCCCCATCTGATATCATCATTTTGGGGATCCCGAACCTAGAGATTATGTGCTCTCTGATAAATTTACAGACAGTCCTGCTGTCTGCGGCTCGGGTCGGGATAGCCTCCACCCATCTGGACAGATAGTCAACCGCAAGAAGGATGTATTCAAACCCGTGGCTGACAGGGAATGGGCCCATGAAATCGATGCCCCAGGCGTCAAAGACATCACAAATGATGACTGGCTGCATTGGCATCTCATCCTTGGAACCAACGGTTCCTCCCATCCTCTGGCAAACTGGGCACGACTTCGCGAAGGCGGTGGCATCGCGAAACAGAGTCGGCCAGTAAAAGCCACATTGAAGTACCTTCCATGCGGTCCTCTTCCCGGAGTGGTGTCCTCCTGCCTCTAAGCTATGGCATAAAGAAAGGACACTCTGGTATTCCTCCTGAGGAATACACCGTCTCCAAACACAATCCGGTCCTTCAAAGAAAAGGATCGGATCCTCCCAATGGTAGTGTCTAGCGTCCGACTTTAGTCGGTCAATTTGGCTCTTGGGCCAATCCTCGGGAACTTTCTTGGAGACAAGATAGTTCACGATATTGGCATACCATGGGAGTGAGTCGATAACAAAAATCGACTCGTCAGGGAAGGAGTCTCGAATCGGGGAAATCTCGGAAGTATTAAGATCTTCGAGACGAGAGAGATGATCGGCTACTACGTTCTTCTTTCCAGGTTTATCACGGATGTCCAAATCAAACTCCTGGAGAAGTAAAATCCAACGAAGAAAACGCGCCTTCGCGTCCTTCTTCTCCATCAAATATCGTAGTGCCGTGTGGTCTGTGAACACAGTTACCTTGGATCCGATTAAATGAGATCTGAATTTGTCCAAGGCAAACACTACCGCAAGCATTTCCTTTTCGGTAACTGTATAGTTACGCTGAGCAGCATCAAGCACTTTGCTTGCGTAGTGAATTGCAAACAGGACGCCGTCTCTTCTTTGTCCCAATACAGCCCCAACAGCATAATCTGAGGCATCAGTCATGATCTCAAAAGGAAGAGACCAATCTGGGGCTTGTAAGATGGGTGCGTCCATGATCATTCCTTGTAATCGCTTAAAGGCCTCAAGACACTTGTGATCGACAATAAACTCCGCGTCTTTGCCTAAAAGCTCAGTTAGCGGTCGGGCAATCTTAGAAAAATCCTTTATAAATCTCCGATAAAATCCGACATGCCCGAGGAACGACCGCAACTGCCTTACGTTGGTTGGTGGCTGGAGTCGTCTGATCACGTCCACCTTGGCAGGGTCGACCTCCATTCCTCTCTTGGAGATGACATGCCCCAACACTATGCCCTCCGTCACCATGAAGTGACTCTTCTCCCAGGAGAGCACCAGATTAACCTCACAACATCTCTTGAGGACTCGGTCCAGATTCCTAAGACAGGAATCAAAAGAGTCGCCGTGGACCGAGAAGTCATCCATGAAGACTTCCAGGAATTCGCCGACCATTTCGGCGAATACAGCAATCATGCACCTTTGAAAAGTACCTGGAGCATTGCATAGCCCAAAAGGCATGCGCCTGAAAGCATAGGTACCAAAGGGGCATGTGAACGTGGTTTTTTCCTGGTCCTCCGGAGCTATGGCTACTTGATTGTAGCCCGAGAACCCATCAAGAAAACAAAAGAATTCTTTCCCCGCTAGTCTTTCTAAAATCTGATCAATAAATGGTAGGGGGAAATGATCCTTTTTCGTCGCGGCATTCAGGCGTCTGTAATCCACACAGACGCGCCACGACGTGGGTACTCTTGTCACGATCTCCTCTCCGTCCTCGTTGGTGGTCGTCTGAATTCCCGACTTTTTCGGGACAACATGGATTGGAGCCACCCACTTAGAATCGGAGATTGGGTAAATAAAACCCGCGTCGCACCATTTTTCTATCTCTTTCTTCACAACCTCTCGTAGATTTGGATTCAACCGACGTTGGAATTCACGAGAGGGTTTAGCTTCATTCTCCAAATATATATGGTGCGAACACAGAGCGGGATTTATCCCGTGGAGATCGGAAATGCTCCAGCCTATTGCCTTGCGGTTCTTCTCCAGGATCTCTAGCAAGCGAGATTCCTGCTCCTCGGTCAATTGCGAACTGATAATGACCGGAAATTTCTTGTCTTGGCCCGCAAGGAAGGCATATTTCAGGGTTGTGGGTAAGGGTTTGAGCTCAGGGATGGTATGATCGTCTAAGAAGTCTGGCTCAATCCGATCTGGTTCGGTGTTGGAAATGGCTGGATCCTGTTCTGCATTGGCTGCCACCAAGCTCGGCTCTGGAGTCGGATCGTCAAAGGTCTCCATGCAATCGGCAAACGCCTCGTCCGACTCGTCTTCCTCATCTTCCGATTGTCCTAAGGATGTAAGGACTGACAGGCCCACTTGGGCCTCTATGTCATCGAAGATGAAGGGCGATGCAGGCTCAGAGCTGTACTCGTTCCTGAGGATCTCGCAGACTGATTCATGCACTGGATCATCTTCAAAGGAGATGGAGACATCGGTGCTGGCTGGGTTCTGTCTCCATGGCCCAACTAAGTCTACATGCTCACGGTCTGTTTCGATAGAAGAGTACTCGGTGCTGGTTTCGGAGTCTGGTCTCTGCCATCTCGTCTGCTTCATCTCTAGTTCCTCATCTCCGCCTGGAGTTTGGAACTGAATTTTCCCATTCTTATAATCGAATAAGGCCCCTGCTGTTCTGAGGAAGGGCCTACCCAAAATGATCTGGGAATCTCTCCAATTACGAGGGGTTTCCATATCGAGGACAGTAAAGTCCACCATGTATTCTTGCCCCTCGACTTTGATCACAATGTTCCTTAACTCTCCTTGGGACCTCTTAGTGGATTTGTCTGCAAACTGAAGAATAGCTCTAGATTTCCTAAGAGGTCCGAGATTGAGCCGCTCATAGAGGGCCGTGGGCATTAAGTTGATCGAGGAACCATTGTCCAGGAGAGTGCGTGCAAACGCGATGTCATCAACATGACTCACTACATAGTGTGCACCCATGTCTCTTCGTTTCCGAGGAAACGAGTTCTTTATCGCACAAGTCGTGGCTATTGATAGGACGTGTTTCTCAACACGGCTTTTGGTTTTCCTGCTAACCCTAGTAGGCGTGCATCTCACCTTAAGGTATTTTTGAAATGCAGGGGTCATTTCCACGAACTTGTCAAAGGGGATTGTGACCTTGATATGTTTGTTACAAAACTCAGCCATCTCAGGGTCATCTTTTTGGATTTTTTTGTTTTTCTTCTTCCCACCCTTGAGAGCTTGGGGGAAAGGGATTATTAACTCAGGTTCTGGAACTGAAATATCTTCATTAGCTGCTGAAACTGAGTTCTGAACAAGACTCTGACTCGGACTTTTATACAGACTCTGACTCTGACTCTGACTAAAAGGGAAATGCTTGGGCGAAACCGGTGATGCTTCTTCCGCTTCTTCTGGCTGGTCCTCCTCAGATGGAGGTGCGGGCTCATCGGTGTCGTCGGACTCTGGATGACTGCGGGGTTGGTGCTTCGAGGACTCAGATGTCCTCTTCTTCTGCTGGCGATGACGGTGGTGCTCCTCCTCTTCTTCCTCCGAATTCTCCTCAGGTTGAATTTCGGAGGTTCCTTCCTGTTGTGCCTGGGCCCGATCAGGTATGGTCACGGTCCTTCCGCTCCTGAGGGACATATGGTTAACATTATCGTACGAAAGGATCTCATGTTCAGATAAATAATTATCTGAATAGTATACCTGATCTCGGGGTCGGTTCTGGCCTTGATGTACGCTGTTTGGGTTGGCCTGAACCTGTGCGGGAATTGGAGTCCTTGGCGCCATTTGTTGGTCCTGAGCACGAGAGACCCGATTGATGTCGGTTCTCATGTCCAGGTAGTCGTTCTGCATCTGCTGGACCCTATCAGACAGGGTCTGGATCGCCAAGGTGAGGGACTCCAATTCGGTGGGCTGGGCTGGCTGCTGAGTGGATGCGGTCCTGAACTGGCCCTGCTGGCCGTGCCGATACTGCTGCTGATGGGGCGGTGCTGGCCCCTGCTGGTAGGTGCGCTGCTGCGGCTGGTACCCCTGTTCTGGCCTGGGCTGATATCGCGGGATTGTGACGGGCCTGGTCTCCTGGTAGACTGGGGTTGGGCGGTGTGCCTGGTCCTTCCCCATCTCGATTTGCCGGACTAGTGGGTCGCGGCTATACCAGAGCCCGTTGATCTCGTAAACGGGTGGAGGCTCCTCATACTCTGTCTCCACTGGTGGGGGTGCATGATGGTTCTGCTGGGTGTAAGTCTGATCCCAACTGCTCTGAGACCCCGGTGCCTGTTCCTGTACAAGATGGACTCGATGTACAGGTACAGGTGGTGCAGAAGGGGTGGGTAGCTTAATCTTGGCTACCTTTTCAGAGAGTTCCTCCACCTTCTTGGGAAGGCTCGAAAGAGACTCCATCTCCGCGACTCTCTTGTGGATCTGTTCGACCATGGTAAGCTTGTCTGCAATCATCCCCATGCTGGGGATGAGGTCCTCTGTCAGATCTGCAACAGTCCTTCTAGTTGTCTCATTGGATAGAATCGAGGGAGACAACTGATAGGCCCTTGTGGCCTGTGACCTGCCGGTTTCTGCCATCTGCTCCAGGATTTTCCATACGGCGTGCTCGTTCTTGTTCAGATAGCTTCCTCCGCAGGCGGCGCTGACTAACCCCTGCATCTCTGGGGTTAGGCCGCAGAACAAGGTCTGGACTAAGATCGCCTTAGAAATGCCGTGGCATGGGCACTTCTGTACTAAGTCATTGAACCTGTCCCACGCCTCGTGGAACGGTTCGCAGGGTCCTTGGGCGAAGCTGGCAATCTTCGTTCGCATCTGATTGGTTCTACTGAGTGGGTAGAACTTCTTCAAGAAGAGGTCCTTGAACTGCATCCAGGTAGTACATACCACCCCGAGGTTTTTCAGCCAATGTGCAGCCTTATCTCCTAAGGCAAACGGGGTGGCTTTCAGCCGGATATAATCTTGGCCAACATTGGGATGGCTCAGATTATTGCAGACTAGTTCGAAGTCACGGAGGAAAGTGTACGGCTCTTCACTGAGGTTTCCGTTGAACTTCGGCAGCAGGCTAAGGAAGTGGAGCTTCAGCTCGAATGCCTGGTCGGGAACTGCAGGTGCGAGCCAATTCTGGATTTCGTTCTCCGCCGGGTTATAGGTATCGACCATTGGTCGGTCGATCCCTTCAGCTACTATTATCCGCCCCATTCGTGCAGTGAGATCAGCATTTTTCTGTTCAGCTTCAGCAAGGCGTCTTAGAATCTGTCTCATCTGGTCCTCATCAGGCGGCATCTTTGGCGGCATTTCTTCCTCTACTTCTGGGGATTGGAAAATAAGGTCGGTGTTAGAGGTTGAATCAAGGAAGGGATTACCGAGGCAATGATCTTCCTCGGTAATCTCAGAGGAGATAAAAGGGTTGGTTTGAGAGTAACCACCCTGAGCCGGAGGGAACCAGGACTCAAGAGGGTCATGAGTCCTGGGTGGTCCAAGGTGCGCTCGGACCGGAAAAGACGAGTTACTTGGGGGACTCATAGAGAGATCAGTGAACGGTGCGTCGAGATCTCCCCAGTCACTCATCTTGGTGAAGCAAGAAGAAGATAGGATTTTACTCCTACCTGAAGCAAGCACAAGATCAATCCAAGACCCTGGATTCACACTCAACACAGTGAAGGACTCAAAGTTGAGTCCAATTTATCTTGTAGTTTTTAAGTGTGATTTTCAAGCAAATCTAGCAAGGATTACGCGGCCTAGAGGGAAGTCGGCTCAAAGCCGGATGCGTCTTCCCTGTCTATCCTGTCGTCTAAGATACCGCCACTCCTTCCTTTCTTCGCTCCTATCCCAAGCCGATGGACTCAGTGACCACGCCCCTATCTACCTGCAAGCAGGCGGAGGCTGACAAGGCCGGAACTTCGCCCCGGAGGGTTACTGACAACTTGTCGCGAAGTACCGCAATTTCGCCCCTATCTACCTGAGACAGGCGGAGGCTACTTGGTACTAGTCAAAGAATCTGAAAATATTCGGCTCGTCATATTTGCTAAGATCAGTTAGAACGTGATCTGGAAGACGGGGATTTGGGCTCTACCTTAGGGTGTTCACACACACTCAGGTACCCTCACTCAGCCTGAAAACAAGGTCGGGGATTAGTCTCCCGCAAACAATTTTTAGCTTTTATTCCCTTTTTATGGTCAATACTGTTAGCAGTCCCGGTTTTAAAGTTAGGTTATCACTGTAATTAATCACCACAAAGCACGCCTATCGTACAGTCCCAATTTCCTTTTTAAATTAAGTGAGAAAATCAGAGGGGAGGAAATCGAGAAAAGCCGATGCAAGGTTGAAATCAATGATGCGTATGCTAAGTAAAGAGTACTTACAGTGATCCCTTCGTTTGTTGATGCAGGATGCTATACAGAATTGAAAACTTTACTCTACATGCAAATGCAAGCGATGAAAGCCGCTCCTAGACAGGCAGTTCTATTAGCGTGAAGAACAGTTTAATTTGAACTAAGTCCTGCGGTCTAGGTGCGTCTATTAAGTGTGTTGTGTGGTCCTATTGATTACGAGCACAACAAGTCCTAGAGTGGCTCGAGGAGCCGCTAGTGCAAGCTAAATTACCAATCACCCACACAGCACACGGGACACAGTTTCCACTATATTTACACGCGCGAGCTCCCAAACGGGAACCGCTGGAAATAATGCAAAAGAAAAATAAAATAAAAAGTACAATGCCTCTCTTTCTCTCAACACACTTTAAATGCTAAATCCTTGAAGCGTCGCCGACTCCTCGCGGTCCTCGCACAAAAATGAAATAGAGGTCAGAGAGTGACACAAAAATAAAGCAAAAAGAAAACAAATAAGAGAGATAATTACAAGAAAAACCGGGGGTCAGACTACCCGGGGATTAGAAATCAAACACTTCAAAAATATGCTACAATTAACCTAAGCCGTGCCTCCCCGGCAACGGCGCCATTTTGATAAGCCTCCCGCACCCTTAGTTAATTCGGTCAAATCAATGGTCCAAATTAATTTTAAGTGTTCGTTGCAGTCGGATACGAGAGGTTGATCAAAAACCACTTAACTCAGATTTTGGTCAATTTTAAGCGGTGATATTTTTTTACTTGGTGGAGTCCAAGGTCGATCTCAGGGAGGCAACTGTCTCCTTAGGTGGATTACAGCAATTTTCAAGTGTTGATGTTCGAGGGTCAATTTTTTTTTGGTCTTTTCATTTCTTATGCAGACATATGCAGACAAATCTCAGCCAATTTAACTTTAAATTTACTTGATGTATCAAACGAAGTCCAAAAATAATGAAAATTGGCCAGATGGTTATTTATGATGAAAATGACCTACACTAATTTTTTTGGAATTTTTCGATTCAAAATAAATTTTCTGTGAATTAAACAAACAGACAGAGTGATTTTCAGTGTTTAATTTTTAATAAATATCAAACCACAATTTCTCCAAGAACTAAAATTATCCTAGGAAGGTCTAATGATCAGGAACCTAGGAAAATTAACAGATCTAAAATTCACTGTGAAATGAATTAATTAAAATTAATTAAAGAAAATCACTAAACTATTTATTTAGGCCTCGTTATGCGTGCAAATGACATGAAATTTTTATGGAGTGTTGAAAATGATGTCCTGAAGCTACTGTGAATTTTTGGTGATTTTTGAAGGCACAGATAATTAATTAAAAAATCAAAAGGCATCACTGGGCAAAATATGTCTCAAATGAACCAATTAATTCATTGATAATTCAGTTAAGCCAACAAAAATCAGACACGTGTACAAAAAGATAGAGGACAAAATTCTCAACAACTTGCAATTTTTAGAATTTCAAAATGATGAAAAATGCATACTATGGACACGTGCAAACACAAGGGTGTAAATGCAATACTGGAAAATAAAATTTCAATAAGTAAACGTGCTGACAGGGACTAAAATGCAATTACCAATACTATGCAGGACTTCTATGCAATTTCTCCACGAACCACGTGCTCCTCACGTGATGTCTGCTTCACAGGGGTCTTTTTGCAATTTCTGAAAGCTCCAAGGGCGTCTATGCAAATAACCCAGGCCGCACGTGCTCCTCACGTGGGGCGGCCTAGGTTCGGAGGGCGTCGGAGGCTCGGAGCGAGGCTCGGGTCTTCTGGAGGCTCGGGCTAGCCTCGGAGCAGCTTCGGGTTACCCGAGCCTAGGCTTGGGAGGCCGAGGCTCGGATAAGACGACGTGGCGGCTTGAAGGCCCTTGGATCAAGATGAATCCAAGGGGTGTCGGTGAAGGCGCGTGGCGGCTGGTGAGGCGTCCGATCCGAGGTGTGATCGACGGTCGAGGACGATGGCGACGAAAGGACGCGTGGCGAGGCGAGGACCGTTCGATCAGAGGATCGAACGGTTGCTGCTCCTTCTTCTCTATCGATGCTCCGCCGCCTGCGGAGGAGAGGGCTGCGCTCCGATGAAAGCAGCCGAGCTCCGCCTCGGTCGTCAAGCTCCGGTAGTGAGCTTCGTCAGCTCCCACCTTGCTCGGAAGAATCGCAAGTGCGCGGCGAAGCCTCCGGTGGTCTCTGGATGACTGGAGGAGGGCTGGAGCTCTGAGTCGATGAAGCTCGAGGAAAGCTCCGACGAGGCTCCGGCCAGTGATGAATTGAGTCCCTGCAAAAGGTTAGAAGTATAGCCGAGGCGTGCAGGTGATCGTGGAAGAGGGTGGAGTGATCAGCGAGGCCTAAGGCGACGTGAAGTGGTCGGGCGACGTTGCTCCGGCCAAGTGGCGGAGCTACAGGTCGCTGGCTGGTGGAGTGGAGCGTCTGATGATGCGGAGAGGTCAGCGAGAATGAGAGCTCCGACGCGGAGCTAATCGGCGTGAAGGCGAGGTGCGAAGATGATCGTGAACAGAGAATAAAATCGGCGAAGATGAAGGAAAAAGAAGAAAATGATCGGAGGAGAAATGGAGGAGGTTACCTGGGGATTGGGGCTCAGCTTTGAGCTCCAGGTCGTCGCTCGAGGGGTCGGTAAGGCCCCGAGCTCAAGCAGCTACGCGGAGGGCGGCTGCGACACGGCGGTGGCACCGTGGATCTCGCCGGAGAAGAAGGGCCGTCTTCGCTCAAGGATTCACTCAATTCCTGTCACAAATCGAAGGCTCCGAGCTCTAGGTTCCTCTCTGGAGTGGCGGATGGGGGTGAAGGTCGCTGGTGATGGCGTATTTATAAGGTGGAGTTGATGGGTTAGCTGGTGGATTGGCGAAGTTGATGGTCGTCGTGGAGCGAATACGGTGGAGGTGGTGGCGATTGAGGGTGTTGGCGAGGGAGAGGGACGAGTGGGGAGCGTCGTGGCGAGGTCAGCGGCCGGAGGAGAAGGCTGACGTGTGCCCAGAAAAGGAAAGGGGGCGCCCCTCCCGCAAGGCAAGGGACGTGGGGGAGAGGGGCGCCTGGAGGTAGGAGACGAAGTCTCCACCGTTGGATCTTGTGATCCAACGGTGGAGATTAGAGCGTGGAGCGACGGGCCAGATTAGATCTGAGGCGGTGAGATAAATGGTCGATGAAGCGGCCACGTGGCAAGCTGTGCGCGAGGCGCTAGCGAACGGTGATGATGGAGAGCTTAGGCCGATCGAGCGGTTGAGAGGCACCAAGAAAAGGAGTGGCTGAGATGCAACTTCTGAGATGCGATCGATCGGTCGTCAACGCGCCACGTGGCGAGCCCTGCTTGAGGCGCTAACGAGCGGACAGATCTGAATGCGGATGAAGATCGAACGGCTGAGAGAATGAGCGCACGTGGTCACAGAGGGGCCGTTGGATCTGAAGCGAGATCCAACGGCGGAGGGCGCGGGCGGATGAGGCGATGGGCAGCGGGCCGCGTGGCGCAACCAGAGGGCGCCACGTGGCCTGCTGTGAATGGCTGGAGAAGGAAACACGTGTAGAGAGAAGAGGAAGCCGAATTTGGAAAAACTCAAAACATGAAAGTTGTAGATCTAGATGAGATCTACAAGTTTCATGTTGACCAAAGACGGAGATGAGGTCAAATATGATACATAAATACAAGGATACATAAATATACATATGTAGTATACAAAATGACCCAAAAACCCAAGTTTCTCATACAAGCTCCAATTGCAATGAAATTAGTCTCATTTTAAAGGTCTTTTAATATGTAGTATTCTAAGAGTGAGTAGACCTAATTAGGGGCTTGTATGAGGGCTTTATGTGTGTTTTAATGTACAGGGGTTCTCAGGATACTTGGGCTATTTTACAAGGGTGATTCCTCCCTGTTTTATTAATGAATATATATATAGTATAGAGAAGAAGTTATTTTGATGAAGATGTCTTTTACAGGGGATTTTTGGCTTCTTATTTAAATGCAGATGAGCTGCTATAATGCATGAATTATGGATGCATGCATGAGTGTTATTTATGCAAGATAAAAGGAAATATGCCTCTATTTTCTTGGGAACAAGGCTCTATTTTTGACTTTTGATGTGATGAATCACAGATTCATCACCGACTCAGTCTGACAAGTCCGTAGTGATTACTGATGGGACACACTCTCCCATAACTGGTTAGGGGGAGGTGCAGTTAACTCCTGAAATGAGGCTTCATAATGTTCTTTATGCGCTTGAATTTTCTATGAACTTAGTTATTATTTATCTGTCAAATCACCAAGGATTTGCATTGTCGTGCCATATTTGACCCTTTTGCTCTTGTGTTCCAGGATACTCTGACGGGCAGGGTGATTGGTATTAGTCATGAGCAAGGAGGCCTATATAGACTGGTGCAATCTCCATATGCTGCTGCCTCTTCTCTTCGCACTGGGTCTGTCTCTCCATATACGTGGCACCTCCGTTTTGGTCATCTTCCTCTGTAAAAGTTGCGTCATGTTCTTCCTCAGATCTCCCCTCGTTCTATTTTCTAGTGCGAAGCCTGCCAACTTGGGAAGCATTATAGGTCAACATTCCAGAGTCGTCATGGTCAAAGTAGTCATGGTCTTTTTCAGTTAATTCACTTGGACATTTAGGGTCCCAGTCGTGTTCCTGATCTGCAGGGACATCATTTCTATCTTGTTGCGGTTGATGAGTATTTTAAATTGTCATGGGTCTTCTTGCTTAAGAACAAGTCTTATGCCAATTCTATTATTCAGTCTTTTATTAATGAAATAGGGAATGTTTTTCCTGCAAAAGTCAAGTATATACATTTTGATAATGCACTTGAATTCTGTAGTACCCAACTATCTCATTTCCTTAGATCATATGGTATTGTACATCCGACATCGTGTGCTTATACATCCCAACAGAATAGGTTGGCGGAGAGGAAACATCGACATCTCTTGGATGTTACTAGAACTCTTTTAATTCAAAGTTGTGCTCCTCACTCGTACTGGAAGGATGCTATTTTCATTGCATGTTATTTGGTGAATTGTATGCCTTCATCGATTCCGGGAGAAAATATTCCTTTCTCAATCACATTTTCAGAATTAGATCTTTTCTCGCTTACACCTCGAGTGTTTGGTTGTGTTGCTTTTGTCCATCAGATCTCCTAGAGTAGTCAAGTGCGTGTTTGTTGGGTATTCCAAGACCCAAAAGGGGTATCGTTGCTTTGACCCTACTCAGAGACGGTACTATGTGAGTGCTGATGTTACCTTCTTTGAATCTATCATGTATTTCTCTCCTCTCCTACAGGTGACAAGCTCAGCTCTTCAGAAAATGGAGAAGAGGTGTATATGCCACCACCTCCTATCTCTGTTGATCCATCACCACCACCACCATCACCACTACCACGATCTCCACCTCTTGTCGAACCCTCTTTCTTTCCTCGGGTTTATCAGCGTCGGCCTTGTACTCATGTGCCTCCACCAACGTCCAACACACCCAAGGTATGTCCTGAGCATTTGATTTCTACTGATGTCAGTGGTGATTTGAGTTTACAAGATGTTCTGATGACACTTTGTTGGAGGATACAACGGATATGGATGTGCCTATTGCTTTACGCAGGAAGAGGCGTGCGTGTACGATGCATCCTCTTTCCTCTTACGTCTCTCTGGCACGATTATCTGGAGACTTTCAGAAATTTGTGGTGGCCTTATCAGCGATACATATACCTCGCTCTTATCAAGAAGCAATGCAGAGTGGACCTTGGCGTCTTGCTATGGAAGAGGAGATGACAGCCTTACGGTCTCGGGGTACCTGAAATGTCATCCCTGCTCCTCCATGTGCTTTGATTGTTAAATGATTGTTTACTATTAAACACCGTGCATATGGTTCTGTGGACAGATACAAGGCCCGGTTGGTTGCTCGTGGGTTCACTCAGACTTATGGGTGGATTATCAAGACACTTTCTCTCCAGTTGCGCGTCATTCTACAATACGCATCCTTGCGGCTGTTATTGCGGTAAAGGACTAGCCCCTTTTCGAATTAGATGTCAAGAATGCCTTTTTATATGGCGATTTATACGAAGAGGTATATATGCAACAACCACTTGGGTTTACTGCCGAGGGGGAGTCTAGTATGGTATGTAAACTTCATAAGGCCATATATGACATTAAGTAGAGTCCGAGGGCCTTGTTTCAGAAGCTTTCAGAGCTAATTGAACTAAAGGGTTTTGTCAGATCTATTGCAGATCACACTCTTTTCGTTAGGAAGACCCAGGAAGGTATGGCTGCTGTTTTGGCTTATGTGGATGATATTGTTGTTACGGGTATTGATAATGAAGGTATTCAGGCAACCAAGGACTTTCTTGGACAACAGTTCGTGACTAAGGATCTGGGTAAACTGAGGTATTTTCTTGGTTTAGAATTTGCAAGAAACCAGCAGGGAATGGTGATGACGTAAAGGAAATATGTCATTGATCTATAATCCGAGACGTGTATGACAGGATGCTGACCTGCTACTACTCCAATGGATCCTAATGCACGGCTATATGATGATGACTCTGTTGAGGTAGATAAGAGACAATATAGAGAGCTAGTAGGGAAGTTATTGTATGTCACTATCACCAGGCTTGATATATCATTTGCTGTCAGCAGAGTTAGTCAATTTATGGAGCAACCAAGGTAGTCACACATGGATGCTGTCCTCATGATCTTGAGGTATCTCAAGTCTTCTCCAGGTGCAGGACTTCTATTCAGGAGAGACACAACCCTGACAGTATCAGGGTGTGCGGATGCAGACTATGCGGGATGTCCCAAGGATAGGAAGTCGACCTCAGGTTTCACTGTCTTTATAGGCAGCTCTTTGGTTTCTTGAAAGAGTAAGAAGCAAACAGTTGTGGCCAGATCGAGTGCAGAATCAGAGTATAGGGCAATGGCCCAAGGGAGCACAGAAATGATGTGAGTCAAGTCAGTTTTGACTGACCTAACTATAGAGGTGCCACTTCGAGGCCGACCAGAGGTACACAGAGCTTGTTGGGAAGCTTTTTTATGTGACTATCACCAGGCCAAATATCCTTTGTAGTAAGTAAAGTGAGTCAATTTATGGAGCAACCTAGATGGGCACATATGGATGCAGTCCATATGTTTCTGGAGTATCTGAAGGCCTCACCTAGTACTTTGATCTTTTATTTAGTAGAGGCACATCCCTTGCGGTTATAGTGTGTGCAAATGCAGATTATACGGTGCGTCCCAAGGGCAGGAAGTCTATTTCTGGCTTTGTAGTGTTCATAGCAAGTTCCTTGTGTCATGAAAAAGTAAGAAGCAGATTGTGGTTGCCAGATCTAGTGCAGAATTAGAATACATAGCCATGGCACAAGTTAGCACAGAGATGATGTAGGCTAGATCTGTTCTTACTGACCTAGTTGTTGAGGTGCCTCTTCCCATGCATCTCTAATGTGGCAACCAAGCTTCTCTCTTCATTGCAAACAACCTAGCCTTCCATGAGAGGACAAAGCTCATCGAAGTAGACTGTCACTACACTTGAGCCATGATACAGAAGGTTCTCATCTCCACTACTCATGTTAGCTCAGGAAATCAGACAACAAATGTACTTACCAAGGCCCTAGCCAGAGGGCCTTACCAAAGATGTTGTTCCAAGCTGAGCATGACTGATATCTATGCTCCAACTTGAGGGGGAGTGTTGTGATGCTATTTATCTTATGTTTCTTTTATGTATTTTCTATTTTTTCTGTTCTCTTTATGTAATTTGTCCAACGGGTCTCTCCTCTATATAAAAGAACCCTAGAGGCTCATGAATAAGCAACTTATTATTTTCTCCCAACACGAATGGTGCCATCATTTTTAGGAGGCGTACATGACCGTTTGAGACTGCTTGAGGTGATTTTGACAATTTAACTCATGAGTGATGTGTTTTTCGGTCAGCATGACCTTATGTGGGAATGGTTTGAATTCCTTGTGAAGAGGATGCATACTTTTCTTTACTGGTGACCCTGTAATCGTTAATGGCTTATTAGTGAAATTATAGATGATCATCAACCCCTAACAGTCATCCTTTGATTTAAACAAAACCCTCTAGTCTCCTCATGGTATATTTATATGTACTAAAAATGATGCATTTACGAATATGCAATATAATATGACTGCAATTCCGTGTATATACAAAAAGAAATTGCATGGTTTATTTATCATCTTATTGAAGACGAGGTTTTACCCAATTATATTTGTTTGGAAGCAAAAAAATCCATGTGTACAATTCTGTTTTGCTAGTTATAATGAGTTAGGTTCAACCAAATTTGTGCAACATGAGAACCATGTTCGGCTATCCTGTAATGATTTGCTGTGAAACCAACAGAAAACTGACTGAAAACTTGGAAGCTTTTATTTTCCATTTGTTCAGTGGGAAAACTGTTTTTTGAAATACAACTTTAATAAGTTTCTGCTTGTTTTTGAAAGTCTCTACCGACATTTTATGAATTTGGTGGATCATCTTGATATTGAGGCCCAAGAAGTGTTGGAAAGAGACCATACGAAGGGATCTTAGTTTTGTGGATATAAGCTCGGGATTGACCCAAGATAGATCTAAATGGAGGCGAAGAATCCATGTAGCCGACCCTACATAATTGTGGGAAAAGGCTTTGTTGTTGTTGTATCTTGAATTGAATATTTTGGTTATAAATGCAAAGAATGCCTTCAATTTAGGGTTGCTCATTGAATTTATTATCTGGTTGCCAAATTTCATAGAATAATGAAAACATGTTTCAGATCCCTCAAGATGGAGCTAAAGCAAATGGAGCTAAATTGCTTATTGATGACCGGAACAAGTACAAGTCAATGTTGATCCGTATATGTTCTTCTTTCCTGATGCTCTTTCCTTTCGTGATTATCATCTATGTGGGTCATCTATATATCTGGGCCATGGTGGTGGTTATTCAAATCTTTATGGCCAAGGAACTGTTCAATCTGCTTAGAAAAGCCAACGAGGATAGATGTTTGCCTGGATTTAGACTTTTAAACTGGTACTGTTCTGGCTATCCTTTATATATAATGATGGTTGCTTTTTCAAGCAACCATCCCTTCTGTGGAAACTGCAGTTTCTTCTTTCTGCGACTGTGATACAATTTTGTGCATTTACTTCTGGCAACCGCAGGCACTTTTTCTTCACTGCTATGCTCTTTGCATATGGCCGTTTCCTTAGCCGACAGCTTGTCAACACTGTATCTTCAGACAGACTGTTGTATCGGCTTGTGAATGGTGTTATCAAATATCACATGTTTATATGCTATTTCTTGTATATTGCAGGCCAGACCCAATTCTTGAAATTCTACCATTCTTTCTGCCTATTTTGGATGTTTATGTATAAGATACCATCTTGGTTAATATTTACTTTATTCTCTGCAGGTTTTGTGTGGTTCATTTTAACATTGAAGAAAAAAATGTACAAGTATCAATTTGGTCAATATGCGTGGACCCACATGATTCTCTTTCTCGTGTTTGCACAGTCATCCTTCACTGTGGCTAATATTTTTGAAGGAATCTTCTGGTTAGATGTCTCGGCTTGACCTTTTGCTTTGCTATTTAGCCCTCAAATTACATAAATGAAGGAGGTATCTTCCCCATTATAAACTTCTATTTGAAATGTATTTTATGTAGATGTGGAAGAGGGCCTATAATAGTAAATTGACCAATTTGTCGCACAAGGGATTTATGGAATTCCTTTTTTTAATTTTTGGACTTGAAGTCTCACTCTTATTTATTATCATTTTTTGTGTTGTAGAGGAGTATGACCACTTGTAGTCTCAATCTACTGTAGACGACCAAAGATGACCTTGATGGATGGCAAAGTGTTTAGATGTAAGAAACATATCCTTCATACTCTGATAATGAGGATGAAGAATGACAAGAAATCTGTAGACTTACCACTCAGATTGTCGTCATCTTAGGACAATAGGTTGGCTGGAAGATGGAAAGTTCCTCGTAGAGGCCACTGAGCTCTTCCTGAGAAGCGAATCAGATCCATATGTAGATGTCGATGATATGTGACTTTGTAGTTTGCTGGGACTTTGTTTATGCCAGTTCATCCCACACGTCCTTCGTGGTATCCTTGTAAAGGAGATTCGTCGCAATGTGAGACTCAATGGTATTGGTCATCCGTGTCATGACTTGATAGTTTACTAAGCCAGAACACATATTCTTTATCTGCCTCTTTTAGAGGTTCCATTGTTAGGATAGATATTTTTCGTTGACCATTGATGACCACTTTAAAGGCCCGAGACCAGAACACATAGTTTTTTGCACCCTTGAATTTGATAGAGCACTAATGTACCATCATAGAAGATGTAGAATATAGGGGCATGGTCTCGGTGGGAGTTGTGGCCATCGTGGTTAGAGAGAGAGAGATCAATAGAGTACTGAAGAGACTTAATCATTCATATAGAAAGTGGAGAGCGGACGGTCTAACCGCACTGAAGTCGACGATAGTCATAGAGAGGTCATGACAGGGAGGGCCTGTACATATGGCTTATTAGCAGAGTGTAGTCACCCCAGTGAAGGAGGGCCCTCGTTTGGACCTAGCAATGGAGCATAACCCATGCTAGGGCTTAAAGGTATCGCATGTCTTGTCATGACGGTGGATGGTATGCTGATGCCACATAGGACTTTTGCTCTCGGCAGGGAGACCGTGGCGATCTGGGTAGACCTACGCGTAAGGGTAGCGATAGCCCTACGATGGCGTAGGGTACCTGCGGGTAGAGATAGCCCTACGGTTCAAGGCAACCTTTTGTAAGGGCAGTGCAAGGGCCGCTACAGTGTTGGGGAGCCCTACTCACATGGGTTGTGACGCATGCACAAGCTGCCTACGGGCAGAGATAGCCTCATATGGAGCCTTGAGGCGGCGAAGGGGATGCCCACATGTGGGAGAGAGAGAGAGAGAGGGGCTAGAAGTGATGACAAATGGTTGTGTACTAACCTCGGTTTAGGATCGTTGCTCTGATACCATGTCGATATAAGTTGAGAATAAATAGAATGATTTATTTAGTAGGTATAAGGCTTCTTATATAGCATGAAACCCTAGAGCCCAAGAGGTGATGATCACATACGAGACCCCAAATTGTTACAAATAAGAATAGGGCACAAATAATAAAGAGAATATAAATAATCAAATAATTCTATACCCATCAAAACTTTTTTATTTAGAAAGGATGTATATCACAAAATAAATACTTAAAATAAAGGAAACCCTAAAATCTCTATCCCATCCTCTAAAAAATATTAACTTAATCACTTGCAATCTCATATATCAAATAAAATAAATTTCTAGCATTCAATTGGCTGAAAAATAAAGATGAGTAAATCCAAACCTAATTTAATTAGATAATCTAATTAGACTAATTTAATTAGATAATCTAATTAGAGGGATATAAATAGACGACGCCTCTAATTTTCTCTAATCCCCCAATTTGCATTACACCAGTTCTCCGTCACTTCGAAAAATTCGTATCCTAATGAGTAGATTGGTCTTCGATTGCAATACGCGACAAATTGAGTTTGATTGGTTTCGATGAATTTTCCTAATAATTTGTTGACCTTTTTTATCCATCAATATTTCTTTTGTATTTTTTGTGAGATAGGGACTTAATTGTAATTTTCTTACTCCTTCACTTCTATAAGTTCTCCTTTCCAAGTTGTCCCAACTTCTATTTTTTTGGTAAAGTAGTTTTTGGTGGGTGGCTTCCTTAGAATGTTTTCAAAGCAATTCCTTCTCTTGGTTATTGTGAACCCCTGAGGATCCGCGCACTCATTTACGCCGCATTTGTACTATTTCATTCACAAGTAATCACATTAAATTATTGAAAATCAGGGAAAATTTTTCGCGTTTGCTGTTTGTATATGACATTCAAATCAATATAACAACCACAGAATCCACAACGACAAGTGCCACCAACACTGCATTTCATTAGTTGCCACATTCGTAACATACTATGCATATATCTCAAAAGTTACAGAAGAGAAAAGGAAGCATTTACATTATGAACTGAATAAAAACTGACAAAAGAAACTGTATCGTCTGGTATAAACTCGAATGGCAGGAAGTATCAACCGGCTACTGAGATGCAGGCTCCTTTCTTGCCAAAACATGCAAGCAACAAGAGGCGTAAGTGAGCGTTGATACTTCCCTAAATCTTATTAAAATAAGCAGACATTTAATACGTTCAAAAAAAAGCAAGTAGACATGCATTTACGAATGTAAAATCTATCACTACCTGCATAGAAAAAGGTTTTCAAATTATTCTGTATGCATTTTCTCCCTGGTTACTCAATATTCCAATACTTCCCATTTATAACATTTTCCTATAGTAATTGAGGGCAGTAAATATATATTGTTTTCTTGCCATTGAAATCATGTTATGGACCTTGTATAGAGGTTGGTGAGGTGATGCTTTATTTAACTCTTAATTTATTAATGATGGAAAGGATAATATTTTAATCGAGTTCTCAATTCTATTTATCTTTTCTAGTCTAGTGGATAGTTTGTGGTCTTGGTCTATATATAACCTCACACTATGACTCTAAGGTGTGTGATGCAGCGTAAAAAGAAAATATAGGGCTGCATTTATTTAAATTTATATCCGTCAATTTTATTTACATTTATTTGAGTCGTCGTATTTTTAATTAAATAAACGAGATCGCCTGTGATCCCAAATAATTAGTTATAGATTTGAATTTCGAAATTAGTCGGTTAATTGGTTAGAGTCAATTTCGGATAATTAGTTCAATTTAAATTTCATTTCTATTTTTGTAATCCCATCCCTCCTATATAAAGGGATGATGGGGCTATTGTTATAGACAGTTCAGTATGTTATAAAATTTGAGATTTATCTCTCTCCTCTCCCTTCTCTCTCTCCCTTCGCGTGATCTTCACGTTCTTCCTCCCCTAATCCCTCGTATTCCCGACGAGTTTCTTTTCTCAACGCCTCCATTTTCTCCACAAAAATCCGCCGTTCAAAATATTCAATTTTCGTCGACGCGCAAAAGATCAATTTGCATCATTTGGTATCAGAGCATGGCCTATAGATCGTCCTCACGATCTGACGATCCGTCCAGACGCTCGCACCGACATGCATCAAGGGACCATCGTTCATCCGAACAAAAATGACGAGCCATCGACGCCTACAACAAGGAGACGGAGCGCATGCTACGTGATTTGCAAACCACATTCCACTCCCATTTTCGAGACCTTATGGCCGATGTCGCGGCCCTACGCGCTGCCCAATCAAAGCCTCCAACCACCGAAGCCGTTGTCCCGAGTTTTGACGAAGAAACCCTCGCTGTGGAGGAAGATTCGATCGCTGTCCAGGCCGTTTCAGAGGAAAAAAAGGCCGAAACGCTTGCTGTCCAGGATGCTTCAGATTAGCCACCAGCGCCGATATCGCCCCGACAACAGTTCCAGCCCCGCTGCCGCCCAACCTTGTCAGCCCCGCACCCTCGGGCCCCCTTCCCGCAGCCTCGACGGCCACAATCCAACCCCCAGACCCGCCAACGCCAACCCCGGCTTCCCCGACCCTCGCCGCACTACCACAGTCCATCACCACCCGCACCTTTCCGGCATGCCTCCCTGCCCCACCACCACCGCCCATCTTCTTCCTCGCCACCGGCGCAACCTGTAACATCCGGTTTCCAATCAAACCCGAAGTCGTCCGATTTTGGGTCTAATGAACCCAAAAACGTTGTTGGTCAATGCCAAACAATTTAAAACGATCAATTCATCATGAATCAAAAGTCGTTCGGGCAAAATCGATCAAAAATCGGTCACTTCGTCTTGCGCGCCGTGAAAAGCCGCGACGCAAATTCGGAAACCGCAAAACGAACCGAGACCGTCATTAGATCCGATTCGACGAAACAAGACCAACGGAACTGGCCGTTCGTCAATCGGAGATCGTTTGATATTTTAAATTCACAATATTTAATCTTAAACAAAATCCGTATCCGAAAATTTTGAGTGTTCAAAACTCGACCGGAAGTATATCAATATTATACTTATTTTGATCGTCATTCGGAAATGATCAAATCGGGATATTGTGTGTCGAAATCCGACACTCAAGGCGCGCGTACGGTTCGTTTTAAGTTTGTTAAATAAGTAAGAGTAAAAAAAAATATATAAATAACAAAATTTAGAAAAAAAATAAAGCAGCCGGCTAGTGCTGTCTGTTTTAAAATAAATTATCTTTGTTTTTCTATATATAATAAGCCTCCACTTGCCCTTGGTTTTTCTCTCCACTTGGATTTCTAGAGAATACCACTTGGCAATAAACTAAGCCTTACTTTCCCTATATATATCTGCCCTCCTCTACTTATTTCTTGCCATTTCCTTTCAAGTTCCAACGAGAGTCGCAACCACTGGAGTTGCTCCCCTCTCTCTCCAAGCAGCCTGTAGAGCCCATTGTTGTTTTTCTTATAAATTCAAAACTGCTACAGCAGTCTCCAAGCAACAAGTAGTGTTCCTGGAGCAGCTGACTGCTAAAAGCTCCAGCCAAGAAGGATGCAACTGCTCCATTAAAGCAAGGAGTTGCTGCTTCTCTTTCAATTTTTCAAGAACTGCATGCATGTACACTCCTAAACCTATCTTTGCTGCCATGCATGATGATTTTTCTTCTTTTTCTTTTTTTTAAAACCTTTTTCTGAATTATGTGCAAGGGGTGTTCTTCTTAAGATCCCTACATATTCCTATGAGAAGTGAATTTGCTTTGCTCCAGACATTCATCGGAAAATTCTATTTCTATATCAACTGTCCTGTTATAATTCTATGAGTGGCACCATTATAAATTTCTTCGTCCCTGTAAAAGATCTGGTCTAAGTTTTAAAACATTCCTAATGTGTTCTGAGAGATACCTCTACTCTATCTATAACTTTGTTATTGTATGAAAATCCATATTAAAAGGTTTAAAAACCTTTCGATCTATGAATGAGATTAGCAGTGGAAAGACAAAACTTTACCATGATGGAGTTACTTTGGGACCGACCCTTAGTTATTTTGATATTGCCAGAATACTTTTAGGTTTATCTGAAAAAAAAACTGTGAACCCCTCAGGATCCGGGTACCCGTTTACGCGCAATTCGCAAGACTATCATTCATGTTTAATCGCACAAGTCGCAAAAATACAGGAATGATAGTCTTGCGAATTGCGCGTAAACGGGTACCCGGATCCTGAGGGGTTCACAGTTTGGTATCAGAGCAGTGGTACCCCGATACACACATTCGCGATATTACAATTCCGATCGCATTAAGTTCTCGAATAGCGATCGTCTACTGACTTGTCGTGAGTTCGAAAAGGGAAATATGACATTCATATTCAATAACCACAGATGTCACCAAGTTCATTAATTTTCATCTTATATCCCAAGAAGAGAAAATCATTTATGATAAATATCTGTCTAGGGCATCCTTATGACTAATTATGGTTCTCATGCAGAGCCATGGCATCTCGACCAGGTCAGGATACTTCTGATCAGCTGGCACGCATACTGAGCGCACTTACCGATCTTCAGCAGCAGCAGGCTGCTATGAGAGGCCAGCAGGAGCAGATATTGGTCCAGCAGACTGAGATTGCCGATAGGCAGACGGACATGGAGATGAGGTTTGAGGACCTGTCAGATTTCACGTACTATCCATCCCAGGATGGGATACGACAGGACCAGCACCAGTCCGTTGAGGTGGAGCAGCCTCATCCTGACGATCCACTAGAGGACATTCCAGAGCATGGAGCTGAGGAGGATGCAGACTTAGACAGGGAGCAGGACCCTGTTGACTTTGCTGACGAGGATGCACACGAGTATGCGGCCATTCACAGGCACCAGTCAGTCTTCACTTCTTATCAGCGGGCCAACATACCCTTGTTCGAAGGCACAGGTCCACCAGATGACGCTGAGCAGTGACTGAAGAGAGTAATGAAGGTGCTCAGGGCGATTCAGGCGCCACGAAACACGTGGCTATCTTTCATAGAGTATTCACTGATAGACTTCGCCGAGCGATGGTGGGAGGCCGTAGTGTCCGAGTTAGGCCGAGAGCCTACTTGGAACGATTTTGTGACGAGGTTCAGAGCCCACTTCTTTTCTGCGAAGTGGAAGGAGTCCCAGCGCCGACTGTTTGCAGAGCTTCGTCAGGGACAGATGACAGCCCGGGATTACTTTATCAGATACACAGAGTTGTCACGACATACACGAGCAGCTGGCGCATTTCCAGAAGAGAATCTGGAAAAGTTCATTGGTGGCATGCGAGAGGAAGTACAGGAGAAGCTGGCTGGACTACACATCACTTCTATCTCCGAGGCTACCGATGCTGCGGAAAAGTTCGAGGACATCAGAGGGAGACGTTACGAGAGCTCGTCTGGAGCACCGCCTAGACCGCGACGATCTTTTGGGCCGATACGTCGACCGTTTCAGCAGCAGAGGTTAGCCAGACGGTTCCGACCTACAGGTTCGACATTCTCTGGCAGTGCTCGCTCTTCTCCATCGACTACTCTAGGAGGAGCACTTGCCGGACGTGGCACAGAGTCCGCTCGACCATCTGGGTCGCAGCGAGCAGATAGACCACCTGCAGGACCAGCTCGGAGCACGGACACAGCTACTCCCTCTACTCGACCAGTCCGGTGCTACCGATGTCACGAGTGGGGACATTACCGTGCACAGTGTCCACAGGCTTCTGGCGAGCCTCAGCCACAGCCTTCTCAGCCACAGCCTCAGACACAGCGTTCAGGGAGTTTCCGTGGCAGGAACTCCAACTTCAGGTGACAACAGCCGAGACAGACGCAGAGTGTGGCGGGATCTAGTGCTGCATCAGCCAGGCAGGGGCAGTTACATGCCGTTACTAAGGAGCAGGCACGTTCAGCCGCTACTGTAGTGAAAGGTATGGTCTCAGTCTTGGGCCGACCTTTCCATGTTTTATTTGATTCCGGCGCGACACACTCTTTCCTTGCTTCGAGGTTGCTTGTTTCTTTAGATAGAGTTGCAGAGACGCTATCGTCTCCATATCACATCCGAGGGCCAGGTGGCCAGTTATTTGTCATATCTCTAATAGTCAGGCACTTGCCCGTACTGATTGGCGGTTACGAGATGATCGCAGACTGTCTACTCCTACAGCTTGATGAGTTCGACTTGATTTTAGGCATGGATTGGCTATCCACTCATCATGCACTTGTTGATTGCTTTAGGAAGACGGTTGTCTTCAGGATTCCAGATCTACCCGAGTTCACGTTTGAGGGTACTACACATGACTCCACCATGGAGTACATTTCAGTATTGCGAGCCCATCGACTTGTTGATCAGGGTTGCGATTCATATCTTGCTTTTGTTCGGGAGGTGTCTGATCAGGAGCCGATGATACAGGACATCCGAGTAGTCTCAGAATACCCTGACGTATTTCCTGATGAGCTAGCAGGGCTACCTCCTGAGAGGGAGATTGAGTTCGAGATCACATTGTTGCCAGATACGCAGCCGATCTCTATGGCACCATATCGCATGGCACCAGCCGAGTTGAGGGAGCTGAAGGTGCAGTTGCAGGAGTTGCTTGACTTGGGATTCGTGAGACCGAGCACTTCACCTTGGGGTGCTCCGGTTCTATTTGTCAAGAAGAAGGATGGATCCATGAGACTATGCATCGATTACAGGCAGCTGAACAAGAGAACGGTGAAGAACCGTTATCCCTTGCCACGTATCGATGATTTGTTTGACCAGCTCCAGGGATCTTCGGTTTTCTCGAAGATCGATCTTCGCTCAGGCTAACATCAGCTGAGGATTCGCGAGTCGGACATTCCGAAGACAGCCTTCAGGACTCGCTATGGACACTACGAGTTTGTGGTGATGCCGTTTGGGCTCACCAATGCACCTGCGGCTTTCATGGATATGATGAACCGTATCTTCCGTCCATACTTGGACAAGTTTGTAGTAGTGTTCATCAATGATGTGCTCATCTATTCACGGAATGAATGAGATCATGCGAATGATCTACGGATTGTCTTAGATACATTGCGGGAGCACAAGCTATATGCCAAGTTGAGCAAATGTGAGTTCTGGTTATCCCAGGTCTCATTTCTCGGGCATATCATTTCTGGAGCAGGCATTGCAGTTGATCCTGCAAAGATTGATGCAGTTATGTCTTGGGAGCAGCCCAAGACAGTCACTCAGATTCGGAGCTTCCTCGGATTAGCGGGCTATTACAGACGCTTTGTCAGCGGATTTTCACGTATCGTCCGTCCATTGACACGATTGACGCAGAAGGGAGTTCCATTCATTTGGGACGATTCATGTGAGCAGGCCTTCCAGACACTGAAGGAGAGGTTGACCACAGCGCCTATTCTTGCTCTTCCTTCAGGCACTCAGGACTATGCAGTCTACACGGATGCATCTGGAGAAGGTCTCGGAGCAGTGTTGATGCAGAGAGGACAGGTGATTGCTTACGCATCACGACAGTTGAGACCGCACGAGCGGAACTACCCCACACATGACTTGGAGTTGGCGGCAGTTGTCTTCGCCTTGAAGATCTGGCGCCACTATCTATATGGGGTGAACTTCGAGATTTTCACAGACCACAAGAGTCTGAAGTACATCTTTGATCAGAAGGAGCTGAACATGAGGCAGCGTAGATGGCTCGAGCTGCTGAAGGATTATGATTGCACGATCTCTTACCATCCCGGTAAGGGAAACGTGGTGGCTGATGCACTTAGCAGGAGAGCACATGCAGAGGGTACGGCGAACCGGTATACACGTGGGATACGTTTGCAGCTTTGACCGATTGGCATCCTCAGGAGAGCACATCCATTTCTACCGCCGTGCCTCCACGATACAGCAGTCTTTGGGATCGTATTGTAGATGGACAGAAGACAGATCCTTGGATTCATGATAGATACATGCGCGCCATCAAGGACGAATTTGACGACTTTGTTGTGATGGAGTCTATTTTATGGAAGGCAGGACGGGTCGTTGTACCCAATGATGAGCAGCTTCGCAGAGACATTCTCGATGAGGCACACTGTTCACGGTTATCTATCCATCCAGGCAGTACGAAGATGTACCGTGATCTGCGTCGACATTTCTGGTGGGATGGGATGAAGCGCGATGTGGCGCTACATGTTAGCAGATGCATGACCTGTCAGATGGTCAAGGCCGAGCACAGGAGACCGCCAGGATTACTGCAGTCTCTCCCCATTCCCGAGTGGAAATGGGAGAGCATTTCTATGGATTTTGTCACGGGATTGCCGAAGACGCCAGGTGGCCATGATTCTATATGGGTCGTTGTTGATAGGTTGACCAAGTCAGCCCATTTCATACCTGTCCACACGACTTATACTCCATCCAGATTAGCCAAACTCTATGTGCAGAACATTATCAGGCTGCATGGTATACCACGAGAAGTGGTGTCTGACCGGGATTCGAGATTCACATCTCATTATTGGCACCAGTTTATGTCAGCACTACAGACAGAGCTGAGGATGAGTTCTGCATATCATCCGCAGACAGATGGGCAGAGTGAGCGCACCATTCAGACGCTTGAGGATCTACTTCGCGCATGCACTTTGGAGTGGAAAGGGTCCTGGAAGGACCATTTGCCTTTGGTGGAATTCACGTACAACAACAGCTATCACTCCAGTATTGGCATGGCACCATTCGAGGCCCTATACGGGCGAAGATGCCTCACACCTCTCAGTTGGCGTGAGGTAGGTGATCATGCTTTATATTCCGTGGATCTCTTGGAGGAGACTGCGAGAGCTGTTGATCTTGTGAGGCGGAAGCTTCTGACGGCACAGAGCCGCCGGAAGAGCTATGCGGATCGTCGGAGGAGAGACTTAGAGTTCCAGGTAATCTAATTATTTCTTCTTTATCTATGACATATATATATATATGTCCAAATTACTCTCATATTAGTGTCACTCCTATCGATTATAGGTTGGAGATTGGGTATTTTTGCGAGTATCTCCCATGAAGGGCGTGCAGAGATTCGGTGTTCGTGGCAAGTTGGCGCAGCGATATGTTGGACCTTTTGAGATTCTGGCTAGAGTGGGGAAAGTGGCATACCGAGTAGCCCTTCCTCCACATCTTTCAGCTATTCATGATGTTTTCCACATATCCAATCTGAGGAAGTATGTCCATGACCCTCGCCACATTATCAGTTACGAGAATCTCGATGTAGAGCCGGATCTGACCTATGAGGAGAAGCCTGTCCAGATACTTGACCGTGCTGTGAAGAAGCTTCGCAGCAAGGAGATTCCATTGGTCAAGGTGTTGTGGCACCGACACAGCGTCAAGGAAGCGACATGGGAGACTGAAGCCGACGTGCGGGCACGATATCCGCAGCTATTCTGATGTAATCATCAAAACAAGCTTTTGTAATTTGACACATTATAAATATATGGCTTGTTTTCCCTTTGAGGTTTTTATGGGTTCAAAACCCTTTGAGGTTTTTATGGACATATGAAATTCAAACAAGTCACCGAATAGCCTTAACTCGAGTCTCGAGGACGAGACTCCCTTTGAGGTTTTTATATTTGTAACATCCATATTCTAACAAACCCGAACTCGTCCGATTTTGGGTCTAATGAACCCAAAAACGTTGTCGGTCAATACTAAACAACCTAAAACGACCAATTGATCACGAATCAAAAGTCGTTCGGGAAAAATCGACCAAAAATCGGTCGCTTCGTAATACGCGCCGCGAAAAGCCGCGACGCAAATTCGGAAATCACGAAATGAACGGAGACCGTCATGATATCCGATTCGACGAAACAAGACCAACGGAATCGACCGTTCGTCAATCGGAGGTCGTTTGATATTTTTAAGTTACAAAATTTAATCTTAAACAAAATCCGTATCCGAAAATTTTGGGGGTTCAAAACCCAACCGAAAGTATATCAATATTATACTCAAATTGATCGTCGTTTAGAAACGGTCAAAACGAGATATTACTCGTCAAAATCCGACATTCGAGGCGCGATTACGGTTAAATTTAAGAATACCAAATAAAGAGCAAAAAAAAAATTATTATAATCAAAACCAGACAGTAGCAGCGGCTACTGTTTGTATAACAAAAAAAAACTAAAATTTTCAATTCTAGCCGTTGTTTATATTCCACTTTTCATCTCAGCCATTTGGCTTATTTCTCCCTACACTTGTCAACTCTTGAGGCCCTATTCTCCCTTAATCCTATCAACATGAAATTCTTTAAATACATCCCAAGGCCTCTTCTCTTTTTCTACTTTTTACCAACGAGGAGTTGCTGGTCTCGTACTTTTGCTCCAGTTCTACTCAGCAACTGCTGGCCAAGTAAGGTTCTATTTCACCACCTTGCTTCTTCCTGGGACTGCTGCATGAGGTTGTGCTGAAGATCCTATCTTACATGAGAATTATAGGTACCTCTTATACCCCTATTTTGCTGTCATACATGTCAAGTTTACCACTTTGTTGTACTGCCAGTATGGGGGTTTTACATAATTAAACACCAAATTCCATCCCCAAGTTTTGATTTGCAAATTTATATATAATAAGAAAAGCTTGCATGCAGTATTAACCTCAACTTTGGAGTTGTAGGTACAATCCTCAGCCATTCTTTTGGAAATCCTTTAAATTACCGCTGTCTTCACAAATTTCCAGATCATTAAATATCTATGGATCTCAAGTTTAAGGTTTGAAATTTTGTTAAAAACATAATCTTGCTTATTGAAAGTTTGATTTTGTTTAGTCCGAGCATCCAACACAATGTTATAATTTTTATTAATTACCATGGATCATAATGTTTGATCGGGCTATTCATTTATCTTGTATAAAAATTTTTGTGTAATGTGTTACTGCTAAGAAAATTCTTAACCAATATGTATTTATAACCAAGACCCAAGTGAAGTTCAAAATCCAACTCTTCTATTGTTCAACCATCTTCTGCATCTGAGTATTTCAATCCTATTATAAAAACTCCCTACTGGATAATATCTTAACTTGAGATTGTCATCCATTTATATATATATTTTTTCTATACTCTTCTGCCATTTCAATTGTTTTATCACTAGTGGACGTTACTTTGTTTGCTGATGGATAATAAACAACAAGCAATTAACGTTATTATGATCCACTCTAAATTGTTTTGGAACTGGGTTGTATCCTTAATATTAAATGCTAATTTTTCTTTTAGACCGAACAACTCCTTAAGGTTGAAATTCTAAAACGGTGTCACCATTGGTTGATATAGTTTTTCCTTGAAATATTGAGTTTGTTACTCGTTTATCTTTTACATTAAATTAAAAAGATAGTTACTGGAAATGGTTGGTGGGATGATTTAGGCATAGAGATGAAATTATAATCTATTGCTATATCTTAAATTAAGATCTGAACGACCCTATAAAAAAAAATATAGTTTTCCCTAATTAAGATCTCAATCCACAAATCGGAACTGGATAGTATATACATATGTTTATTTAAAAGAGATTGAATTCCTCTACGAGTCTTAAAAATATATATATAAATATAATAAAAATAGATCTTGGTATACATCCTATTAAAATATAGGCCAATAATTAATGGCAAGTCTCATGAGTTAAAAGTTGAAACATCGGGGAAAACTTGCATGGAATTCAACTTAAATCTAGAGTTAATGAGTAAAACCCAACCATCAAATATTTATATATATATAATATATATATATATATGTATATATGTGTCATAGATACAACCAATAAAAATATTTAGATATATGTATTTCAATAATAACCATATCAATACGTACATGAATAATGCATCAATCATTCTAATAGATTGATAGCTACAATTACTTTACTTTTGCAAGCATCACTACACCCACATTAATACGCTTACTGAAAACCCTTGTAATAAATCATTTTGATAGGAATCATAAATTCATGAATCACTATTAATTTAAGATGATCAAACAAAAGACCTAAAGATCTGTAAAGATAACCACATCAAAGAATGAGAGAAGTTGAGAAGTCAAGAAAGTGATAGTTAAACAATTATGATATCTGATCATGCCGGTTATGGTGACTTCTACACCTAACCGTGCGAGGGCACGGTGACCCTCAACTGGGCGGGAGAATAGGAAGCCCAGTTTGGGCAGTGTCCGCTTAATGCGTGGGTCTAGGATCCCAGTCTTTTACACGGTTTTACGCGAGCTCGCAGTGTTTTTACGCCTCGTTGGGATCCTGACTTTAGACCAGTTCCGCTGACCCTGTTTTAGGATGCCCAGGCGGGGGATCCTGGTTTTTCAGCTTTACGTACGAGCTCGGTTGCCCGTACTAGTCGGGCTATTTTTGTAGAGCGACTTTTCTAGGGAGTCACTCTCACCCGTCTCAGTGGCGTAGTTGGAGAATAGACCTATCTCTCTATTGGACCGCGCTTCCAATTAGAGGGCGAGACGGAAGAGCCATTTGTAGGCTTCTTCACCGCTTGAGTTACTTCGCCAACAGACATGGCGATTCTACATCTAGATCATCCACATCTGCATCTATACCATCTGGAGTTATATCTGAAACATTGGAATTAAGAGTTGAGAAGTTACGATCAACAGTTAGGGTTAGTAGGAAATGACCATTCTCTCTACCCAATGATTTAAATAAATTAATAGATCTGTCCAAATAATAACTTTTCCATTATCACTCAACAACGTGATCTCTGAATAGATATGTGCTTACACTCAGATACTCAAGTACTATAAAATATGTCACATGTGGGAAATGCTGGGGTATGGGACAAACACTTGAGATGCATACAAGTAGCCTGAAAAACCTTTTTCATTGCAAAGTAGAAATAAAATTTAATTTGAGTTGTTCTTGCCTCTTTACTTGCTTTCTTTTGTAAATAATCAATGCCTGTTATTTTATATAAGTTTTTGGGAGGTACCAGCAACCGCTGACGCCTTTTCTTTCCTAACATGTTTGGCAGGCAAACAGCCTGCAGCTCAGTAGCTATACATGCTTCCTGGAGACAGAGTTTATACCCGACGGTATGAATTACTTTGTCTCAGTTTTTGTCCAGATAATGATGTAAATGTTATCTCTTTTGTATCACATTTTGGGATATATGTTGTAGCATGGAAGATGCTTGTACATTTTGTAAATGGATATGAATATTAATGAAAAGAATTTTGGTGCCATATTGTCTCTTTTACTTGTGGTCATGTATTGAGAATGAATGTCATAGTTGCGAAAAAGAAAAAAAAATTTCCCTGTATTTTTGCGACTTGTGCGATTAAACATGAATGATATCTTGCGAATTGCGCGTAAACGGGTACCCGGATCCTGAGGGGTTCACACAACCCCTGCACCTATGACCCCAGCCCCGTTACCGCCACCCCATACGCCCTCGGCCCTCGTCCCGACTACCTCACCCACCAACCCAGGACACCCCCGCGACATTATTCCCCGCCCCCGTATCCCCTTCCGTAAACCCAAGTCCCCCTCCCAACCTTCCCCTCGCACCTCGCGCCTCGCGCGCCACCACCCAACCCCAATGTCGCCACCATCATTCCCCCCTCTGCCCCTCCCGCACCGTCTCTCCCTGCGCAGATCGCACCCCTCCCGCACGCCAACCCACGCGCCCCCGCCTCCCCTTCCCCGATACTTCACCTCGCCGCCGGCCATCACAGGGTCGCACCCTCGCGCGCGAATCCCAGCGCCTCCGCCTTCCCCCAAACACCGCCCTCCCGCATACACCCCCCCTTCGCCGCCGCACCCCTGCTACCTCTTTCCCGACCCCTTTCTCACCTCCCCTGCAAACACCAGCTGCCGCGGCCACCCCGCCAACGCCGCCAACGCCCCAGGCTGCCGTTGGACCTCTTCCCCGACTTCTTTTTCGCCTCCCCTGCAACCTCCAGTTGCCTCGACCACCACCGCCACCGCCGTCAACGCTCAGCGCCACCCCTGGAATCGGCGATGCCATCGCCACAACAAGAGGAAAAGAGGTCGAGCCCTAACGAGAAATCCGAAATCTAAGGGTTTCGGTTTCGAGTCCCATGAGACCGGGGATGAGAAACTAATATGGAACATTTGCATAAAGGCCCCCTGGCCCAAAAGCTTATATCCACAAGGTCATTGGAAGGATAAAACATGCTATGGATTCCCTTTAATTGAGGGGATACGAAAATTGCGCCCAAACCCCCTGTTGCAGAAATATTTAAAATAGGGTGCTGAAAAGAGGAAATATGGGAACCCTCATTATCCAAATAGGACTAGGACCTTGGGTTTTCCCTATTTAAAGGCCTCATGGGTTCATTCATTAGACACATCTCCTCCTCTACTCTCATTATGTCATTGCTTTGCTATGGATCCTCCAAGGGTCAAGTTGTTCATGCCTCATCAATTTTTCAATCATCACAATGAGGAGACAAAATTCATGAAGACGCCACCCTGTGCGCCACACATGTTCTTCCACCACGAAGGCCACGTCACCAACGCCCGCGCCGCCCGCATGTGGCTTCCGCCATTCGCTCCACACCAATTCTTCCAGGGGATGACTGAGAACGCATATTCGAAATTATCAATCTCCAAGCCTGCAGCTTCAGCAATTCGTCGGGAGACAAATTTTTAAAAGCGAAGGAGAGTTGATGCAGCGTAAAAAGAAAATACAGGGCTGCATTTATTTAAATTTATATCTGTCAATTTTATTTACGTTTATTTGAGTCGTCGTATTTTTAATTAAATAAACGAGATCGCTTGTGATCCCAAATAATTAGTTATAGATTTGAATTTCGAAATTAGTCGGTTAATTGGTTAGAGTCAATTTAGGATAATTAGTTCAATTTGAATTTGATTTCTATTTTTGTAATCTCATCCCTCCTATATAAAGGGATGATGGGGCTATTGTTATAGACAGTTCAGTATGTTATAAAATTTGAGATTTATCTCTCTCCTCTCCCTTCTCTCCCCCCCCTCGCGTGATCTTCACGTTCTTCCTCTCCTAATCCCTCGTATTCCCGACGAGTTTCTTTTCTCAACCCCTCCATTTTCTCCACAAAAATCCGCCGTTCAAAATATTCAATTTTCGTCGACGCGCAAAAGATCAATTTGCATCAGTGTGGATAATGCCTTACGATTGGGATGCCTCCGTAGGCATGCGGTGTTGTGTAATGTATCCTAACTAAGTTCCTAACATGTCCACTGCTTATAGGGATTTCGAATCCAACTTAGTTATAGTCAATTCCAACCAACTCAACTTATCATTGATTTCATCTCTTAACCCAAATACATTATAATCCAATCAACTTTGATTGTAACTTCTCCCATCCTTAACTGTAACTGACTCAGATGTAACCCTAGATGATTTAGATGTAGACATGGATGATTCGGATGTAGCATCGCCAAGCCTGTTAGCGGAAATTAATCAAAACTCAAGAGGTGAGGTAATCTCCCAAGAGACTCTTCTGTCTCACCCTCTAATTGGAAGTGTGATCCAATAGAGGGATATGTCTACTCCAAAACTACGCCCCCGAGACGGGTGAAAGAGACTCTCCGGAAAAGTCACTCTAGAAATCGACACGACTAGTACGGGCAAACAAGCTCGTACGAAAAACTAAAATCGAAGATCCCCCGCATGGGTATCCTAAAAACAGAGGTTCAACGGAGATGGTCAAAAGTAGGTATCCCAACGAGGTGTAAAAACACTACTAGCTCGCGTAAAAACCGTGAAAAGGGATCGGGATCCTAGACTCGCACACTTTGCGACCGATGCCCTAACTGTGCTTGAGATCTCCTGTCCAGTTGAGGGTCAACGCGTCCTCGCACGGTCTGGTGTAAAGGTCACAGAAACTGGTAAAATGTCCGGTATCAATGATTTACAACCATATAGATGCAATTGGTTATAGATTCCGTTTACATTCCAATGAGAACTCTAGTGCTATAAAGGAAAATGACCACTCATAGGGTGATGACAAATATGATGTATGCATTAGACAATATAGCATCGAAACAAGGTATCTTGGGTTATTATGTATTCAACTGTTCCAGCCCTAACATTGCTCAAACCTGAATTAAGTCTTGCTATACCTCTTAGAATGAATCTTATAAGCACTGTTGTTAAAGGCTACAAGATTGGAATCAACTAAATGTCTTTGCAATGTCTTTGCAACTATCAGCAAAACCAACTTTCTTACCAACTAGATAGTATCTCCTATTGAAATTTTAATACTCTTGTCTACATATTTTTATAGTTATCTTCTAAGTACAACTTACGAGTTCCGCCATTAAGATATGCCAACTAAAGAATAATAGGACCACAAGATTTTGAATATATAATTTTTTTAAAAAAATCTTAAGATTTCACCTTCAACCAGAGCTACTCACAAGTTTGCTAAATTACTTATAACTTGAATTGATGGTGAGTTTAATAAGACACAAAAGGTCTCTTTAACCAGTCCTTAACTCTTGCTGTTTCAACATTTGCATCCACATATGAAGAAGCCATCTACATCCTTCCTAGTTTAAGCACGATATAAAATATGGGTTTCATAGTACATTACCAATGGCATTACATATAACTCTTCAATGTACACATTTCACTTGACCACTAAAAAATAAACCGTTGGGTAAGATATCAAATATTCTTTTACATTGCCTTCTTAATGGATTTCAACATTCATATCCAAACAATAGATCAAATCATCTTTCTAGATTAAACCTTCGAACACTTCAAGTTCTGTTGTACTAATCAAGAACATATCTTCTAGGTGTTGCTATAGAGAAGGTTGAGCCCCTTCCCTAATATAATTATAAAATAAATAAAAAAATAAGATGTTGTTAACCTCTACCCATAAATAAGTTCTGATTACTCCCTTGTCATCCAGTCAACACTTAATTGCTATTTTTTTTGAAACTACACTATGTCAACAGAGATGGTAGTAAAAGAAGAAAAATGCACATCTCAAGTAAACACAACTCAATACCCAGGTGCCATCTAACTAAATTAAAGACAATACTGATCTAAACCCCAAACCATTTTTTTTAAACTTTATTGTTTAGATAATTTTTCCTCCAGTGAGATAACACTCCATTAATCCTTCAATGGTGTTTGTCCATTTACATATAGGGTAATATATATATATATATATATATATATATATATATATGCTGCAATCCATAATATAAAATTCCTGACCTGATTCAGATAGTCTGGAACAAGTTTTATATAAAAGAAACATATGATGTAACCCCAACCTCCAAAGCATGTAATATGTGAAACATACAAGTATGAGAGTAAAAGAAGTGCTTAGCATGTTCATGCATTGCAGCAAGGGATGGAAAGAGGATTGTACCTTAAAAACCTCAAATCTTGAGGATTATCTTTGCATGCATTAGCAGCAACAGCTGTAATCTTCTTGGAGTAGCTGTTCTTTTGATGGGAGAAGACAAAATTCTCCAGCACTGCAGCTGTTCTCCAGCATCTATGGAAAGAAAAGGGGCAGAAATTGGTGGGTTTTGGGCTCCTACGGCTAATTGGGGATTTGGGGGGAAGTGGAAAAGAAATGGGAGATAAAAAGAAGGGGAAAGTCTTCTCGTTGGAATAAACTAACCAGGAAGACAAAAGGGGGAAAAGGGGAAGAGAGAAGCGGGCTTCCACATTGAGCTCCCTAGAGCCATTTGTCTTTCTTTTGGATGACATCAGCCATGACATCAACAAACTGATGTCAATTGGCTGATATATATATATATATATAAACAATCTGGAAATGTTCCAACTGTTATAGTCTGTTAGAATTTAAAATTTTTATTTTTTTAAACTGCTGGACTGCTAAACGAAAAGTTTAAATTGTTATTTTATTTATTATTATTTTCATTTATTTAAGATATTAAAATTATTTTTATGCGCATATCGAGCCTCCGATTTCGACGTTTAAAAACTCGATTTGATCGCTATTGGTGGAAAATATTATCTTATTCTTCCAAAGAACCCCATGCTCTCTTATATAGAGACAACCCATGGGTAAATTATATAAGTGGAATAGAGAAATAAAAAAAGCATAAAAGATACACCAACTACATACTTATCTCTACACTCCCCCTCAAGATGAAGCATAGATACCAATCATGCTCAGCTTGGAAGTACACTTCTGGAATGGTCTTCTGAGCAATGGCTTGGTGAAGATGTCGGCAGTCTGCTCCCTTGAACTAACATGTGAAGTAGAAATCAGTTCCTTCTAGATCATATCTCTAGTGTAGTGGCAATCTACTTCAATATGTTTAGTTCTTTCATGAAAGACAAGATTATTGGCAATGTACAATGCGGCTTGATTATCACACTGTAGCTGCATGGGTAGAGGTACTTCTATATGCAAGTCTTCTAGTTCAGCTCGAACCCACATCATCTCCGTACTTGCTTGTGCCATGGCCCTATATTCAGATTCAACACTCGATCTAGCCACAACTGTTTGTTTCTTGCTTTTCCAAGAAACTAGAGAGCTGCCCACAAACACTGCAAAGCTCGAAGTAGACTTCCGATCCTTAGGGCATCCTGCATCGAGATAGATAAATTTGTTTCCTTTCTAAACAACAACTCTGTGTCTGGAGACGACTTTAGATACCTAAGTATCATATATATGGCATCCATATGTACCTATCTCGGCTGTTCCATGAACCGGTTCACCCGACTGATTGCAAAGGCAATATCAGGTCGAGTTATAGTGATGTAAAGAAGCTTACCCACCATTTCTCTATACCTTCTCCTATCAACTTCCTCTGTATCATTATCATATAAGTTCATGCTGGGGGTCCGTAGGAGTAGTTGAGGGTTTACATCCAATCATGCTCGTCTCGACAAGCATATCTGTAATATATTTCTTTTGAGTCATCACAAGATCCTGTGCGTTCCTGGCAAACTCCAACCCCAGAAAGTATCGTAGAGTACCAAGATCCTTCGTAACAAACTGATGGCCCAAAAATACTTTTGCCATCGTTATCCCTTGAGTATCATCTCCTGTAACCAAAATATCATCAACATACACCATGATGACAACCGTACCTCTAGGAGTCTTCTGAATGAACAACGTGTGATCCACATTTGATCTCTTGAATCCTTGTTGTTCAATTAGATGGGAAAGCTTTTGAAACCACACCCCTGGGATTTGTTTAAGGATATATATTGCCTTATGAAGTCTATATACCATACGATTCTCCCCCTCAGCAGCGAACCCCAAAGGCTGCTGCATGTAGACTTCTTCCTACAGATCGCAATACAAGAATGCATTCTTAACATCAAGTTGGAACAAGTGCCAATCACGTACGACAACAACTGACAGAAGAATACGAAGAGTGGAATGACGGGAAACTGGAGAGAAGGTATCCATATAATCCACGCCATATGTCTGAGTAAAACCTCGTGCCACTTACCTTGCCTTGTAACGATCAAGACTACCATCTGCATGATACTTGACAGTGAATACCCACTTGCAGCTAACAACAGATGCTCTTGAGGGAGCGGGGACCAAGGTCCATGTACCTCGTGACTGTAGAGCAGCTATTTCCTCCTCCATAGCGAAATGCCAGCAATCAATCTTCAAGGCATCCTGATAAGTCCGTAGTATCTCCACGGAAGATAAAGCCACTGCAAACCTCTGAAAGTCCCCTATTAGACGATGAAAGGAAACCTGGGAGGCAAGAGGATATGAAGCACAAGTGCGTTTTTGCTTCCCTAGAGCAATAGGGACTTCCGGATCATCAACCATAGTACTCGCCGGTTCACATTCCTCTTGCATGATGAACCCTACACATGCACACTATCCGACCCATCATTAGTAATAACATCTGGATATATCTGAGGCGTGTTGGATGATTGACGTGTAGCATGAGCAGGACCCGACCGACGTGTATAATATTTTGATAATGGCGAGACATGTGGTTTTGGTGGTGGTGGCAGTAGTGGTGGTGTTGGCATAACCACAGGAACCGGAGTGGATGTTTATCAAAATAGGAGGAACATAGACCTCATCATTAGATGTGCATGAGGCCAACTTGTCACCTGCAGGAGAGAAATCCATAATAGATTCAAAGAATGTAATATCCACACTGACAAAGTATTTCATGTTTACAGGATCATAGCAACGGTATCCCTTCTGAGTCCGAGAGTAACCCACAAAGACATATTTGACAGCCCTAGGTGAGAGCTTGTCAAGACCAGGAGACAACTGATGAACAAACGCAACAACACCAAAAACCCGAGGAGTAAGTGGGAATAATTCCTTATTTGGAAAAACAACAGAAAGGAGAATTTTCTCACCAAGTACCAAGGACGGCATACAACTGACAAGATAACAAGTTGCAAGGACATCTCCCCCAAACGAAATAGGAGCATTGTTTTAAAAAGCGCCGCCTCGAGGCGCAAAGGCGTACGCCTCGAGGCGAGGCGCAGAAATTTCGCCCTGAGGCGCACGCCTCAGGTTCTCTGGGTGGGGCGTGCGCCTTGACTTGGCGTGAGGCGCTCGAGGCGCGAGGCGCTCGAGGCGAGGCGGAGGCGTAAGCCTCGAGTCATGAGGCTTTTTTTTTACATTTTTGGTTATGTGCTTTGCACTTGACCTTATTTTTTTGTTAGCATTATATTTTTTATGTTTGTATTTTTGTTTACATGTTAACCCTCGCATATTTCTATATATAGCTCCATGCAAAGAGAAGAGATCGCTTGAAACAAGCGAAGTTCAATGATCTTGTATACTTCATGTTCAATTTATCATACATCTACACATACTAGTTCTATTACACACGGATTTGAGTTTGAATTGTAATAAATGTTTTATATTAGTTGCAAGTTTGCAACTTGATGTTGTTATTTGGTTGTATAAGTTGTGAATCTTAGAATAGTTATCGTATATATGAAGAAGCAATATGACGGTTCTTCAACAATATGGCAGGAGGGGATGCATATGACGGTTCTTCAACAATATCCAACAAGACAAATGGTTGGATTCAAGGTGTGTTAGTATTTTTTTACTTCAAACACTAAAAAATGTGGTTCCTATTATACTTTAGTATTAAGTATAGACTTTAATTCAATACTCATATAGAATTATTGAAGTTGAAACTTGATATTCCATATATTAGTGGCTTTTTTTGAACTACAAATCTACAATGCCTTCATTGCTTATGTATTGCATCTCTTATTAGTGTTAAACTAGTCTTGAATGTGTTTTTGGGAAATTTTAATATTATCATATATTTTTTCAATGGATTTTCCTTTAATTTTAAATTTTTTTCCAAAAAATTGAGGCTTACGCCTCGACCGCCTCGAGGCTTACGCCTCGCCTCAATTTTAGAGAAAACGCCTCGGACCGCCTCGCGCTTTTTTAAACCTTGAATAGGAGTACAACTCCGGATAAGTTGGGTTCGAGTAATATCAAGAAGATGACGATGTTTTCTCTCAGGGACTCCATTTTATTGAGAGGTAGCACATGTGGTTTGATGAATAATACCTCTTGACGAAAAAAATGTGAGAGAGCACGAGTACAAAATTCCAAAGCATTATCAGCACAAGCATATTTCACATGAGAGGAAAAATATTTTGCACTTCATTTATAAGATTTCTGATAACATCTCCTGCTTCATATTTATTCTTTAATAGAAATACACACGACAAACGAGAGAAATCATCAACGACTACAAGATAAAACCTGTGTCCCTGGTGATCAGGGACATGACTCGGACCCCAAACATCGACATGACGTAATTCAAAAGGGGAGCTACTGCTCCGACTCTGATAATTAGGGAAGCTAGCTCTATGGTGCTTTCCCAACTGCCATGCTTCACATCGGAAGGAAGAACTCAGAGAAATCTGAGGCAAGAGATGACACATCTTCTGAAGGGGAAGGTGACCGAGACAGATCCAGTTGCATGTGAGGAGACACCAACATATGAACTCCAGACTCGAGGATAAAGACCGTCCTGCTCAGAACCACAACCAATCACCCTGCCCGTTAGAATGTCCTGAAATATAAGAGATGGGTCAAATATAGCGTGACAGTGCAAATCCTTTGTAATCTGACTAATGGACAGTAAGTTCATCGAAAAATAAGGGGCATGTAAGACATTCTGTAGATGCATGGAAGGCGACGAGGTAATCTCCCCCTGTCCGATAATGGGTAAATGAGTCCCATCAGCAATTACCACTGACTGTCCTGGTGGAATCTCCCCGTATGCCATAAGTCTGTCTCTGTCGCGGCAAAGATGGTGTGTTGCACCAGAGTCCATGATCCAATCTGAGACATCAGAACTATAACATGATGGAAAAGCACAAGCACTACCTGAGGTGCTAGCAGTGGCAGAAGTACTGGCAGCAGCTGAAACAACAATATCCAAAGGGCCTCCTGGAGAATCTATAGAGACGGGAGGTATAATATCTCGCAATCTCGCAACAAGCTCCTCAAACCTCTGATACGAAGTAGATGCCGACGGAGATGCAACATGCTCAGCTACTCCCGCCGAGGCTGAAAATCCATGCTTAGAATAGCATGTATCCTCAGCATAGCCTGTACGATGACAAAATATGCATGACTGATAAAAACGACCAACTCGACCATGAGGTCCACGACCACGGAATAAAGAAGAACCACCCCTCCCTCCGAAAGCAGCCATCGCCGAGGGTGGTGGAGTAGATGCACTGGACGAGACAGAGATACAACTAAGTCTCCGGTAGACTTCCTTCATAGGAGGAATGGTAGCATCAACAAGAATCTGTGATCGAGCAGCTTCATATTCAGCATGGCCTCAAATTTCAGCGAAATTCGATCGAATTTCTGTTGAATATCGATATCCAGTCGAAATCGAAATTCGACCGAAATGACCGAAATATGGTGGTCCTAGTACAAAAAATGATCGAAATGACCAAAAGTCTAGTCAAAATTCCACCGAAATTCCACCGAAATTCTGTTTTGGTCGATACCGAAATGGTGATCGAAACCGAAATTTAGGGTCTTGATATTCAGGATCATGGGCAATAAGTAGGACCCCCACCATTGTAGCATTCCTAAACGTCTTTTGCTGCTCGGGGGTGGTCGTGAGAGGAATAATACTGTATAGTTTCTCAAACATCCCCCGTAGGGATGTATACAAGAAGTGGAGTGGCCGCCCATTCTGCTTCATTGTGAATATGTCATGCTGAAACTGTAAGATCTTGGTCTCATTTCGCACTTGTGAATATGTTGCCACCAGTATGTCCCACATCGCCTTAGCAGTGGGATGGTGGAGAACATCATTAGCAATCTCCATCGACAACGTGCCTGACGACCAGACCTTGGCGTATAAGTCATTAGCCTCCCAAGAGGCATAAATCCCAATCTTCTCTGCCGGCTCTTCCTCAGTAAGAATGTGCTTCTTACCGTTCGACTTCATGAGGCTCATGAATTGCATCGCCCAGAGCTCATAGTTCGTCCCATCCATTTTGACGATTGGCGCAGGACCTTTGAACGCGCCTATGAAGGGCATATTGACCTTGTTTTCTGACATATCACTGGAGATGAAGAACTAAGATTTGTAGATCAAAAGGCAAATGTCTACATTGACTTCATAGGATTTGAGTGCATATGTAGACTTTACACACTCAAATCCATATGGACGACGAGCGAGACGACTACGGTGAGGCCGGCCGAGGGAGGGGCCAGTTGGGGTGGGCCGGCTATGTGGGCCGACGAGTGAGGGATGGCGGAAGGGGAGGAAGGGTTGGCGGGAGGGGGGTGTGGACCGACGGGAGGGGCGGCAGGAGGGGGCGGCGGGAGAGGTGGAGAGGGTCGGTGGGTGGGTCGAGCAGCGAGGAGCAGTCAGGTGGGCGGCGACATCGAGAGGGAAAGAGAATGGGCTTAGGGTTTTGGCTCTGATACCATGTTGGTGGAAAAGATTATCTTATTCTTTTAAAGAACCCTAGGCTCTCTTATATAGAGATAACCCATGTGTAAATTACATAAGATGGTATAGAGAAAATAAAAAAAAGCATAAAAGATACACCAACTACATAATTATCTCTACAATCGCCTCTGAACGATGATCAATATGAGTATCATATTGATATATTTTAGATCGGGTTTGGATGCCCGGAATTTTCGAGATACAATTTTGGTTTATTGTTAAATTTTACGATTTTAGAATATCAAACGATTTTTGATTGATGAAATGTCGTTTCCGTTGGTCTTGTTTCATCCATTCGAATTTAATGGTGGTCTTGGTTTGTTTCGCAGTTTTTGAATTTGCATCGCCATGGCACGCATTACGATGCGCTTGGTTTTTGGTCAATTTCGCCCGAATGACTTTTGATTCATGTCCGATTGATCAATTTGGGTTATTTACCATTGATCAACAACTTTATTGGGTTAATCAGACCCAAATCGGTTTGATTTCGGGTTTATTTGGTTCTGGATGTTACAATTATGATTTCAACCAAGGGAATGGTATAATGCATGCCAAAATCTGTTTTCTCTTAAGCCCATCAATCACAATGGTCAGGATGGTTGGTATATTGTGTAGGCAATGGGTGAGGTAACATGTGAAGACAACAACGATGATTTCATGTGTTTCCTTAATTAATGGCGATGGAAGTGAGGATTTAAGCAGTGATGGTGGCGATGCTTGTGGTCGTTCAAGCGACATAGGCTTTAGGTGGTATTGCTAGATGAAAGAGTTCTATAAGAGCACATACAACAATGACTGAAATGCATCAGCGAAGACAATGAGCACCCTTGATCGGTGGCGACATGAAGAAGGGGTGGTGGTAGAGGGTCTGTTAGTTGTTAGGGAAAACGGGAAATTGTGGCAACAACGTTGGTATGGGTATAGGGGTTGACGGTGGAAGTGGTAGAGATGGTAGTGAGGGGCTAGCGTGTGGAAGGGTTTAACGATGGCAGGGGGCACTGGTGGTGTTGAAGGGAACTTAAATCAGCTTCGTAATGGGGAGGCGGTGGCATCGAAGATGGTGGGGGGTTTTTTGTTGTTGTCACTGGAAGATTTGGTAGGTTAGGACATTTTGACTTCAAATTACGACAACACGATTTCATTGTGTTTCAGAGATTGTACAAGGCATGACTTTCACAATAATTTTGTTGTGTCTTGTATATTAGAACAACTGTTGAGTAGATTTGAGAATGCCTATTCTATTTCTCTATGACAACTTTTAGAACAAAATTCTCTTAATCAATGCTTTGTCGAATGACTCGAAGAATCATGAAACCGTGAAATGATTTTGTACGCAATGCTCCAATAATACTTGATGCATATAAAAATCCGCTTAGGAAAGAGAATAAAGACTAGGGTTCAAATCCACTTAATGGTCTAGTGGTAGTACAGTGTGTCTACCACACAAAAGACCAGGGTTCAAATCCCACTCTTGCAGTGGTTGCATTAGGTAGTCGACGGCCAGCGTAAAAAATAGTCGAATCTTTCAACATGGATTTGAGCAAGAATCCATATAGCCGACCCTACTTGTAGTGGGAGAAGGCTTAGTACATTTTTTAGGAAAGAGAATAGAGACAGTGAGAGAAAAGAAGAAGCATGCTTGTTGAAAGGGATTTTGAAAGAGAAACACAAAGATGTGCAGGATAGAGGGAGGAAGAAGTGTGAAGAGAGGTGGAGAAAAGTCCAATTTTTTGATAAAACTTTGATTGTCCCTTATATTGTACCCATAAGCCTCTTTATATAGGGGACATGGATTGCAAAATAAATACTCAAAATAAAAGAAAGCTTAGCAACTGTATCCTACCCCTAAATTTACTCAACTTAAAACTAATTAGATATCACATGCAATCTCATTTATTCAAATAAATAAAATTACAAAGATTCAATTGTATGAAAATAAAGATGACTACATCTAATTTTAATTAGAGACCTTAATTGGACACAGATAAACGGATAACGCCCCTGATTTTTCCCTAATCTCAAAATTCACGATGCATCACTCACTCTCCCATCACCCCTTCGCTCACGACCCATTTGGTTGAGCTTAGTTAATCTTTTATTCTAATTTTAAACAAACAAAAACCAAAATATTCAAGATCGAAGAAGTATTTGAGGAAAGATTATTTAAAAGAACATGGCTTTGTTGGATTAAGGTTATTACCTAAATTCGATTTGTTTGGAAGCAAAGATTCCATGTAGTCGACCCTATTATATGTCGGAAAAGGCTTGGTTGTCACTGCCGTTATCATTGATCTTCCGTGTACGCGTCGTAAAGTGTTAGGAGACCACTGAGCACGACCCATGATTGATCTGAATGAACTTAGTTTCTTAGAATGTTTTTAGAATGTTAATCGAAAGGTTTGAATGCTGGCCTTTGACTCTGTAGGATGGTGACCACAACCACCTACTCAACCACAGTATCATTTAACTTGGTTTGAATATGGGAAAGTGTTGATTTTGGTTGACCATAAAGTGCATGACATGGAAAGGTGTTATACATTTATCTCAGCTGAAGTAGTTTGTCAGTTGACAATCTTCACATCATTTAACAGTGCTTCCATGGTTCGCAAAATGTTTGATGACATGCTATTTCCTTCAAAAATTTCCATTGAGGTGTACTGATATGAAAGTATTGACATGACAAATTGTAGGAAATTTCCTTCAAAAATTTCCATGGTTCGCAAAATGTTTGATGACATGCTATTTCCTTCAAAAATGGTCAGTGGACGATATGAAAGTATTGACATGACAAATTGTTGAAACTAATAGGAGAGGCCTTTTCTCAGATAGAATACAAATAAAATGGAAGACAAAATGCTATTGTATTATAATTTGGTACACATTTTAAGATGTCATTTTTGCCTCTTTTTTTCCTAATACGCATGGATTGTCGTAACAATTGATTAATCCTGAGCTATCTCTTGTTCTGATGACTAATTGTTATCAGATAATGTAGGTTTTGGTTTACTTGCTGTAATACCACGATTTAATCCTGAAATCATTTTCCTGTTACTCTGTTTGATGGATGTGCAGGTTTCTGTTTCCAGTTTTGCTCATTGTAATCAATGATGTATTTGCTTATTTCTTTGGATTCTTTTTCGGAAGAACTCCATTGATCAAGCTATCTCCAAAAAAAACCTGGGAAGGGTTCATAGGTGCATCTGTTACAACCATGATCGCTGCTTTTGTGGTGAGAATCTTCATACATGAGCCCTTTGAATTAATAATTACTTAATTTGTGAATGTATTTAATGCAAAATTGATTCTTTTGGACATAAGTTAATCGAGTTTTTGAATACATTACCTCTATGACCAAAAAACTGGACGAGGACTAGCTACAAAGTTCTGGACAATGCTGCTATAACAAATGACTTGTATTTTGGATGGAGTAACCTTATCCACTCCAGCTCTAGAGCAACACACCATCTAAGTCTGTAATAACAAGGGGCAAGGATTGCAAAAATATACAATAAGTTTTTATCCCCTTGAAATAGACATCTAATTCTGTTCATTCCATGACCTACTTTTCACCGACCCTCTTACAGTCTCTCTCAGCTCCTTGTGATTGTCATCCAGTAAACTAGTAATAAAAAAAGTCCCCAAATAATACAAGGTAATCCATCATGACTACTTTCCAAGAGTTTCACAAACTCAAAATAACCGAAAACATCTGCAACAAAGGATCTAGCTTTTCTAGACACCATGTCATTGAGGTGCAGCTGTAAGGTTCATAGTTTCGATGCGGATGTATCCTATCCACATCTCTTCTATAGACACTGCACCCCCCCCCCCCCCAAAAAAAAAACCCCAATGTATGTCAGTCCTGTAATTATCTCCAAAAAGGATGTTTGTCTTAATCCACAATTACTCAGAAGGCACAGATAAAAGAGCAGTCAATGGAAATGAAATCTGCAACATTTTATATGCTTGAGAAACCAAACATTTACCCATCATCTACTCCCAACTATCTGTAAGGGACCATTTTATATGATAATCCCTTATCTATCTGTTGTAATAGGTGGAAGTGTTGGTTGAATCTAGGTGAATAAAGATCAGGCTCCATTCACCACTCCTTATCAACAGGGTGGAGCATAGGGCTGGGCCAGGGTCCTCATTTCCTCAAAAATTTGGAGCCAGGCTGTGCCGTACTCAGACCCACAAAAACTCGACAAAATTTGGTGGTCTGAGGTCCTAAATCCCTAATTCACACATTCACACCTATGTTAATAGCAAACCGTGCAGATGACCAACATAAGAGATCAGGAAAATCACAGGCGGTGCGACCTATGTTCAAGCTTCTCCTCTGCATCCCACGATGGCTATCCCTCTATACAGAGCCTCATCGGTCGCATGGCGATGGAGACCTACCACTTTAGGTGCTACAAGATCTCTGCCACCGAGGTCATCCATACCTCTAACATATCCTTCGTCTTCGTTAACAATAGTTCCGTCATCCTTGGTGATACATCCCATCCGCTTGCCATAAATCCATCGTACTTCTATTTCTTCATTTTTTACAAAATTTTGAAGCAAATGATCGAGCAACACCTCTATCTTTTGATGTTTAGATAGTAATGATCGAATTTAAGGTCGAGTTCAGGTATGACAGTCTCTTGTGTATATGGACCATGCTTATTTTCTCAAAGAGACGAGTTGTGGACTGATCTCCGACAAGCAAGAAGTACTTTTCTGGGAATGCCTTCATTAGTTGGGGGAGATTTCAACGTCGCCCTCCCATTTTCTAATCTCCCTTGATTACGTGGGTGATACGATTCTGGTTCGGTTGATTTTACAGAGTTGATTGCTGAATTGGAACTCTATGTGTTAGATACTTTTGATACTAAGTATACTTGGAGGAACTCTGGTTCCTGCTACTGTCTTGATCGTTTTTTGGCGTCGCCAAAGTTGCTGGAGGAGTTCCCCCTTTTTGGTACTTCAGCAAGGATTCATACCAGGTCAGATCGTACCTCACAGGTATTGGACTCTAGTGGAGATGCAACTTCACAAGGTCTTCTTCAGGTTCGAATGTGTATGGCTATAAATTTTATAGATATGGTGTCTAATCACTGGGCATCCATGGTGTGCTCGAGGTCCATGATCTTGTATATGGCGTAGAAACTCACTTCCCTTCGTGGCAGGCTTTGTTTGTTCAAGAAGGAGGTTAGAGATGAAAGAATGGTGCGTCGAGCTGAGGCGGAAGCTTGAGATCAATCGACTTGATGGGTTGGAGGATGACAAAGATCTTATAGTGGAAGAGCTAGGAGAGAGAAAGGCGACTCAGAGTGTTGTAGCTTCAGAGGATAAAAAGAGGGTAATTGAGGGATGCGAATACGACTACTTCCATAGAGTGGCTAGTGGAAGGCATCGATACAATTTGGTTAGATCAATCGTTGTAAACGATACTAGAGTGGAGGGAGATCATGAGATGGGTTGGGCTATTGCTGACCATTTCCCTGATTTTTCAAGATGGTAAGATGGAAGGCCATGGAGATGGACGGGTTTGGGGGCTAGTCAGCTTTCCAGACAACATGCGGGCAACTTGGTCCTGAGCATCATGGAGGAGGCGAAAACAACTGTATGGATTTTAAATGGAGATGACACACATGGACATGATGGATTTCTTGTTTTCTTCTTTGAGGAATTTTGGCCAGTGATTGGGAGAGAAGTTGTTGATGTAGTAGTGGAATTTGTAGGTGGTAATGCAGGTTTAGAGAGGATTACCAGGGCCCTCATCTTCTTACTCCCAAAGAAGGGCGTGGTTGTACACATAGGGGATTACCGTCCAATTTCTTTATCCAATGCTCTTTATCTGATTATACAAGGACCCTGGCAAATAGATTGAACAGAGTGCTGGATTATATCATTTCTCCTCTACAGTCAGCTTTTGTTTCGGGCAGGCAAATAAAGGACAACTTGGCAACGACCGCAGAGGTCATTGCAGATTGGAAGAAATGTAAAGTTAAGGGCTTGCTGTGGAAAGTGGACATCTCCAAGGCTTACGACACGTTAGACTGATGTTTCCTTTGGCCGCACTGACAAAACATGGTTTCTAGGATATTGGGATTACTTGGATGAAGCGATGCGTTACCACTGCTTCTCACTCAATACTCGTCAACGATTGTCCTGAAGACGGGTTCTTTTAGCCACAAAGAGGAGTGCATTAGGGGTGTCTCCTTGCACCTTTGCTTTTTATTGTCACGGGCCGTACGACTGATATGTTACCTTGTATGTAGACCTGGCGAACAGGTCGGGGCCCCGCCCAACCCGCTCATGGGCTGGGCTTGGACCAAGAGATTTCATGAATGGGCTGGCCCGTCCCGCTCTTTGGCCTGCTCGTCAACTTGGCGGGCCGTGTAAATGTGCCATAAAACCCGGCCCATACATATAAAAATATGGGTTTAAAATTTACATTTTAGATACATATAATATAATTCAAGTTTTTGTTTTATGTTGTCAATATTACATCGTATTTTATAGTTTACATGCCAAGTAACACCTGTTATGATTATTTAGATTTAGAAAAATTAGATGATGCTAAAAAACTTAACTATCTCTATAAATTAGACTAAAAAATTAAGAAAAAAATACTTGACATTCGGTCCATGGGCTAGCCCGATCGAGACCTAGGCCGGCTTGGGCCTCGGAGTATGGCCGTGGGCTGGCCTGACCCAGGCCTTGGACATGGGGTTTTAGAACCCTAGCCCTGGCCCGGTCTAGCTCGTACTTTGGCTAAGTCTACTTGTATGGTTGAACATGTGTTGAGGCAGGGGATCACTAAAGGTTACTCTTGAGGAGATATAAGCACCCTCTCTTACAATACATTGACAACACCATCTTTTTCATTGAAGGTGGCAGAGAGGTAGCTAAGGGGATGGCAGTAATGCTCAAGAATTTTGGGGAGCTTTCTGTGTTTGTTCTCAACCACTATAAATCTACAACCATCCCATTTGGCATGGAAAATCTAGAGGCCATAGCTTGCAGTATGGAACTTTGGATGAAAAGAAGGTCCCTTCCTCTTTGCCATCTTGGGTTGTCGTTGTCGAGTAGCATGCTTACGATTTCAGATTGGCTTCCTTTGATTGAAAAGCAGCAACAACAACAACAACAAAGACTTTTCCCACATTAAGTAGGGTTGACTACATGGATTCTTTGACTCCATTCAGATCTATCTTGGAAAGATGGAAAGAAAATTATCAGGATGAAGGGTGTATATTCTGTTTCGAGGAGGACGTCTAGTGTTTATAAAGGTTGTTCTTTTTGCTATTCATGTGTTCTTTCTGTCGGCAAGACTTCTTCCCGTAGGTATTCGACGACGGCTTGAGTCGATAATGAAGAGATGCTTTTGGGGAAAGTCGGGATAGGATGGCTATGGATTCCATCTTGTGGATTGAGAGATGATAACACAATCTAAGTCTAGAGGAGACCTTAGGATACATCGCCTTGATTCCATGAATGAGGATCTTATTTTGAAGTGGGTGAGTAGGATTTGAGGGAGAGGTGAGGACCTAGGTTGTAGACTTATTCTCCACATTTACAACATCTATACTGATGGGAACCTTGTAGAGCGTGCTTGTTTTTTCCCATCGGCTTTTTGGAAGGGGATTATAGCAGTTATGCCATAGTTTCCTGATATTTTTTGCTTGGTTCTTGGTAATAGCGAATGTTTTGCATTCTCGAATGATAATTGGAGAAGTACTGGTTCTTTGGCAGAGCGCTTCCCCCAGCTTTTTGCTTTAGCTACTAACCATGAGGCACGCACAGTGGACTGTTGGATTGATAGGAGTTGGATGCCTTCCTTTTTGAGGGATTTTACGGACCATCGCATGAAGGATTTTATGGCCATGTTACGGAACCTGAATGGCATTGAGGGTCCGAGTGGCGGGCATGATCATTGGGTTTGGAAAGATAATATGTTGTCACTGAATAGGGCATACAAAGTAATGGCCATGACTTCTCCTTTGGTGGAGGGCAATCTATTTCGTGATTGCAACTTTGTTTGGAGTTTGAATATTTCTAGCAGAATCATCATTTTTTGTGGCTCTTCGGAAAAAAACGCATCCTGATGAGAGATTGATGCACAAGATTTTTAGTTTGGATTTCATGGATTACCGCATCTGTGGAGTGGAGATTAAGACCCCGGACCATCTTTTCTTCCGACATAACAAGACTTCATCGACTTGGTCTGAACTTGGTATTATATGGGTGAATCTTAATAGTTTTGAAGTTGTTTGGGATTCTCTTTTTTTTACGAAGCACAACCCAAATGAGAAACTTCTACTACCAGTTGCAGCTATTTGGGCTTTGTGGTTAGCTAGGAATGGTGCAATATTTAGTTCTCTATGCTTTTCTATTGATAATGTAACCTCTCATGCCAAAACTCCCCTCGAGTCTTGGTTGCTGTAAGTATTTCTGTTTCTTTCTTATTAATATATTTGGGACGGGCATTGTTGGAAAATATAATGCAGAAGTTTATCAGAGATAAATATAAAGAAATATGAACACCGATATTTTAACGTGGAACCCTACTTCCTAAGGAGCTGGATGAAACCACGGGAGAATGCCTCAAAGGCCTGATATATGCATTGCACTTTCTCACTGTATACAAAGGGTGAGGGGCTTCTTATATAGCCCTCACTGAGTCTCCACATCTCAAAACTCGTAGATGTGGGACTAAACAACTGGATATGTTAAATGGATTCTGGAGTGATCTGTTTACCCATCTCCCACATAAGTGACACATACACAACATACCCCAACACTCCTCAAGTTGGAACATGCAATGTTCAACTTGGCCAAACAAAAAGAAATCTCAAACTCAGGCTACAGAACACTATAGACAATATCAACTCAACGTGTATAACCGACGGCTATTGTCGAGGACGTTGCTTCTCATGTCGTGCAGGTGAAGAGGACCAAACAAACTGGAGTGTGAGTCAAACTGAGTGTGCTTTGTACTGTGTCTGTCAGAGCCACTGAAACTGAAAATGAGCCTCCACCTAGAGAACTCTGCCTCGTCACATATAGAAGACTGGATCATGTTTACAATTGCTCCATCTCTGAAAGGGCCGAACTGAAAAGCTGTGGAAACGTCCTCGTCAGAGCCCACAGTCACTGGAGAATGGGGTTTGAAAAAGTCTCCTCATCGGAGAATTGAGTCTCTCCCATACTGACTCAGAGAATGAGATCTCTACTCTGGAGTCTCTATGAAACCACATGAAAACCCTAACCCACATGGCATAGGGAATGAGATCTCTACTCTGGAGTCCCTATGGAGCACATGAAAACTCTGAGCTGACCAGAAAAGATAGGGACCACACAAATGATGGCACACATGTGCACATCGAACTGAAGGACTCGGAACCAATCATCGAGTTTAAAACTGACATCTGTAGAGTCTGGAAAATTTGACTTCTGGACTGGAGAATATGAATCTGAAATCTGTCATGTAGAACTCTACACAGTACTCCCCCTTTCTCCCATACTTGTCGGAAAACAATGACATCGACAAAGTTGGGAGACGACAAAAAAATTGGGAAATTAAAACATCACATAAGTCACAATTTCTCAAATTTTCTTTACAATCAATTTTTTAAATCATTGTTTTCGGTTATTCATTCATTTTTTAGTAGCCTTCTCATATTTTTTTAAAAACAAGTCGTTTAACATTTTTTCGGCTTTTTACTTCCTTTTTTCTCGTATACGGTTTTTTTACGCACCTCTTTTTAACATGTTTTTTCCTCGAGGCATGGCCAATGGGCCAAACCAACAGCTCAACCCAAATAGACGTTACAAACTGTGGACACACCTTTTTTTACGGCTATTCATTTTCTCTTTTTTTGTAAAATTTTCCTTGGCTACTTTCCTTCTTTTTTTAATAGCCAACTCATCTCTCATTTTTGTATATTTTTCTTACGTACGGCTTTTCTTTTGTACGTGCCTTTTTCAAAAGATTTTTTTCCTGAATTTTGTGTCAATTTTGGGCCCATATCTTTCTCCTTTTTTAAAATGGATCCTTTTTTAAGTGACGACCCACTTCCCTCTCCTTTTTATTTTTTTAAACCTTCGGCCCACTTGGGGCTTATAATAAAATATTTTTTTTTAAAACCACAGGGGGATTACCTTTCACGCAGAACTGCAGACCTGGAGCGGGTGCCTGCGGGAGCTCAGCTGGATCTCGCGTCGCCTGCGCGAGAGAAGTGGATCGGAGGGGTGATGCCGCTGGGGGTCGTGGAGAGGTGTGCCGCCTGCGCGATGGATAAGGGCACACGCAATGGAAGGTAGCACTGGAGGAGGCTCCGCCTGGAGCTTCGTCTTGCACGAGATGGAGGAGTGACACTTGAAGGAGGAGATGGTGGAGCCTCCACCGTCGACTGGAGGGTGGAGTCTGCCTGGAGACGTAGCGATTGGAGAATGGAGAAGTGCATCGGTGAGCTGGAGAGATTCCACATGCTGGAGGTGCTTTCGCACGAGCCTCTATCTGAGGCGATGGGGTTCCGGCTGCCCTGGACTTGGAGGGTGCACACGAGGATGTTCACCGCTGGCGGTTTGGGGCAACTCCTCCTGGAAGAAGGAGATGCGACCTTCATCACCTCTACTTGCTGGAGAAGAGGCGTTGGAGCCTTAAGAAGGGGTGAAGGAGGCCTGGGATTGGACTTGAAGATGCTGGGGCCTTCGCCTTGAGCATTCAACACTGGGGATGCCGTCTGACGGTGCCTCTAGGCGATGCTGGACAATCATCGATAGAGTTCCCTTGATAGGATGTGATAGGGTTCCTTCATAGGGTCCTGCCGCCGCCTTGTCTCTGAGATTAGGGTTCCTATCCGGGGATTAGGAACCCTAATTTTCTTCATATTGCACGATCTGAAGAGATAAAAAAAGGAATATTCAAAGCAGAAGTTCTAGGAACAATCCTCTCATAACATAGACAATAATCTTTAACAAATAAATCTTCAAGAACAAGAACTCCAAAATCAAATCTCGAATAAAGAACTTAAAATCTTAGAGAATCGATCCGCCCTGATACCATGTTAGAAAATATAATACGGAAGCATATCAGAGATAAATATAAAGAAATATGAACAACGAGATTTTAACATAGAACCCTACTCCCTAAGGAGCGGGATGAAACCACAGGAGAACGCCTCAAAGGGCTGATGTATGCATTGCACTTTCTCACTGGATACAGAGGGTGAGGGACTTTTTATATAGCCCTCACTGAGACTTCACATCTCACAACTGGTAGATCCGGGACTAAACAACTGGATGTGGTAAATGGATCCTGGAGTGATCCATTTACCCACCTCCCACATAAGTGACGCATACACAACATACTCCAACATACACTATAGCGTATTTCCCATTGTTTTGCTTATTAAAAGATAGTAATGATCGAGATGTGAAATAATATGAGCTAAATGTGATGGAAAGGAAAGGTTAAGAAGTAATAATTAAAAGCAGTTTCTTTTTTTGTTTGAAATAATATAACTCCAGAAATATAAAAAAACTAAAAAATCATTCAATAATGCAACCGGGCCTTGCCCAACCCGAATCCGGCCAGAAGTAATGAGCATTGGATCGGTCACATGTTCTCAATTACCCATTTTTACTGAACCTTGGGCTATTCAATAACCAAAAAATGTAGGCTCAAGTTGGCCTTTTTCATTTTAGGCCATGTCGAGTCCACTGCTCTACCGTACTTCTCGATCCATAAAACAGGTATTCGGATGCCAATGTTCATACATCAATTTAGCACCATTAGTTGCATAAACATATCCTTGAGGAATTCTTGATCAACATGAAACCGAAGAAATGAGGCAATTATGACATTGCATTATGATCGTCATTATAGAATATCTAGGCCCTAACTTCTTGGTTGCAAGACCCTTGCCATTCCCTAATGATTGGAAAACCTATTTAGATAAAGTGTATCATTTATCATCCTTAAGTTCTTGATCTAAGGTTACCATCCTTCTGCATACAATATCGACTTGTCTAGAGGGACTCCCCTTACCTCTCATTGTTGAGCTTCTCTATATTAGAGCCTATTTTGAATATCTACTTTATGTTTTTCTTTCCTTAGTTTTCATGTTCTACCTTAAGGGGTATTTTTTATTTATCCCTTTCCTCCTTTACAAGGAAGGGATCCCTTCACCCACATAATATACAATACATAGATTATTCTTTTCCAAACTTGCACATGGTATCAGAGCCCTAAGTCTTGAGACCCAAGAGAGAATTGTCTCTCTCTATCAATCTCTCTCCATTACCCTACGTAGAGCTCAACATCGCCGCTTTCTTCATCGCCAACATCAATTCTAACATGCCTCCATTGCCAACAGATCTCCAGCACCCGTTCTTTATCATTGTCAGTTCTTCTCCAACACGACCCACTAGCACCACCTCTCTCCTCCTGTCCATCGCAAACGCACCTTCAACACTAACACGCCATGTTCACAAGCGCTCCTTCAACACACCTCACCATCACAAGCTCCCTCTAGTATTATTGTCTCGAGCATGGCCATCAACACTAGCAACATCGTCGCCTCTAGTTACAACCGACACTTATACCTCCAACACTTTCTATCTAGCAACAATCGAGTACCAACACTAGCTTGCCAGTGCTGATCTTCCACTACAATGCGGTACCTCCAGATTTATATATTTATTATCTCTTCGTTGGTGTATCTAATCTTGTCGTCCCCACAAAAATACATGATATGAAACATATAAGATGATCAGTATCAATGTTCATAAAATCGGTTGCACAGACCGCATATGCCCATGCGACATGCATATCGAACCGATTATATGAATCAGTGCATCATGCACCCTAAGCGCATATGTGGTCCACATATGCCCCGCATATCCCGCATACTGCTTTCGCAACTTGGTGGCTCAGTCTCCAGCAGTTTCAACTCTCCAATCATCTCATTCGAGGTTTTTACCTCTGTAACTCTGCCTCTTCTTCCATTCAACTGTAATAATTTGCAATGCATTTGTATACAATTGCAATGCATTATGCCATTATGTATATGCAATGTTTGCTTTTGTATAATTTTCATGAATATATGCAATGTATCGTCTAATATTTTAATATATGTCGATTGAGGTTTTGCTCGTGTATTGCAAATATGCATGTATATGTATTGAAGTTTTGTTATGTGAATCATATAATATGTAAAATTTTTAAGGCTTAACTTTTTTTTGATTAAATGTTAGGCAATTAGTGGCATCTACTCAACCATCTAACATGAAATGTCTTTTCTTAGATTTCATTTAACTCCACTTTAATACATAAATTCAGTAGTAATATTATTTAAAGATATGTATTTATTTTTATATCAAAAATTAACACCACACAAAATCGCATATACCCTGCATATTTCTCCACATATCTTTTATTCAGTATTTGATGACATGTCCATTCCTGAACCTTGATCAATATGCATTGAGTGATTCATTGTTTGACCTAGCTTGCATTGAAATTGATTGCTTGTGGTTCGAAGATTTATGAAACGTGCCGAAAGTCATTAATTCTTTTGACTAGTGAAAGTGAAATGAAGAATCATTTCTTAATACCCATCATCAAATTGGATGGGTGCAGTTGTGTGCTTTGATTCCAATCACTAATGAATGTGCTTGAAGGTGGTGACAAGGAGCACACCATTACTGATGAGAACTACAAGAAAAATTAAACAAACTTGCATTATGGAAGAAGGATAATGTTAAGGTGAAGGCATGGATCATCATATCATGAACAGTTGCATTCAACATATTGCAATTGATATTGTGCATTATAAGACTGCAAAGTGCAAATGGGTAATCTGTAATAAACATACTCTGAAGAAAAGAATATGCTCAGATCCTTCAGATCTATGTGGAGATGTCGCAGATGAAGCAGAATGGTGGACCTCTGTCTCAATACTACTCTGCTATGACTTCAAGTGTCCAACAATTGAATTGGTACATGCCAGCTTTTCTTTGCGAGGATCGGGGTATTTTTAGGTCCCAACTTATGGTTGGACTTTTTCCTGGAGATATGAACTTTTGTTACGAAGCTTCTCGTTCTCAAATAATTACTTCATCCGAATTTCCCTCCATAGAGGTTGCTTTTAATAGATTGAATAAATTATCTATCTCCTTGCTTGCACATTTAGTTGAGACCATGTTTGCCATAGTTTCATCATCCGAAATAGGTAGATTCACATTCTTATGAGGTCGAGGGCATGATCATGTACACCTAGGCGCATTAGATCCCAATGTACGTTTTGTAGCCGAATTGATCATACTGACGATTGTTGTTGGAGAAAATATGGTAAACCTCATGTTGCTCATCAGGACATCTCTAACACAACATATGATTCTTGTACCATTTCTGGGGTGGACGTGATGATTTGTCCACAAACTTAATTGGCATCAAGTACCATCTCCATAGAGCTCTTCTCAGTCTAATGGTTCCCACATGGAATTAGAAACGACAACCTTTGCTCATATATAAGGTATATCTCTGCGATGTTTTGTGTGATGATTTGTGTTACCACTCCTAGTGTCTTGTGGATTCTAGTACATCCCACCATATTTGTCGCAATAAGGATCAAATTTCTTCCATGCGTGATGTTCAACTTGGATGCACCATTCTAGTTTCAAATGGGAGGTCATCACCGATTACTGGCCTTGATGATATTGAAGTTGCTCCACATACCCCACTCATGTTTCGTCCCACATGGATGAGCGGTGGGACTCCGGCCTATTTTGTGAGGCTATATAAGGAACCCCACACCCCCTATACTTATTGAGAAATTCAATAAATCTTCCCCTTTGAGGGCTTCTCCTGTGGTTTCATCCTGCTCCTTAGGGAGTAGAGTTCTACGTAAATCTTCGTGTTCTTGATGTTTATTATTTTGTTTATTGATTCCGCTTCCGCTTCTCAGTACCAGAGATCTGAGTATCCACTGCTAGTAAGATCCTCTCTTGTGATGCAGAAAGACCCCTCACGCAAGTAGACATTGGCCCCCAAGGGGAAAACAACCCCCAAAAAGTGTTTAATGAAGAAAGATCCGAGACAACAACCAATTCTTTCCATAAGGACATCATCTGACATCGAGGCAATCAAGTACAGGTACTTCACGCCTAAGGAATCAACGCCTGAAGGCGACTCTGTCCTCACAACAGGGGTCACCCAAGGCTGCCACACCTTGCGGAGCTTGCATTGCCGACGCAAGTGGCCCACTCCTCACAATTGTAGCAATGAAATCTCGACGCTGGATAAACTAGATAGCTCTGTCGTGCCCGACGACTGCGAACGACCTCCCACCTACCTCCAACATCAGCCAAACCTCTACCACAACAACCATCACCTAACATGTTGGCATAAGAACACCTCGGAGCCCCAACACCAATGGGGGAGTACCCTTCGTTCACCCCTCCGGACAACGGGTGGCCTCAAGAAAAAAAAGAAGTGGAGACACCGATGACAACACATCAGTTTCAGCACTCCCAGTGGGGCTTGTAGCTGGAGAAGGAAGCATCGACGCAACCACAACCAGAGAAGGAAGAACCTGCAAAGGTGCAACAGAAGCAAATCGTTCCAACAACAAAAGAAGAGGGCTCACAGCAACGCTAAGGACTGAAAAACCTTCGGGCGGAGGTCCCTCCAACCCAAGCGAGTTTGGAGGAAACCCAGTAGGTGCATCGGTAGCTGCTCGACCTCCTCCGAAAGTGGTGCGAAACCACCAGGTGGCACGACAGAAGAGCCCAACCACCTCTCAGAAACCACCTCGCAACTATGGTCTCACCTCCCCGAGTGGAAGCCCCCTTCTCCTACCGAGCAGAACCCCTCTCATCTCTCCAAGTGGTAGTTCTGTCCCCTCCCCGAGCTGCGATACTTGTAGGACCCATAGCCCTCATTGGGAGAAAACATAAAGTTATTATTCCTTGAGCGCTAAGCTCTGTTATACAGGGAAGACATATGTGCAAATTACATAGAGTAGATAGAAGAACATGAAAATATGTATAGGGGGTACATAAATATAGAAAATATCTCGACCCCCCCTCAAGATGGAGCATAGATATCTATCATGCTCAGCTTGGATGAACATTTCTAGGATGGCCCTCTAAGTAGAGCTTTGGTGAAGATGCCTGCCATCTCCCTGAACTGACAGGAGATGTAGAGATGAAGCGCTTATGAATCATGTCGCGTATATAATGACAATCAACCTTAATATTTTTTGTCCTCTCATGAAATGTTGGATTATTAGCAATGAATAGTGCAGCCTGATTGTCGCAATCCAACAACATTGGAAGAGGAACATCTATATGTAAGTTTGTTAGGACTGCTCGAACCCACATCATTTCTGTACATGCATGTGCCATTGCTCGATACTTAGATTCAACACTAGATCTAGCAACAACAATTTGCTTCTTACTTTTCCATGAGACGAGAGAATCTCTAACGAATATAGCAAACCATGATGTGGATTTCCTGTCCTTTGGGCATCCTGCATAGTCTGCATCTGTGCATACTGAGATAGTCATAGAATCACCCCTTTTAAATAGCAGTCCTGCACCTGGAGATGATTTGAGATATCTTAGTATCATCTGTATAGCATCCATATGGACTTGACGAGTTTGTTCCATGAATTGGCTCACCCGACTGAATGCAAATGAAATATCGGGTCTAGTAATGTAACATAAAGGAGCTTTCCAACCAGTTTTCTGTATCTTCTCTTGTCCACCTCATCAGTATCATCATCATAGAGCTTCATGCTTGGATCCATGGGTGTAGTCGTAGGTCGACATCCAAGCATACTCGTGTCACTCAACAAGTCAGTGACATACTTTCTCCGAGTCATCACAAACCCCTTTTTATTTCTGGCAAATTCCAATCCCAGAAAGTATCTTAGGGCTCCTAGGTCCTTGGTAACAAATTCAAGATCCAGAAATTCTTTTACCCTCTTTATTCCTTGCATATCATCTCCTATAATGAGTATATCATCAACATACATCATAATAGCAGTCATACCTCTGGACGTTCTCTGTGTAAAAAGATGGTGATCTGCATTCGACCGTTTGAATCCCTGTTTTGCAAACAAGTCTGAGAGCTTCTGGAACCACGCTCTAGGACTCTGCTTAAGGCCATAGATTGCCTATTGAAGTCCACACACCTGTGAACACTCCCCCTCAACAACAAACCTCGACGGTTGTTGCATGTAGACTTCCTCCTGAAGATCACGATACAAAAAAGAATTCTTGACATCCAACTGAAACAAAGGCCAATCTCGCATCACATCAACTAATAAGAGAATACATAAGGTAGAATGTCGAGCAACAGGAGAGAACGTGTCAAGATAATCCACGTCGTATGTCTGTGTAAACCCACGGGCAACCAATCAAGCTTTATACCTATCAATAGTACCATCGGCATTCTGCTTCACCGTGAAAACCCACTTACAACTGACTATAGACTCCCCAGTAGGGGTGGGGCTAAGGCTCTAGGTACCACTCGACTGAAGAGCACCCATTTCTTCTCCCACAGTTAATTGCCACTGACCGTCCTACAAGGCCTCATGATCGTTCAGTGGAACGGCCACGACATATATTGCAACTGCAAACTTCCGGAAATCACTAGTTAAACGATAAAGGAGGCCATGGATGCAATAGGATATGTAGCGCAACTGCGCCTTTGCTTCCGAAGCGCAATGGGTTTGTCCAACTCAGTAACCTCCACACATGTCTCCTGTACAGATCCCTGCTCAGGTAGATCACCAGACCCATCGTTAGAAAATATGTATTCAAAGCATACCTCACGTGTACTAGATGATAAGCGGTGACTATGAGCAGAAGTAGACCGACGAGTATATTGATGTGTCAAGGGTGGAACTTGGACTATAATAGGTGGTGGTGGTGGAGGTGATAATGGTGGTGATGGTGGTGACAATGGTGTCGATGATGATGGAGATAATGATGGTGGTAGCATGTATATTTCATCATCAGAGTTTGAGGAGGCCAACCGATCACCTGTAGGAGAAAAGTACATCATTGACTCAAAAAATGTGACATCAACACTAACATAATACTTCCTACACTGTGGATCATAACACCTGTACCCTTTTTGTGTTCTGGAGTACCCTACAAAGACAAACTTGACAGCCTTGGAAGAGAACTTGTCAATACTTGGAGATAACTGGTGGACAAAAGCGACCGAGCCAAACACACGAGGAGTAAGTGAGAATAATTCCTTTTCAAGAAAAGCAAGAGAGAAAGGAATTTTCCCATGTAAAACTGATGAGGGCATGCGATTAATAAGATAACTTGTCGTAAGGACATCATCTCCCCAAATTGAATGTGGAACACGACTCTGAATGAGAATAGTTCGTGTAACATAAAGTAAATGACGATGCTTCCTTTTTGCAACACCATTTTGTTGGGAAGTATAGGCACACGATGTCTGATGAATAATACCTTGAGTTGAAAAGTAATTGGAAAGGGAATGAGTACATAATTCCAAGGCATTATCAGTTCTCACAAATTTTACATAAGATGAAAACACATTTTGTACTTTAGTGATAAAAGTTTTAATAACATCTCCAGCTTCAAATTTATTCTGTAATAAAAAAACCCACGACATACGAGAGATCATCCACTGCAACAAGATAAAACATGTGTCCTTGATCCGGAGCACGACTGGGACCCTAAATATCTATATGAAACAACTAAAAAATGGAGCTACTGCTCTGACCCTGCCGATTGGGAAATGGCGACCTATGATGTTTTCCCAACTGACAAGCCTCACATTGAAAGGACGAGTGAGGAGAAATCTAAGACAGGACACGACATATTTTCTGGGGCGGGTGATGACCAAAGCACAGGTGCCACATGAAGGAGGAGACATGTCCAGCAGAAAGAGAAGAAATGCCAGCATATGGAGTCCGGGTTAACCGATAGAGGCCACCTTGCTCACTGCCACAACCAATCACCTTGCTCGTAAGGATGCCCTGAAATACTAGTGAAGATGGGTCAAAAATAGCTCGACAATGTAAATCCTTTGTAATCTGACTGATAGATAACAAGTTCATAGAAAAGTCAGGTGCATACAACACATTCTGTAAATGCATAGAGGGTGTCAAACTAATCTCCCTCTGTTTTGTAATTGGGGAATGAGTCCCATCTGCAATAAATACTGTGCGTCCTAGAGGGACACGTTTATATATTGTAAGTTGATCCCTGTCTCCGCACAAGTGATGCGTGGCACCGGAATCCATAATCCATTCAACTACATCGGATCCACAACTGCTAATGAGTACATAAGTACTACCTGAAGTGTCAGAGGAGGCTGCGACAACCACATCAGAGTGACTCCCAGGGGTTGAGGAAGACATGACAAGACTGGGTGGAGGTATAATGTCTCTCAATTGTGCTACAAAATCATCAAACCGTTGATCCTCAGAGGAGGCAGCTAGAGGCTCAATCTGCTCAGTCACACGAGCATAGGCAGGAAATCCATGCTTATAGTAGCATGTATCTTCTATATGTCTAGAATGATGGCAGAAGGTACAGAGCTGACGAACACTATCTCCTCTACCGCGAGGTCCTCGTCTACAAAACTGAGAAGAGCCTCCTCGACCTCAAGAGGCAGCCATCATTGAAGAAGTCTGACAGGAGATGGAGGATGTAATAGTGATATGACTGAGCCTATGAAAGGCTTCCTCTATTGGAGGAATAGTAGAGTATGCCAAAATCTGAGAACGGGCCGCCTCATACTCAGAATCAATGGCTACCAGGAACACACCAACCATGGTGGCATGCGATAAGTCTTCTGCTGCTTAGGGGTAGATGTCGGAGGCATGAAGTTATAGAGCTTCTCAAACATCCCACGCAAGGATATACATATCAAGTGGAGAGGGTGTTCATTCTGCTTGATATTAAAGATATCATGATCGAGCTGTAGAATATTTGTCTCATTCTTCGCATGTGAATAAGTGGCAACAAGAATATCCCACATTGCCTTGGTTGTGGGTTGATGAAGTATATCATTAGCGATCTCTAATGCAAATGTACCTGAAAGACAAACCTTGGCATAAGCATCATCCGCCTCCCATGAGGCGTTAACCCCATTCTTCTCGGTCGGTTCTTCCTTGGTAAGAATGTGTTTTTTACCTGTAGACTTTGTCATGCTCATGAATTGCATATCCCACCGTTCATAGTTTGACCCATCCATCTTTACTATAGGCGCAGGACCTCTGAAGGTACCTATGAAGGAAACATCGACCTTGCTTTCTAACATGACGACTTGAGAAGACTAGAGGTGAATACCAGACACGGGCTTGTCTACACTGATATAGAGAGATATGATTGCATGTGTAGACTCTTGCAACCAATCTCATAAAAAACTAAAAACCTCAGTGACGGCGACTTTAGGAGAATGGAGGTCAGCCCCCGTGGAAGGGAGGGTCGCGAGGACCCAGGCGTGCGGTTGCGAGGTGCTTAGGTGGCGACAAGGGCTATGCAGGAGGGCAGCAAGGATCATGCGGGGCCCAGACGGGGGCGGCGAGGGCCCAGGCAGCGGTAAGGGGCGGCGGCGCCCTGCGTGGAGAGGAGGAGAGGAGAGGGAGGGGCTTCGGGTTAGGGTTTCGATGCTTCGGTATAGGACTATTGCTCTGATACCATTTTGGGAGAAAACGTAAAGTTATTTATTCCTTGAGCCCTAGGCTCTCTTATATATGGAGAGACCTATGGAAAATTACATAGAGTAGACAGAAGAAGAGGAAAATATGTATAGAAAGTACATAAATATAAAAAAAAACTCGACAGCCCTAGTTATTAAAAGCTTCCTATCTCTCTTTCTTCCTCCTGGTGCCAATAAGCAAATACTGGAAGTCAACATATCACCAAACTTGTATTGCAAACTGTTGCCGCTCAGTCGGTCTGTCAATTCATGGCTACACCTCACCCAAGTTCATTGGGATGTTGTAGTGATAATTATAACCTTGAGATATTTGAAGTCTGTGTTTTTAACATGATCATTAAGGCATGTTTTAAACAATAATTACACAGATCCAAATGAATTAAAATAAAAGCATTACAGATTAACATTAGTTTAATCATACATTTCACATTCATTATCCGATTACATAATGCAAACAAGAACCGATTGAATAAATGAAAATAGGAATTAGGGCGCGATCCAGGAAAGGTAAAGTAACAAGGAAATTACTGCAAACAAAATAGAAGCAAGGTTAGTTTAGAGATCACCGAAGCGTCCAGGAAATAGACTGTCCTTAGAAAGGATATGACCCTCACAATACCGATGCGTAGGATACTGGCGATCCACTCCCAGGATACGACGGCACACGATCTTCGTCCGCGCACACCGACGAGACTGTCCTCGAAAATACTTCAAAGAACTTGTAGCCGAAGAATGAAGCGCAAGTCACAGATGCAGTGGGAAGAACAAAGAGCAAAAGCGATAGGGAGAGAGTTTTCTTGCATGAGAGGAAAACAACGTCAAGGGAGGAATAATAAAGAGACTTACGTGCCCTAGCATGTGGTGCTTTCCAATATCCAAAAATGCCCCTCAACGGGTGTGTCCCTTTGGATTTCGAAATCGCGGTTAAAACGGATCAAGTCAGATTCCCATTGTGATCGAATCCAAATTAATCCGTCTGATTAATTTAATCGATGAACCAAATGAAACTTGCAGCAAAAGTATCAAGATCCGAGATCCGAATTGACTCCCCCGAACCCGATTCCGAGCCGGAGCCGAAGGCGGAGCAGATCAGAGCGCGCGCATGTGTGGCCCTCTATTCCTCCTCCCTACTATTACTACAAGAGCTTGGGGTGTGAACTCATATATAAGTCCACTAAAAATTTAGAAACACTAGATGTGGTACTAAACTTTCACCCATAACTTTCCTTGTTTCAAATTTGGGAATTCCCAACTTCCTCTCCAAGTCATTTGGTTCCCAATTGAAACCAAATTAATTCCTTTTGTAATTGCATAGATTTTCCGATTACAACCTAATCGAATATTTTAAATACAACAATCCCCCACGAATTCACCAATTTGAAAAGAATATTCAAAGAGAGTTAAAAGACATCTTTCGGTTGCCACTCTTTGCTTTTAGTAAAGGTACCTTCCGATTTGAACCTCTACCTAAGTTTAATACTTTCACTTTAACACGAACGAAGTGAATTACGTCTTGAACTTCAGACCTTGGTGTAAAAGTATACGGTAGAAACAACAAAGCGTTGTTCTTGATACAATCTCCAGGGTTGGTGCTCTTAAAGGCCATGCACCCTTATCCTATTTCATGAATGTGTTCAGAATAGACCCTCTTCCTTTGACTGTAGCCCTCAGTAGCACTCACATAGGTGGCGTTCTCCAAGGATGCACTGCTAACATCCTACTCTCATGCTTGAACCCATTTAAAGCCTACACTCTTCCTAAACTTGCAGTTTGTATGGCACTCAGCTTCCAGGGATAAGACACTCATGCATAAGTGTTAGAGTAAAGAGTGCCAACCAGTTCTCCAAACATTTTGTTAATACCACATTGAACCTACTCTATGGGATCTCCACTCAGATAGGTTGGGTTGCTTCTGTAGAAGAACTCCCAACGGGTCTCAGTTTCATACCAAGCTTAGACTTTAGAACTAAAGATATATCAAGTCCCTTAGTCAATGGATCTGCCTTGTTGTCTTTGGATCCAACAAAATCCACAACCAATACTCCTCGAGACACCACCTTAACGTCTCAAGTCTGATTTGCATGTGTCTTCTCATTTTTTGATTGAACTTGGAACTCTTGATCTTGGCAATTATGGCCATGTTATCACAATGTACCGAGATAGCAGGAACTGGCTGACCTACCATGGGAATTTCAGACAGAAGTTTCCTTAGCCATTCAACATGAATTCCAGTGGTGTGCAAAGCACACAACTCAGCCTCAAAGGTAGATCGAGCTAGAATTGTCTGCTTCACAGACCTCCAGGAGACTGTACCGCCTCTATGGGTAAAGACATATCCAGTAACACAATTACTCCCATACTCATCTATTTTCTCGATCCAACTTGCATCACTATATCTTTTTAGTACAAATGGATGTCTAGCATAATGCAAACTAAGGGAAATAGTTCCCTTCAAGTACTTCAGTACTCGATACAGAGCCTCCCAGTGAGTATGATCAGGACATCTATTATATCTACTCAGCCTTACAACCGAGAATGAAATATCATGTCTCGTGCAATTCGCAAGATACATTAAACTTCCATCACTTGTGAATACCTTAGCTGAGCTACAGGTACTTCGCTCTCAATGTAGTGAGATTGAGAAACTACAATCCCATTAACTGACATTGTCAGTTTGAGACCCAAGATTAAATCAGCAATACCCATGTCCTTCATCTCAAACTTTCTACTTAAGAATGCTTTAGTCTCATTAATAATCCGCATATGTAATCCAAATAACAATATGTCATCAACATACAGGTATAAGACAATACATTCATCACCTTTCACCTTGGAATAGACACACTTATCGGATTCATGAACCTTAAAGCTAGATGACAAAATGTTTTTGTCAAATTTTTCATGCCACTGCTTTGGTACTTGTTTCAATATGTAAAGGGATTTAACAAGTTTGTAAACCTTTCCTCATTCCCAGGAGTCACAAGTTCATCAGATTAATCCATATAGATCTCCGCCTTAAGATCACCATGCAAGAAGGCGGTCTTCACATCCATCTGGTGGATAGAGAGATCATATACAGATGATAATGCTATGAGCATCCGGATTGTGGTCATCCCAGTCACAGGGGAATACGTATCAAAATAATCGATACCTTCCTTTTGTTTAAAGCCCTTGGCAACTAATCTGGCTTTATACTTTTCAATTGATTCGTCAGACTTAAGCTTTCTCTTAAACACCCACTTGCACCCAATGGTAGAGTACCCTTAAGGTAAATCAACCAACTCCCAAGTTCCGTTAGTCATAATGGAGTTCATCTCAGATTTGGCGGCTTCATTCCATTGGTTTGCTTCTGATGAAGCTATGGCTTCCTTGTATGTTGGTGGATCACCCTCGATTTGGTAAACAACAAAGTCGCCACACAGATCCTTAGCTATCCGAGGTCGTTTATTTGAGGTCGTTTACTCCTCCTTGGCTCAATCTCTTCTGAAAGATCATTGTGTTCAGGTTGAGTCTCAATCCTCACATTCGTTATTCTTTCCACTTGATTTGGCAAAGACCCTGATGTGGATGTACTCTCAATGGTCAGATTCTGAGGAATCCCAATTTTCATAAGGAAAACATCCTCAAAGAAGGTAGCATGACGGAGTTCAACAATAGTGTTGACATCTATGCCTGATATCTCAGACCGAATTACCAAGAACGTATATGCATAGCTATTTTTCAAGTAACCTAAGAAGACAACATCAACAATTTTAGGACCTAGCTTCTTTCTCTTGTGTTCTGGGACTGTAAACATATATTAGTTTACTTTGTATTTCTCTGTTATTTTTTCTTTTCTGCCGTATGCTTTATGTAATTTACCCATAGGCTACTCTCCTATATAAGAGAGCCTAGGGCTGATGGAATAAACTTCTTCTATTTTTCTCAACATGGTATCAGAGCGACAGTCCTAGACCGGAGTTCTTGAAACCCTAACCCTATTCCTACCCCCACCCGCGTGCCTCTCTCCCCGCCGCCGGCGCCAACTCCGCGCCTCCGTGCCTCCGCGCTTGCGCCTCTCGTGCGTTGCGCGCTCCTTGTGTCTGCGCACCCCTGCGCGCCCTCCAGTGCGCCCTCTAGCGCGCCCTCGCGCTCCTGTGCCTGCGCACCCCTGCGCGCTCTTGTGCCATTTAGTGCGCTCCAGCGCGCTCCAGCGCTCTGTGCACCCTTTCAGCGCGCACCTTCGTGCCCACCAGCGCGCATCTTAGCGCTCTGTGCGCGTCTCACGTGCGTGCGTCCCTGAAAGCGCATGTGCGTGTGCCCCTGAATCCTACACGTCTCTAGAGCGCACAACGTCCACCGAATGGGTTTGGTTGCTTGAAGTCTACACATGCAACTAAACCCATCTATGTCCGTGTAGACGAATCTTATCTTTAGTCCATCGCTCCAGCCTTCGGTTTCCAGTATGTCAGAAAGTAAGGCGGATATTCCATCTATTGGCGCCTTTCGTTGTCCAGCGCCTATCGTAAAGATGGATGGTACGAACTATGAACTGTGGGCGATGCAGTTCATGAGCATGATGAAGTCAACTGGTAAGAAGCACATTCTTACCGAAGAAGAGCCTGCTGAGAAGACTGGAGCCAATGCCTCATGGGAGGTCGATGATGCATACGCCAAAGTCTGGTTATCTGGGACTTTGGCGATCGAGATTGCCAATGATATTCTACATCAGCCCACGGCCAAAGCCATGTGGGATATTCTGGCGGCCACATACTCTCAAGCGAAGAATGAGACAAAGATTCTGCAACTCCAGCATGATATATTCACTATAAAGTAGAATGGTTGCCCTCTACATTCTCTCTACACATTCCTACGAGGGATGTTCGAGAAGCTATACATCTTCATGCCCTTGACAACCACGCCAGAGCAACAGAAGACCTACCGGAATGCGACTATGGTGGGTGTTTTCCTTGCTGCACTTGATCCCGAGTATGAGGCGGCACGATCCCAGATCTTGACCTATTCTACTATTCCTCCCATGGAGGAAGCCTTTTACAGACTGAGCCGCATCACCGTCCCTTCTACGGCCACAAATCAGAATGCTTCAACCATGGCCGCCAACAGGGGCCGTGGATTTCATCATCAGACCCGTGGACGTAGACCTCGTGGCAGAGGAGGCCGTACTCGGCCAACATGTACCTACTGCCATCGCGTCGGACACAATGAAGACACATGCTACTCTAAGCATGGATTTCCTGTATCTGCACGAGTCGCCGAGCAGATAGAGCCTCCATCTGCTGCCTCTTTGGATCAACGGTTCGATGATCTAGTTGCCCGTCTAAGGGGCATTATTCCGCCATCTGGCCACTACCCACTACTGAGAATCAATCTGATGCTGCTGCATCTGCCTCTGCGTCTACCAGTGCATCAGGTAGCATACTTGCATTTACCAGTAGTAGATCAGATACTTTACCTTGGATTATGGACTCAGGAGCCACACATCATCTATGTGGCGATCAGAGTTTATTTACAGGATACACTCAGATCCCTCCAGGCCGAACAATGGTCATTGTCGATGGTACACATTCCCCAATTGCTAGTCAGGGGGAGATTAGATTGACATCTTCTATGCAACTCAAGAATGTGTTACATGCGCCTGATTTTTCAATGAATTTATTATCAATCAGTCAGATTACAAAGGATTTACAATGTCGGGCAATTTTTGATCCATCTTCTCTTGTTTTTCAGGACATCCTTACGGGCAATGTGATTGGTCGTAGCTATGAGCAAGGAGGCCTCTATCGCCTCAATCAGACTCCTTTTGCTGGAACTTCATCCCTACCTACTGGACCCGTATCTCCTATGCTGTGGCATCTGCGCTTTGGACATCTACCGCTTCAGAAGTTGCGTCGTGTGTTACCCTAGGGTCTGCCTCACACATCCATCCAATGTGAGGCTTGTCAGTTGGGAAAGCATCACCGGTCTTCCTTTCCCAGTCGTCCGGGTCGGAGTAGTACCTCCAAGTTTGAGTTATTTCATATTGATATCTGGGGTTCGAGTCGTGTTCCTGATCATTAGGGACACAAATTTTATATAGTTATTATGGATGACTTCTCTCGTGTGTCATGGGTATTTTTGTTGAAAAATAAATCTGAAGCAGGGAATATTATTATCCATTTTAAAAATGAGATTCATAATGTTTTCTCCTCATCTGTTAAAATTGTGAGAAGTGATAATGCCCTGGAATTGTGTACTCATGTCCTAGCCAATTACTACTCATCCCAAGGGATTATCCATCAGACATCCTGTGCTTATACCTCTCAACAAAATGGGATCGCTGAAAGGAAACATCGCCACTTACATGATATCACCAGGTCACTTCTTATACAGAGTCATGCTCCTTATTCTTACTGGGGTGACGCGGTTCTCACAGCATGCTACCTAATAAATTGTATGCCGTCCTCTGTCTTAGGTGATCAGATTCCTTTCTCCCTTATCTTTCTTGGTAAGGATCTGTTTTCCCTTGCTCCTCGTGTGTTTGGTTCGGTTGCCTTTGTCCACCAGTTGTCTCCAGGTACTGACGAGCTCTCTCCTAGGGCTGTCAATTGTGTGTTTGTTGGGTACTCCAGAACTCAAAAGGGGTACAAGTGTTTTGATCCATTGCGCAGGCGGTATATTGTTAGTGCAGATGTTACATTTTTTGAATCCGTAATGTATTTCTCATCCTCAGGTGATCAGCAGCTACCTCCACCTACTACCGATGCCATCTATGTGCCACCACCACCAGTACCACCACCACCATCACCACCAGCTCCTCTACCTTCTATTCCTGTTTCACCACTACCTTTTCATTATACCCGCAGGCCTACTCCAGCTCATGGTCAAGACTCATCACCTAGCTCGCCTAAGGTATGTTCTGAAGATATTACTCGTGATGAATCTAATGATGTTTCGGAGCAGGATGTGTTGCAGAGAGCAGATGAGGACACGACTGATTTAGATGTTCCTATTGCTATACGCAAATCGAAGAGGAGCTGCGCTACATATCCTTTGGCAGCTTCTGTGTCATTTGAACGACTATCTGGGGACTTCAAGAACTTTGTGGTGGCCTTGTCAGCTGTAGATATTCCACGGAATTACCAAGACGCTCTGAAGGACAGTAGATGGCGTCTAGCAATGGAGGAAGAAATGGCAGCTCTTCAATCTAGAGGAACTTGGAGTCTAGTTCCTATACCTGCAGATGTGTCCCCAGTGAGCTGCAAGTGGGTATTTACAGTCAAGCAGAATGCGGATGGCAGTATTGATAGATACAAGGCTCGCCTTGTTGCTCGTGGCTTTACACAGATATACGGGGTGGACTATCTTGATACATTCTCGCCAGTAGCCCGTCATTCTAACCTACGGATCTTGTTGTCCGTTGTTGTTACTCGTGAGTGGCCACTATATCAGTTGGATGTGAAGAATGCGTTCCTATATGGTGACTTACAGGAGGAAGTCTACATGCAACAACCACCTGGTTTTGCTGTTGAGGGGGAGTGTTCCAAGGTGTGTAGACTTCATAAGGCTATCTATGGCCTTAAGCAGAGCCCCAGAGCATGGTTTCAGAAGCTCTCAGACCTCTTTGAAAAACAGGGATACAAACGCTTTAATGCTGATCATTCCTTGTTTGTACAGAAGACTTCCAGAGGTATTATTGCAATTATGGTTTATGTAGATGACATCTTGATTACAGGAGATGATGCACAAGGGATAAAGAAGGCGAAAGAAAAGCTGGGCAGCGAATTTGTTATTAAGGATCTTGGAGTCCATAGATATTTTCTGGGTCTGGAATTTGCCAGAATTCCGTATGGACTAGTAATGTCGCAGAGAAAATATATTACAGATATGTTGAGTGAGACAGGAATGCTTGGGTGCCGGCCTGCTACAACACCAATGGACCCTAGCATGAAGCTATATGATGATGATACAGAGGAAGTGGACAGGAGAAGATATAGAGAACTGGTGGGCAAACTCCTATACGTCATTATTACCAGGCCCGACATAGCCTTTGCTGTGAATCGAGTGAGCCAGTTTGTGGAACAACCACGTCAGGTTCACATGGATGCGATACAGATGATACTCAGGTACCTCAAGTCATCTCCAGGCACGGGTCTATTGTTCAAGAAAGGCAAGGTGATCTCCATCTCAGCCTGTGCAGATGCAGATTATGCAGGGTGTCCCAAGGACAGGAAGTCCACCTCTGGGTTTGCGGTTTACATTGGAGATTCTCTAATCTTATGGAGGAGAAAGAAACAAACGGTGGTAGCCAGGTCTAGTGCTGAATCTGAATATAGGGCTATGGCTCAGGTTAGCACAGAAATGATGTGGGTAAAGGTTGTGCTTACATATCTATGTATGGAAGTCCCACTTCCTATGACCTTAGAATGTGACAATCAGGAAGCCTTGTTCATTGCAAACAATCCAGCATTCCATGAGCAAACCAAGCACATCGAGGTTGACTGTTACTTCATACGTGACATGATTAAGAAAGGATTCATTGCTACATCCCATGTTAGTTCAGAGAATCAAACTGCAGATATATTCACCAAGGCATTACTACGAGGCCCATTTCAGAAGTGTGCGTCCAAGCTGAGCTTGGTTGACATCTATGCTCCATCTTGAGGGGGAGTGTAAACATATATTAGTTTACTTTGTATTTCTCTGTTATTTTTTCTTTTCTGCCGTATGCTTTATGTAATTTACCCATAGGCTACTCTCCTATATAAGAGAGCCGAGGGCTGATGGAATAAACAACTTCTTCTATTTTTCCCAACAGGGACTAAAACCTTAGCGAGTCAACGCTACACTTTTAGATACGTTAAGCTTGGTTTCTTATTTCTCTAAAGTTCAAAGGACACTTTTCCTTATGTCTTGGAGGAACCCTATTCAGAATATGGCAAACAATATTCAGGACTTCTCCCCACATATAGGTTGGAAGTCGAGAATTCTGTACGAGAGTATGATCATGTCAGTTAAGGTTCTATTTTTCCGTTCTGCTATCTCATTTGATTGTGGTGAATATGGAGCAGTAACTTCACGAACTATGCCAAACAACTTACATTGTTCATCAAACAAGTTAAAGGTGTATTCACCCCCTCTATTTGACCTAATACATTTAAGCATTTTTCATGTTTGTGTCTCAGCCTCATTATTAAATATAAGAAATTCTTCTAAGGCTTCATCCTTGGTTTTCATTAGATCATAGCATAATCTACTGCCATCATCTATAAAAGTGATGAAGTATTTCTTATTGTCTCGGGTCAACACATCATTAAACTCACAGACAAGGTTTTAAAAAGCATGAGGCGTATCGAGGCATTTTCCCAGTATTGCCTCGAGGCATAAGTTTTGAGGAGTATCGAGGCGTAAGCCTCGCTCGTGAAAGAATTTTTTTTCATAAAACATAATAATTAATCGTAATTATAATATTCAAGTTCTAAAAATTAAATAGTTATGATTAAATACATAACTCCATGACATTTCAAGGCTAACATCATGGTTTAACATCCAAGTTGTTATATAACTCTCTTTTTTGGACTCTAAATCTATAAGGAGTCAAGTAAACATGGATATGCAAGCACAATAATGGGTAACTCTCTGCAAAATTTAAAGTCTTGAATAAATTTTAACTAAGGGGACTGGATGTTACACAAGAGACATACTAAAGGGTAGAGGCATTAGATTTAAGGACTGAAGACCCAATTTTTGTTCATGTTGATTTATAAAGAGCATGCATAATAAAGTAAAAATAAGCCTAATACTTCAATAAACTAAAAAATGTGTTTCAGTGAATTGTGAGCTTAAGGACTTGAAAATACTTGTCTACGAAAGATGAAAAGCCCACAATCAAAAAGAAAAGAAATAAATATTGTAGAAAAAATAAAAAATCAGCACACAAATGAGGCAGCGCCTCGAGGCACGCTTCGAGGTGTACGCCTCATAAGCCTCGAGGCGCACATCTCACTGAGACTATATGAGGCTATAGCCTCGAGGCATTTTTCCTTGAAAACGCCTCGAGGTGCATATTTAAAAACAATGCTCACAGATATCCATGTGCACTAGATCTAAGATCTCGCTATCTTTAGAGACATACTGAAAAGACTTCCTAGGTGTCTTAGCTTGCACACATATTTCACTTTTTTAGTTTTATCTATAGTGTGTTTAGGGATCAACTCTAAATTCATCATTCTTTTAGTTGAATTCAAGTTCACATGTCCCAATCTACTATGCCATAGATCATAAGATTCTAGATTATTAAATACATGAGACACATAATTAGAACATTCAGAATTTGAAACATTCATTATATCAATGTTTATTGAATCACATCTAATTCTAAACAAGTCAAAGTTTGCCAAATAACCTTTTGCATAAAAAATGTCATGTCTCGGAATAACAACTTTATTACATTTAAAGTTTAATTCAAAACTATTTCTAACTAAGATGGAGCCAGATAAAACATTCTTCACATCAGGGACATGCAGCACCCTGTGCAAAGTCCAGACACGTCCATAGAAGAATCGCAAGTTGACTTGTCCTGACCCAAGCACCGTGGCCGCAGAATTATTCCCCATCTTCACAGTCCCGACACTGCAAGTTTGATAAGAAGAAAACAAAGTTCTGTCAGAACATATATGTACATTAGCTCCCGTATCCACGCGTCACTCATTTGGATCATGGATATGGTATAATTCAGGTTTTACAGAGACATACTCTTCGCTAGCCCCAGGTTTAACAGTGATCATACACTTGTGGACTCCCATCTACAGCCTTAGGTTGAGCCTTTAAGGACAGACAATCCTTCTTCCAATGGCCAACCTGATTACAGTGCCAGCAGGGTTTATTCTTTGTCTTTTTCTGTATTTTGCCTTTTTGGTTTCATTTTATTGTTGTTATTACCCTTTCCCTTCTTAACCCTTCGAGGTCATTAAATTGACCTTGGACTGAATATTGACAGGAACTACATGTTTTTGTTTCCCGTGTTCCTCATGTATGGCAATTACCACTATCAAGTCATCTATAGAAATTTTTCCCTTCCTATGTTTCAGGGTCATACCGAAGTCTTCTCAAAACTTGAGGAATTTTTCTATGATACACATGATCTGAAACTTCTCTGAAAGTTTCATTTCGGCATTTTATAGACCATGGAACATGAGTAAAAACTCGTGTGCTTCAGAAATAAATTTCCCTTCGGCCATGGAAAACTTTAAAAACTCGGCGACGGAGTATCTCAATACTGAGATCATAAGTATTATACTTCCGATCCAAATCTTTCCATAGCCCCTTCGTAGTCTGCATAGATGAATAATATACATCAAACAACGTATTGGACAGAGCCAACAAGATGCAACCATGACATATACGGTTGCGTTCCTTCGACGCAGATTGCACCTTCTGGTTATCGGGCGAGGGTTTTCCTTTTCCATTGTAGGACAGTTGGTTTCAACATAGAGATTAATCCTATGGTGGTTAAACAGATCTTCATGCATTGTTGCCAATGCTTCAGGTTCTGAGCATCGAATTTCTCGGGTATACCCGTCATATCCGCCCTCGATTTGAGCATTGTTTCCGGCATATTTTTAAAAACGGTTTCGAATATCCTCTCTAAGTTTGTTGTTAGCAATATCATCAAGACATGTTTTAAATAGTAATTACACGGATCCAAATGAATTAAAAGAAAAGCATTACAGATTAACATTATTTTAATCATGCATTTCCATTCATTATCCGGTTACATAATGTAAATAGGACGCGATCCCGGAAAGGTAAAGTAATAAGGAAATTGCGGCAAACAAAATAGAAGCAAGGTTAGTTTAGAGATCACCGAAGCATCCATGAAATGGACTGTCCTTAGAGAAGATATCACCCCCACAATACCGATGCATAGGGTACTGACGATCCACTCCAGGATACGACAGCGCACAATCTTCGTCCGTGGACACCGACGAGATCATCCTCGAAAATACCTCGAAGAACTTGCAGCCGAAGAATGAAGCCCAGGTCGCAGATGCGGTGGGAAAAACAAAGAGCAAAAGCAGCGGGGAGAGAGTTTTCTTGCATGAGAGGAAAACAACGTCGAGGGAGGAATATATAAAGAGACTTGCGTGCCCTAACGTGTGGTGCTTTCCAATTTCTAAAAATGCCCCTCAACGGGCGTGTCTCTTCGGATTTCGAAACCGCGGCTAAGACGGGACGAGTCATATTCCCATTGCGATCAAATCCAAATTAATCTGTATGATTTAATTTAATCGACGAACCTAATGAAACCTGCAGCAAAAGTATCGAGATCCGAATTGACTCTCCTGAGCCGGAGACGGAGCGTGTGCGCGTGTGTGGCCCTCCATTTCTCCTCTCTACTATTGCTACAAGAGCTTGGGGGTGTGAACTCATATATAAGTCCACCAAAATTTAGAAACACTAGATGTGGTACTAAACTTTCACCCATAGCTCCCCTTGTTTCAAATTTGGGAATTCCCAACTTTCTCTCCAAGTCATTTGATTTACCAATTGAAACCAAATTAATTCCTATTGTAATTGCATAGCTTTTCTAATTAAAACCTAATTAAATATTTTGAATACAACAATTTGCACCTGGAAAATGATTTCTCCTCAAATATTTGAATCCTCTGGAGATCTCAGCCCATTCCGATGTTGACTATGCTAGATGTCCTAGAGATAGAAAATTCACCACGGTGTATGCATTTATATCGGTGGCAATCTTGTTACATGGAGAAGTAAGAATCGAGCAGTTATTGCTTGCTCCAATGCTGAGTCTGAGTGTAGGGAACAACCCAAGTTACTACCGAATTAATGTGGATTAGGTCAATATAGAAAAACCTTCACTTACCTAACCTAGTCCTATAGTCATGAGGTGTGAGAACTCATCATCTATGTTTATTGCAAGCAATCCAGCTTTCTGTGAACGTACCAAACATGCGGAGGTGGATTGTCATTACACCACAGCATGATTTTATCGAAACTGAGCATGTTAGTTCGAAAAGGCAAACAACTCGTGTTTTTACAGAAGCCTTGAGTTCTCGCTTCATCAAGTGCATCTCCAATCCGAGCATGATGTAATTGACATACATCTGTATTCCAGCTTAATGGGTAGTATTAAAGCTTATTTTGAATATCTAGTTTCTATCCTTTTTTTCCCTTAGTTTTCATGTTCTATCTCAAGCGGTATATTTGTATTGTTCCTTCCTCCTATATAAGAAAGGGACCCCTTCACTCAGAGATTATACAATACATAGAATATTCTTTTCCAAACTTGCATGTACTACAAAAAAACTCCTTTCATCGTCCATCTGCTTTCTACTGCTGACGGGTTTTCAAAATTGATAGGTAAAAGAATAGGATACACAGAAGTAACAACATCGATCTGAAGAGTTCAAGTCATCCTTCACATGATAAACCATAACTGATCACCATTCCAATCCCCTTTTTCTTTTTCTACAACCCCTTTCCGTGAAACTATTGTAGCGCAGGAATCTACATGCCGAAGGCCAATATGCCATAGCCATTGAGCCATTTCGCATGGTTAAGATCTCCGTTTAGATCTTCCCGATGACCAAGATAGAAGGGGATAAAAATAGACTTGTGGTGGTTAATTAACAAACCAGATGCCTCCGATAAGATGTCGTAAAGATCCCTTACACAAGCCGTGTGGAACTATGTCTGTGTACTTAATGGATAATTGTTCACGCTTCAGAAAAGTTCTCTATCAGACCTATGTTATCACTAATTGATTTAATTCCAAGGGTATCACTGCCAAGAGAGTAAATAGTGGTACCAAAAGGTATTCTTGAAGACCCCTCTTCGTGGCCGCACCGACCTACCATTTTGCCTAACCATTCAAGGTGATGCAAAAGGATAACTTTTTATGTAACCAATCTTTTAATTTGGGAAACCCTGCTTATACAATGACCATAAAAAAATCATACGGTTCATTTTTTGTACTGTTCCATCTTCTTCAGGAGAGAACAGTTAGAAGAAAGTTCTTATGATAACAAGTCTTGTAACGAAAAAACATTTACTTAACCCATATTAGAACCTACAGAATTGCAAAACGTTTGTTAATATATTCTGCCATTAATAAAAAGTTCGGTAAGATATCATACAATCAAGTTTGTGTCTGCCTCATTCATGGCCCTCACAATTATGTTATTGGCTTGGATGGCCAGTCTGAAAGAAATAATATTGGAACCGTCATAGGCACTATGGTTGGTACTTGGCATTACAGTACGCAGAATTTAATGTTTTTTAAGAATTGAACTTTTTCGTTAATGGCCCTCACAATTATGTTATTGGCATGGATGGCCAGTCTGAAAGAAATAATATTGGAACCGTCATAGGCACTATGGTTGGTACTTGGCATTACATTACGCAGAATTGAATGTTTTTTAAGAATTGAACTTTTTCGTTATGGGTAAGATGTGAATCCCTGTTTATGGGTTGAAGATGCAATATTTTATGGAAGTCGACTACCATCTCATTTATTCTTTTGGTTTCTATGCAGCTGGCATATTACTTGGGTAAATACCCATGGTTTACTTGTCCTCGAAAAGTAAGTTGTATGCTCTTCTGGTAGCATTCCACGCGGTTCTATAATACTTTGCTTGCAATTTTAATCCTCTTTTGCGTACTCCTGCAGGATTTATCTACTGGCTGGCTTTATTGTGATCCCGGACCACTATTCAAGCCCAAATCATATGACTTAGCTGGATGGGTCCCTGAGTGGGTAAGTCCACCAGTTGAATCTTTAAAAATACAATGAATTAAGAGGCATGTTTCAGATTCTTCGTCTCTGTTCTTGCTGGGAATGCTTCTGTCGGTGTCTGAAGTGTTAAATTCTTGTTGTATCCGACATCTTTAGTTGCAAAACAATTTTTTACAGGTGAAATTCTATGAGAATCTTTGTACCAGAGTAGTTTTTATTTTTGAAATGCATAATGATGAGTTTTATAGGTTAATTATTATCCAAATTTTAGTCAAAAAGAAGTTTAAGGAACACAGTTCAAAGGAGGCACACAGTTTCTGTCACCAGCATTTTAATATAAGCTAGCTTTTACCCTCTCCTCTAGGGGATCAGGCTTTATTTTTTGTCTCCTTTTTGTTCTGCTGTTCTGCAGTTTTCTTTGAAGGAAGTATCTGTTCTGCCTCTACAATGGCATGCTTTAGCCTTTGGACTGTTTGCTTCAATCATCGCTCCTTTTGGTGGCTTCTTTGCAAGCGGTTTCAAAAGAGCTTTCAAAATCAAGGTGCTTTACAATAGCAAGCATTCCGTGAAATATAATTCATTGGAATCTTCTTGTGAAATTTGCTGTTGAAATCATTCAGGACTTTGGTGATAGTATTCCAGGGCATGGTGGGATTACCGACAGAATGGACTGCCAGGTAACGTCCACTATTTTTTACCCCTCGAAAATCTAGTGTTTAACTAAACCCCACCGTCGACATGGGCACAGAATTTGGCAGCAATAGGTTTGCATCACTAATTAGATGTGTCATTGTTTGCTTCTCCAATCAGTTGAAAAGAATATAATATATCTGATCGGTGTGTATTGCGCCATGTTATTTTTTCATCTTGATTTGCTTATATCATATTAGCTTGTTTTTTATATATGTTGTAGATGGTGATGGCTGTCTTTGCATACATATACCACCAATCGTTTGTGATGACTGAAAGCCTCCCAATCGAGCTTATTCTTGATCAGGTAAGGTCTTGTCTTCTTGATGTCTTTTTCGCGTTCTTCTCTTCGTTTTGCAATTAAACACCAACTCTGCAGATACTAAGAAATCTGTCGTTCGAAGAAGTGCAAATGCTCCACAAGCAACTTGGGAAAGTAATCCAAGATAGGATCTCAAGCATGTAAATGCCACATCATTGCATTATGCAAAGTATCTCGGACTTTGAACTGCGTAATCTATTGATTTGTTAGTCTCCCTCTGAGTTGAAGCCACCGTCAGCGCTTTGGTGATTCAACCTAAAGAAGAACAATGAAGCATGCTCAAGGCAATGCCTGCTCATGGCTGGGCTTGCTTTTATATCCCTAACAACGGTAAAGGTTCTTAAAACGCATTACCTAGGCATTTGTAATGCAGTTCTCTCATGCTTATCATGTAATTAGAAATACCAGTCAAGATTACAAACAGGTCAAGACTATTCAGTAACATCATTCTTGTTGCATGCTGCTCGTAGGTTCTACGGATGTGCACGATCTCATTTCGGGAAACTGAATGTAATTAGTTGATTTATTGTGGAGCTCTAGATTTGGTGTCTGAAAGCTCATTCTTGGATTAGACCTCCTTTCCGCAAGAAAGTGGTCTTGTTATGTATCTCAAAGCAGTCCTTTGTTCGTACATGAAATGATCTGAAATGTTGCTGCGATAAGTTTTAAAAAAATGTACATCTTCCCCGTCCAATAACAATTTTTCAGTGCTTGAATATCGTCTTATCTAGTTTGAGGGTTAGATTGCCTATAATGTGGGGCATCTCTTCCAATAATAATTAATTATTAACAATGTTCCATATATTACATAAAATTTTCCAGGTACATAAGATTCAAAAAGTTTATTATATAGGTTATCCACATGTATGTGCATAACATAAAGGTTAACCTTGTAAACTTCAAATGACCAACTAAAAACATCTTAAAGGACTTTAACAGGTCAGTTCCATTTATTGAAGGTACTATGCATTGGTGTGATAATGTCCCCAGTCACTCCAAGATGGATTTGGCACTGATGAGATAGATGGAATAGAAAGAATACTAGGTTAAAAATCCTCCTGTCGTTCAAGAGTGGTCTTCTTTAGTAGCATGAACAAAAATAGACTACGGGCGCTCTCAAATCATTTTTCTCTAGACATCGTTAACTAGATCCTAGAACTCCTTGTAGATAAGAATGAGAAAACCATTTAGAATTGAGGGACCTTCGTGCTTGAAAGATTTCAAAGACATTGTATTACCAGATTCCCTTTATTACCTCCATTGCCAAACTGTTCGCTATCTCATGTGCTTGAACAACATTGACAAAGTCTTTTCCCACAATTAAGTAGGGATCTCACGTGCTTGAAAAAAGCATAAAATTGAGGAATTATATGTTAATAATCAACACCTCCTCTAATTAAGCAAGCTTTTAGAGAAATATTTTTGTTAGCTTCTTTGAGAAGTCACTTCTAAGTTGGCTTCCTTGAGAAGTCATCTTCAAAGTTGACTTCTTTAGGAAGTCATCACTTTGTTCTAGTGTACTCCATTGGCCTCTATAAATTGGATCCTTGATGTTGGAGTGTAATCGACCAAGAGAAGAAAGAGAGAAGTAGAGTGAGTAAACCAAGAGAGTTAGAGAGTAACAAGTATTTTGGAGAGGAAAATATAGAAAGCTTGAGTGATGTATAATTAGAGAGTATAAGTGAGTATATGTATATGAAGTGATGTATATTTTCGGGTGTTGTATCATATAATGGTGTATCATTAATGTATGTTTTAGTGTATCATTATATTGTCCTTGTAGTCTGATTTCAATAACTGGTATCAGAGCCATGTTAAGTTCCTAATTAGTAAGGGTACCTTTGTATGTGTGTCCGGTCAACTCCTAAGTTTTTTGGTAAGGGGAAATTCTGTCCGTGTGCAGTCAGGGACTGTAATCAGGAGAGGTCTGTGACCAACTTCGTTGTGCGAAGGAAAAATATAGTCCCCCCCCACAAAAAAAATGACGGATCCTTTCAAATCAGGTTTCGGGATTTAGATACTGAACGATCACAGTTACAATCATTGGAAGATCTGCATCGAATCTTATCTACAAGTACAGGATCTCTGGGAGATTATCGGAGGAAACGATACAACACCACTACCAAAAGAGAATGTTGATGCCTTAAGGAAATGGATGATCAAGGCTGGTAAGGCAACGCTCATATTAAAGACCACGGTCAAGGAGGAGTTGATCGAGCATATCCGAGAAGTTGCTACACCAAGGGAAGCGTGGGACACACTTGCTATATTGTTCTCACGCAAGAATGATGTTGGACTTCAACTCTTGGAGAACGAGTTGGTGTCTCTCAAATAAGGAGATATGACAATTAATCGGTATTTAAACAAGGTACGCTCTCTTTGTCGTGAAATCTCACAATTAGATCCAGAATCAAAGATTACTGAGTCACGAATGAGAAGGATCATCAATCATGGATTACGATCGGAATATGGTGCTCTCGTAACATTCATATCTGGTTGGTCTAAATAACCAACTCTCTTAGTGTTAGAGAGTCTCTTAGCTAATCAAGAGACTTTAGCCAACCAAATGGCTGGTATGCCAGTAAAAGCTGGTGAAGAAGCACTGTGTTAGTGCACATAAATGAGGGAAGGTGCAAGAATTGCATCAAAAAGATTCAATTCCTCAGTGGAAGCAACATTCTCAAAAGCCCTTCAAGCTAGGGGAGCTTCATATGGTTGATCACAAAGGCCAAATGATTCTTTGCAGAAAAAGAAAAATGTAGAATGCTTCAACTACAGACGAAAGGGGCATTTTGCACGAGACCATAGAATCAAGAAAAAGACAATATAGAGCAATGTTGCAGTGTCAAACTATCACATACAAGATCTTAGTGAAGAAGATTGGGAGCAATAAGCTTCGATGTCAATTATCCAATAAGAAGAAATGATGTTGGCATCAACCATGACCAAAGGAGTCGATTATGACAATGATTGGATTGTGGATTTTGATTTCTCCAATCATATGATTGGAGATAAAAGCAAGCTCAGTGACTTGTCCGAGTACAAAGGAGGGCAAGTTGTTGTGATAGCTAACAACTCAAAGCTGCCAATATCCCATATTGGCACTACAACTATAGTGTCACGCTTCAACTCTAAGGAGGTGTAGTTGGAGCACGTATATCATGTACCATGTATGAAGAAAAATCTTCTCTCCGTATATAGACTTACATATGCAGGGCATTATTTGGTGTTCGGGCATGAGGACATGTGAATGTATCGAAACTTCAAAGTACTTGATGCTACCATCATGGAGGGAAGAAGAGTTAAGTCTACCTACGTTATGTCAACATAATCTACATACATAGATAATACAAAGAAAAATGAGATTGTGGATATTTGGCATGCTAGTCTTGGACATGTGAGCTATCACATGCTTGAGATAATGATGCAAAAATCAATGCTCAAGGATATCTCGCAATTGGATGTTTGAGAAGACACAATATGTGATGGATGTCAGTTCGGTAAGGCCCATCAGTTGCCTTACAAGAAATCGAAGTATCAAGCCAAGGAGCCATTGGAGCGGTCCATTCAGACGTGTTCGGCCCAATCAAGACTCCATCGATCAGCGATACATGATATATGGTGACATTTATTGACGAATACCCACGGTATATCTGGTTCTACTTTCTCAAAGAAAAGTATGATGTTTTCTCTAAGTTCAAGGAATTTAGAGAGAAAGTTGAGAAAGAAATCAAAAGAAAGTTCATGTGCTTGCAATCTGATAATGGTGGAGAGTATATCTTGGAGGAATTAAGTAATTATCTAAAGCAAGCTGGAATCAAAGGGCAACTGACATGTCCAAGCATGTCACAACAAAATGGAATAACAGAAAGGAAAAATCACCATCTTGCAGAAATTTGTCGAAGCTTATTGCATGCGAAGAGCATTCTGCAAAGACTTTGGGAAGAATGCATGAAGACAGTAGCAGATGTAACTAATTGGCCACCTCAGGCAAGGTTGGGATTCTCCTATCCCTTTGAGAAGCTAACATGACTTAAACCAACTGTAAGTCACTATCGAGTATTTGGATCTGTTTGTTATGTATCCTTTCCTGACCACCTTCTTAAAAAGTTTGACAAAAAGGCAGTAAGATGCATTTTTGTCGGATATGATAACGAAAGGAAAGTTTGGAGATGTTGTGATTCAATTACCGACCAGTGCTATGTATCAAGAAGCGTTGTCTTTGATAAAGAATCATCATGGTGGTCATCTCAAGAAACCAACTTACGAGACATGAAGGCCTCAGAAGATCAACTAGAAGAAAGGCTCGAGGAGATCCCAACAAGAAGATAAGACACCAGACAAGATGACAAGTCCTTGGAGGAATGGAGTTCATCAGCCAATTGTAGAAGAGGTTCGTCCCAGCCAACACGAGATCGAAGAGGATCCAATTGTGCCTATAAGAAGAACCAATAGACTCAGGAGGCCAAATCCTAAGTATCTAGATGCGGCAATCGCTCAAGAAGAAGCACCTCGAAAATATCAATCAATGATACCGGTGAGGAGCGTGGATGCCATCACGCAGGATTGGGATCCGGTTGTCCTCTCCTAACGAAGGAAATCGGGGGTGTTGGAGCTCCAAGACCCCAAGACCATGGAGCAAGTCATCCACGTGGGAGCACAGGTAATGACTGTCAAGAAACACGATGGAAGGTCAAACCGAAAGCTTGCGATCTAAAGAGCACATGCGACAAACGCGATGAGCCAAGCAAAGCTCACAAAGAGGATCTACGAGCAGGCGCATGTGGTGCATGAGTACGAGAATGGGTGGGCAGTCTCGGGTCAGGTTGTGCTCGCGAAGATGGAGAAGGTGCTAGAAGAAGAGATTGTGATAAAGTCATTAGTGACAGAAGACCGATTGGCAGATGTATATACGAAAGGGATCGATACAACGAAGATTAAGTATTTCAAAGATAACTTGGATTACGAAGAGTCGATGTTGAATAATCAACATCTCCTCTAATTAAGCAAGCTTCTAGAGAAATCCTTTTGTTGGCTTCTTTGAGAAGCTATTGTTGACTTCCTCGAGAAGTCATCTCCAAAGTTGGCTTCTTTAAGAAGCCATCACTTGTTATAGTGTACTCCATTAGCCTTTATAAGTAGGATCCTTGAGGTTGGAGTGTAATCAACCAAGAGAAGAAAGAGAGAAGAAGTAGAGTGAGTAAACCAAGAGAGTTAGAGAGCCACCAAGAATATTGGAGAGGAAAGTATAGAGAGTTTGAGTGGTGTATAGTTAGAGAGTATAAGTGAGGGTATGTATGCGAAGTGGTGTATATTTCCGGGTGTTGTATGATATAATGGTGTATTCTTAATGTATATTTCAATGTATCATTATATTGTCCTTGCAGTCAGATTCCAAAATTAGATTCTATAATTGTCATGCGAAACCACGAAGATGACTTAGAGATAAGACATGGATAAGTGGATGATACCGATCATCCATACATAGAGAACAAACCTGTGGATAATGATTATCTAATAGCAAAATTGAATGAAACATACAACCCATGAATTTTTTTGGCATGAATATGCATAGAACGCAATACACATAAATGGAAGATATTGTTTCTATGGATGCAGGCATTGCGTTACATCATAAATGAGAATGTAACAAATTATACATATTACACATCCTTTGAGTGAAATGATGGCATCAGATGAATCAAAATCATGGACGACTGTCATGGGATATGAGTGAAACAATCCGTGAGAGCTATGTAATTTGCTAAAAGGCATGCACTCTCGGCACAGAGCCAGGAAATTACATTTGAGGGGGCATAAATTGAAAATAATAATGTATCTGTTAATGTAATAAAATCAACTAGCATGTGAAGTAATTAAAATGAAAAAAAAACTTGTTATAGCTATTTCTCAAAATACCTCTTGAACTTTTGTTAAACTATCTTTCCATTCTATTGAACTATTGCAAAAAGTGAAATTCTTATTTCATTGACTTGCATGTGAAAATATGTTAGAATAAAATAGAATGATTTTGTCATGTGCGAGAATAATAATCAAATTATAAAATGGTCATTTCACATTTCCACATTGCATAATTTTGTTCTTATACAAATCTCTATGTTTAGCAAGTAGAATCATATACTTCAGTAAAAGCTTAACAAAACGAAAATTCTACATAATAGAATTTTTCTTACCTTTTTAAGATGTATGGGTCATTTGAGCAACATTAATAATAAAAATCATTCAATTTTAAAGTTTTTTATACAATCAAACAAAATTAACATAATTGAAATTTGTATTCACTGTAACTTTTTGTAAAGATTTCTAAACAATAAAATTTTTAAATAAAATCCATTCCAATTGAATTTGATTGTGATAAAATTATTTTGAGTTATTAATACTATCTCAAAAGGCCAAAAGTTTAATGTTAAACAGAAGTCTAAACAATAAAATTATATCTTTTTCCTAAATATTGTTTTCAATTATATCAAAGCTAGAAGAACAAATGGAAGGGAGGAGAGAGCCCTAGAGATGTAGAGAAAGAAAAATTGCATTATAGAGTGGGGGGGGGGGTGGAGAGAGCTCACATTAGAGAGAATGAAGGGTCACATCCTTCTCAAAGCTGGATTTTATTTTTAGAATCCAACTTGCCATTAGCAGAATTAATGATGAAAAAGATCAATTAACTTTAGGTAGTTTACTTTTTTCCCTAAAACTTAGGGGGGCATGTGTCCCTCCTTTCCCCCATATATCAGTCCATGCTCTATATGATGTAAGTGAGTATTCTAGAAGAAGTACAAAGTTGATGGTACCATTGATAAAGATAGAAAACAATAATTGCCAACAAATATACTTAAAAGGTTGGAATGCACTTCCAAGGATCCTACGATTTCTAAGTTTGTATAGATACGTATGATCTTAGCTACAATGGTATTAATAATTTGGAATGATTCTAAATGGATGTGAAAACAACCTTCCATAATATGGAATTTTACCATAGTACCTATGGGAATGGTAGTCATCCCACCCATTCTCATCTCATGCTGGCTCCTAGGCTTTGGTTAAGGACGTTAAATTGTCAAATCCCATAGTTCTCATCTTACGTCGTTGTCGTAGGACTGGATCATATTCTAGGCAGAGATCAATCTCGTCGAAGTTGTTAAAAGCAACTAAGAGGATGGCAAGTGTCATATAGATACAAACATAGGTCTTAATCCATATTATTTGACTATCATATCACCGCATCATCAAAAAGCATGACGAGATCCATACAACATGAGTCTCCACCCAATAGTGTCTTTTTAATGCCAGTAACCTGGAGGTATAATCATTCCTATGTTTCAGATTTCCTCTGTATTCCACTTTAAGACTAATATCTAAATCAAGAAAAGTGAGAATTAAGAGGGAAGATTTTGATAAGAAAGAGAATTTACCTACTCATCATTTTAGTTTTCTTTATATTTAATTGCATAGTAGGAGAATTTGAAAAGAACTACCACCGGGAGAAGGACGAAAAAGACGATGTAAGAATAACTAATAAATAGTGTGGTTTCCTAATTTGGCTATATCATCGTATAGTTTTCAGATTTTCCTCAATCTTCGAAAGAGAGTAGCTTATATAGTTTTGGGTCTTCTACAGTTGTCTCTTGTAGATTCTGCAATATCAATTACGTCTCTCCTTTCTTGCAATATCAGTTGCACCCAACCTTCTTGGACAATTAACAAATTGTGACCCTTGGGTTAGTCCCCATCCATTTCATTCCTAAAACAAACATTATCTTAGGGCCACACGTGTAATTGGAAAGAAAAATAAGGGAAATAAGTGTAGTTTTTTTAAAAAATTCCAGGGGCACAACTCTAAAGATTTTTACTAAATCAAGCTTTGGTTTGTATAAAATCATAGATTTGTTTATCTCACAAATGACTAAACTAATCTGAGGGAAAAATCTATCAATTTCCCAAGAAGGTAAGGGCACAACTGATATTTCAAAAAAAGAAAAGGCACAAAGTGATACTGTAGAATCTAGGAGAGGTACAATTGTAAAAATCCCTATATTTTTTTAAAAATTCATAAGGTAGCATAGGGTTTTCAAGCTTGGTCAACAATTTCCCTCTTTAAAATTGTAGGCTATATTATATATTCTAGTTTTATCTTTCCCTTTAATGGAAACATTAGCTCACCTACTCGAGCTCGTTTGGTAACCAGGTTACCCCTGGGTTATCTCGAGGTAACCCGGTTTACCCCCCTCTTTTGATGGTATGGAATTCTATCACAAATCATAAATGACATCACATCACATTATTTATTCCAACCCTCTCCAACCCTCATAACCATCCCAAACAGCTACTATTCCAATCAGGTTACCCCAACCCACTCCAACCCAGCAACCAAACGAGCCCTAAGATACATTTCACACCTATCCAACACATGCCTCTCAACTGTCACATGAATAGCTTTACCCCATTCGCTTCTTCATTAGCTCTTTTCGACTCTTAGGCTAGTAGGGAAAATGCTTTTTTTATAACAGATGTGTTGTTTATTAACAAGCCCCTCATTAAAGTGCTCTATCATTGTTTCATTGTCCCTTGTCAACTCCTGTTAGAACATTCATCAGATATGACAAGATGACGACACTTATAACATTTCATATCTCTATGCACAAATGCTCTGTGTGTTGCTAATTAGTAGGAAGCCGTATGCTTTTCTTCTTTTGTCGAGTTGAGAGTTGTATTCTCTCCTTTCTGATCATGGACTAGATTAGACACAATGAACATAATTTACAATTCTTTGCAATGACACAAAATAGGAGATATATAAGCGATAATGTGATGATTTTTCAGGTAGAAGATCAAGAGAAATAGGTTTATAAATTAAAATATTCATTACATGCATGGTTTGAAACAATCTTCACAATAAGGGTATCTCAAATTCAATGAGATAATTATCCAATTTTACTTTGTTGTAATTAAATCAGGAAATTGTGTATATGTCATGAAAAGTGGACACAAGTTTGCAAGAATGTCATTGCATGTGGATGACATTCTACTCACGAGTAATGATATAAAAATGCTTAATGAATTAAGCAGAAAATGAGCAATGAATGTGAGATGGACATAGGTGAGACATCCTATATTGAAGCAATCCATATGACAAGAGAGAGAGAGAGAGAGATTTAAGAACAATGAGTCTTAGTTAAGAAAATCATATCATATTAAAGGGATTTGGAATTCACAATAGCACGTCAACTCCCGTGTCACTTTGTGATTGGAAAGAGACTCAGTAAGAGTCAATGACCTTAAAATGGTCATATATTTTTGATGTTATGCACAAGCGGTGGGAAGTCTGATGTATGCAATGATATACACTCATCTAGCTTGCTTACTCAATAAGCTTAATTAGTAGATATCAATCCATTATTATCACAATGGGAAGTTGTAAAGAGGATTCTACGATATCACAAAGGAGTTGTTCATCTGAAATTGGTGTATCTAGCTAGATTGCTTGAATAATATCACTTTGATGTATATTTCAGAGGGATGTGGATGCTATGAAATATACATCGGTTACCTTCTCATGTTTTTGATGGAGCAACCATTTCTGAGGGGAGCAAGAAACAATAATGTATATCTAGACATACTCATGAGCAGAATAAGTTGCATGTAGCATGTCCATCACTTATGCTACTTAGATTAAGCACATTCTTGAGAATTTCTCACGTGTATTGTGATAATCAAGTTGCAAAAAGTTTGATTAATTGTGAGGTTAATAGTCCAAAAGAAAAGCATATCGAGATCCATTATCATTATATACAAGATATAGTAGCAAAACAAGAACTTATGATAGTCTCTATAATCACAAGTGATATGTTAACTAATTATAACCAAGGGTATATAAAAATGCATCTACATTAGACATATTGTTTTAAGAAGACTCATGAATAAATGAGTCGAAATGAGAGGTATTCATGAATAATGATCCTCATCGAAGGCGTCTTCAAGCATAAGCTACACGAAGAATGAGAGTGTAGAAGTCTTGACCACTTCAGTCAAGTGGGATATGTTGAATGGTTTTAAAATGACCTCATTGTCAAGCAACACCGTCGACAATTGTGTGTGACTGGATTACAATAGAGACCTCAAATATCGACGCGTGGGAGAAGGAATAGATGATGTGAGGGCTCTGTATAAAGTTAACCGACTTGGAGGACCATTAATACAAACTTTAAGGACCTTTTAAGAAAACGCCCACACCATATGAATGGGGGAGCAATTAGGGTTTCGTCTCCTCGTTGCCGTCGAGCCCCCAACAGTTTTCCCGCTGCGGCACGTACAGGAGCTCGAGATCAATTGAACAATGGCCGACACTAAAGCCGTGACGATCCGCACGAGGAAGTTCATGACCAATCGCCTCCTCTCCAGGAAGCAATTCGTAAGATCCCATCTTTACAAACTCTAGAACTTGCCTTTACATCTCGATCGATCAACCATTTTTTGCTTTTCTCGGTCAGGTCATTGACGTGCTGCACCCGGGAAGAGCCAACGTCTCAAAGGTGCGGCCTTGCGCACATAGGCTTCGAGATTTGGGTTGGGTATGTCCAGATTTGTGGTAAATTTGCTTTTTTTTGTTTTTTTTGCGTGAAGGCGGAGCTGAAGGAGAAACTCGCGAAGATCTACGAGGTGAAGGACCCCAACACTATATTTGTGTTCAAGTTCCGCACGCATTTCGGTGGGGGTAAGTCGACTGGTTTTGGTCTCATCTATGATAATCTGGAGAACGCCAAGAAATATGAGCCCAAGTACCGGCTCATTAGGGTATGGTTTCTTTTTCGCTCATTTGTTCCACTTAGTGTTATGGTTAACTTTTTATTGTTCATAACGTGTATATTAAATTGTTGGTTACATCTGAAATATATCGAAAGTTGATAACTTGATCGTGTTTTTTAAGCTTGCCCTAATTACCTGATATAATAAAGGGTTTTTTGACTCTGTTAAACAGATAGTAGGAAACTTTTCATATAGTATGCTCCTTTTTAAAGATGTTATCTTCAGTTCATCATTCTTTCTTTCATCCAATCAATATATCTTGAAGCTTTTGTGTCAACCAAAAAATTTAGAAAACAACATGTCACCATTTTGAGTAACGTTCCTTTGGATTGTGGGTTTCTTTTTCAAAGGTATATGTTGGAGTATTTGGTTATGCTTCTCTTATATGAGAGATGGGTAAATGGATCTCTCCAGGATCTATTTACTCCATGTAGTTGTTAAGTCCCACATCTACCAGTTTGGAGATGTGGAGATTCGGTGGTGGCTGTATATAGCACTCCCCACCCTTGTAGTCAGATGATAAAATCAATAGACTATCAACCCTCTGAGGCGTTCTCCTGTGGTTTCATTTCGCTTCTTAGGGAGTAGGGTTCCGCGTAAAATCTCGTGTTCGTCAATTTCTTTATCTTTATTTTTAATACGCTTCTGCATTCGTATTTTCTAACATGTTATCAAAGCAGGTCGATTCTTGAGGAGTTTTATGTTTTTTTTATTTTCTGTGTTCAAGATTCGAGATTCAATTATAGGTTCCATTGAAACCCTATTTACCTTGTTGAAGATCATGTTAAAGTTTTCTTGTTCGATTTAAGTTTCGATTATGATGCAAGTTCTTATTCTTGTTGTGACCCTAAAAGTTTTGGTCAAGAGTCGATTCGATTGATCGTGCTCAAGTTCAAGCAGCCACACTGCCCTTCTGCAGTGTGCCTTCTCTCCAGGCAGCAGCTCTGCAGCTCTTGTCCAGCCTCCAGGTGGAAGTGGTTCATGCACTCCCAGATCTAGGGTTTCTACCGCCAATCCAAGCAACATGTGACCTCCAGGCGGTGATATTTTGTTAATAGAAGATGGCACCGCCCACTTGTAGGCAAAGATCTGAGGTGGCCGCAGTCCTAGTGTCGATCGCTCTCCAAGCCGCATTGCAAAAAACAGTGATAGCCTGCTTCTACGGCTCCAAGTCGTGATTCACATCTCCAACGTGAACACCTCTTGATCTTATCTCATCTCCAGTGGTGGCAACAAGATCTCTCAAACACTCATGATCCAGTAGGCGGAACCATTAGAGTAGACTTGCGTGGGTGCGCTTGACTCGCGCAGGCGACGTTGTACCCAAGTCGAGGCGGCATCACCCTCCATCGTGCGCAGGCCCAGACACGTCTCCTCAAAGGGCGGTAAGCCCTAGCCGCACCACAGCTCTTGCGCGCATCGGATGTTGACCTAGAGAACCCGAAGTGGCAACGCCTCTATCCGCGATGATCTCGTCCCTTCAAGCCTTTGGGTGGCACCCCTCTCCACGCGGAGCCCCAACAATAGCGGTGAAATCTTGAGGTCGCACCATTGCGCAAGACTCGTGCAGGTGGCAACCCCAATTTCCAGGATCTCCATTGGGCAATGTTTCCCCGAGAGCCTCTTCTAGGTGGGGCGATGCAGAAAGGATGGGTTCCCCATCATGGGAACCCTAGGGCTCTAAGGCTTGGTTTTATTAAAAAATAAATATTGCTTTTATTGTAAGGTCTAGTTGGGCAGCTATGTTCATAAAAAAGAGAGAGAAAGACGGAGAGTGAAAGAAAGAAAAGAAAAACAAAGGGGTTGCATAGTATTGGGCCTTATTTGGGCCGAGTGCATTGATCCAAAAAAATAAAAAAGGACCGCGTATAAAGAAAAGCTGTAGGCAAATAAAAAAATATTACAAAAAAGAAGAGGAAAAGCCATTTAAAAAATGTTGCAGTGATACAACTTAAAAATGTTTAAAAAATTTGTGTGAGAATAAAATTCAAAATGATATGTCTTATTAAAAAATGTTGATGATGGCTATTAAAAATATTTGATGATGAATGAAAAAGCCATAAAAAATGAAATAGATTAAAAAATGATTTGAAAAGCCAATAAAAAATGTGAACGGCTCATGTTAAAAAAAGAGATTTTTTTGTGAATGTTCATGTTTAACCCCATTTATCTTGTCTTCTCCCAACTTGGTTGATGTCTTCATTCCGACCAGTATGTGAGTAAGAGGGTTTATTGTGTAGAGTCACAGGTCGAATCTAGATTCTTCTGATTCCATGTCTGATTTTCCATACTAGCAAGTTGTTTAGACTCTACAATTTCTCAGATTCCAAACTTGATGTCAGATGGTTTCTGAGTCTTTTGTTTTATACACACATGTGTATGCGGTCTTCTTTTCAGATGTGCACATGTATGCCGTCATTTATCGTGGTCTCCATCATTCTTGTTGTTTCGGCCATAGTTTTAATGTGAGCCATAGGGACTCCATAGTAGAGGATCATTCTCTATGCCATGTTGGCTAGGATTTTCATGTGCTGTCATAGGGATTTCAGAGTAGAGTACCATTCTCTGTGCAAGATAGGTGAGACCCAGTTCTCCGACGTGGAGACTTTCAGACTCCATTCTTCAACAACTGTGGGACTCCGACAAGGATTACACTCCACATCCTTTCAGTTCGGCCCTTTCAGAGATAGAGCAGTTGTCCCCATGTTGTGGCGGGCTAGAGTACCTCGACGAGGAGACTCATTTCAGTTGCAGCGACTTTGACAGGCGCAGTTCATAACACATGCTATCCGACGAGGAGATTCAATCGGCTCACACTCCAACGTGTTCGTCCTCCTCACTTGCACGACATGAGAAGCAACGTCCTCGACATCAACCGATAGTTGTGTACGTTGACTTAATATTATCTGTAGTGTCTTGTAGCGTGAGTTTTGTTTTCTTTTTGTTTGTTCAAGCTGAGCATTGCATGTTCCAGCTTGAGGGGGAGTGTTGGAGTATTTGGTTATGCGTCTCTTATATGAGAGATGGGTAAATGAATCTCTCCAGGATCCATTTACCCTATCCAGTTGTTTAGTCCCACAGCTACCAGTTTGGAGACGTGGAGACTCAGTGGGGTCTATATATAGACCCCCCACACCCTTGTAGTCAGATGAGAAAATCAATAGATTATCAACCTCTGAGGTGTTCTCCCGTGGTTTCATCCCCCTCCTTAGGGAGTAGGGTTCAACGTAAATCCTGTGTTCTTCAATTTCTTTATCTTTATTTCTGATACGCTTTTGCATTCCTATTTTCTAACGATATAGATAAACCTAAAAGCGCAAGTATGATAGAAATAAAGAGGCAGAACTTAGCTTTTGTGCACACAATATTGCTATGTGTGCACTTCCCAATCTTCATGCCTAGTAAATTTATCCAGGCCATGTCTCTCCTTTGCCCCTTGCCAAATGAAGTTCCCGACTTTTTTTACAAAATATTTTTTCTTACAAAATATTGTAACGACAACATCTAATGCAGTGATAGTATAAAAGGAAAGAGTACTACTTTGCAAAGTGAAATAGAAATAAATAAAAAATGGGGACTTATCCCCTGTACACATCATTTTGGAGTGTGCATTTCCTCAACCAAGGTCCTAGTCTGCCAAAAAAGAAGCATCCCAGAAGTCATGGCATAGTAAAATCATGTGCAACTGCTCTCTCCAGCATCAATAAAACCAGAAATCCATTTAAAAAAACATAGTAAGAGGTACCTAATTGTTGTTCACACATCCTCAGATGTGCACAGTTCCCTACTCCATTGCCCAAAACTAATAGCATCCCCAGATTTAGATGTATTCGATGTAAATTCATCGTTAGATCAGCGCTTCATTCAGCATGCACCAGGTCCTCATGTGCACACTTTAAGAGATATTTGTATACAAAAACTTGCCAAGGCTTATGCCAAGTTGAAGAAGCATAATGATTTCCTCATCCATTGAGATGAATATATCAAGCATCTTAAAAAGTCTTTTGTTAGAAAATATCCTTTTGTCAGCTTCAACTTGGAAAAGAATCTGTCAACTATACAAATCAGATAACAAACTACAGTCAAAGTCATAGAGCCTTAACAGGAGATATGAGACTTAGCTTTTGTGCACACATCTTAGATGCATGAACCTATCCAATCCCTTGCCAAGAGTCTAAACTAAACACTTTATCATCTTCTTAGCCACATTCAGTTCCCCAATTCCCACATCTTCAACACCTTTATGTATACACCACCTCTTCTGCAATGGTGCACCAATTATCTCCAAAATAAAAACTGTTCGAAATGGCAAAAAATATAAAGGCGGTATGCTAGTTGACCATATATAAAACTCATCCGACAGAATTAGAGCTAAAACTTGGCTTATGTGCACACATCTAAGATCTGTGCACTTCCCAATAGATTTGTCAGGCTTTATCCAAATTAAAGTGTATAACCACCATCATCCAATTTCCAGATGATGAAATATGTATTCTCCCAGAATGCCAAATCCAATCAAACAGTCTTCTTCTAGGCACCGGTATCATTCATCGACCGATCTTGGTCAAATCCAGCTTTAACCAGAGATCATAATGGTAAATAATAGAAAAATCCCTTCATAAGTGCATCACTCCGTAAACCTCTTAATTTTGGACTCCGCAAGGAGTTGCATTCGAAGTGGACAAGTTCTTCCAAAGTTTTCTTCTTCCAATAACAAATATAAAAACCAGCAATTAATTAGAATAACCCTAATGTCTTATTTAACCCTTGCATAAGGAAGATGTATCTGTTCAAGCCTGTATTTCCATATGCTGGTGTGGGAAGTTATTTAGCAGCCGTGAAGGTAAGATTTGATTTCATAAGGACACCCAGATAGCCAAGGAATTGACAGTGGAATTTACTTCCCTTTAAAGGTGAAAATGTTATGTATCAAATCCTTTAAATGCAAAATTTCTCTCCATCATTTTTGTAAATTCCACTTGTCAAATTTAGTTTGAATAATGTGCAAAACTTACAGTAACAAAATAAATAAAATGTAGATTCTTAACAAAATTATGTTTGCTTCGATTTTGCATCAGCATGGCCACTTATGGTTGGCAAATGCATTGTATTTTTTTTCCAGAATGGCCTTGCAACCAAGGTTGAGAAGTCAAGGAAGCAACTGAAGGAAAGGAAAAACAGGACCAAGAAAATCCGTGGAGTTAAGAAGGTATAAGCGGTTGTGTTTTTGTACATTTTATCGTGAATACCACACTCGTGCCAGTATTATATAATTTTATCCTTAGATACTAATAACATTGTCCTTTACCCCACAGACCAAAGCTGGAGATGCTGCCAAGGGTGGTAAGAAGAAATAATGATACAGTGTTCAAATCTTGGTTGCGTTGCTTTCATGCAGTAGAGAAATGTTTGGTGGATATTTTTGCTATAATGAGATCTGATTGTCTTGTTATTTTGCGAGGGTCTAACTTTTTTTTGTGATCTTAATTTTTAATCTGTAAGCTACAGCTTCTCTTAGTTTCTCAGCACTATCGATTTCTTTCTGTTTGGTATTTGCCTTTAGATGTTAGAATTTTGGGGCGTACTTACGGTTCCCCTTTCTTTGTTCGTGCACACCTTTATAATGCAGCTGTGGATGATGCAAGTTGTGTAGAGATTAGGGAAGTAATGTTTTATTTTGGATCATGTGCAGTTACTGATGCACAGTATGTAGGTTATGTTGCTAGTTAATTTTTTAGATTATGAAGGTTTTGTTTACGTGTGCAGATAGATTGTGGATTGGATCTATGGTTATATCTCCAGTTACCATCACTGCATCTGTTTTATACGGATTTGATATATGTATCTTTATCCATTTTGAAATTAATGCAGATATCGATATCATTTCCATTTCCTTGCAAATTTATCAGTTTATGTATATCCAATTATATATAAATCTAGTTGTAGATTTTCTTTTAATAACATAATTTTATACTATTTTTCACCATATAATTATTATGATATAAACACATTTAAAATGTTTAATATCTTGTGTATTATATCCAATACATGTATAATTTAGCTAACATATAGATTATTTCTAGTATTATATGTAATTAGTATTTGCATTTATTTTTAAGGATGTGGGAACACAATTTCATATTTGTCAATATTCGTATTTGCATATATGTATTTGTATTTGAAAATAGATAGATATAGTAAGATCTATATTCGTATTCATCTAGGCATGTGGTGTTAGAGGAGGTGGGAGAGTATATTGCAAATTTGACGACTTTTAAGGGTATAATGAGAATTATGGCATCTAATGCGGGTATGTGGTGTAGGAGTTTAGTTTGCAGGAGTTGTGGAGTAAATATGATGAATACATATGTTGCATAATTGGCATATAGCTGTTCTGTTGTAAACGTTGGTGCTCTAGATTGAAGGATAGTGAAAAAAGTTAGAAATCCAGCCCTAGCTATGTCTATATTTGTCTCTAGGGATGCTAACTGTATCGATTATCTTTGAATCAACTTGGAATCAAACTCCATTCTTCTCAAAAAGTTCGAATCACACAACTCGAATGGAATTTTAAAAGAATTTGCTAATTGAATTTGGATTCGATTCATTTTGAGTTTTATATTTAGATTTGATTCATTTTATTTCGAATTTAAAATTTTAATTGATGATTTTAAAGTTTATATAAATAATTTTTATTTAAAAAATTTTGAGATCTTTACAACAATACTACTTGGAGTTTTTATAGTTACATTTGTACCCTTTTTTCGAAAACAACATATCTTATTGCTTCTGTAACAATTGTACTCTCGAGTTAGCTCATATGTTCCCGTTCTAAACGTGTACGCGTGTAATTATCTAATCGTCAACATCCTCATTTCTCATTTTTCTTCTTTCATGCTGCTCGCCGCGTCCACCATAGTCTTCAATATGATACCAAACATGTCATTTGCATATATTTTTCCTTAACCAAACCTTGATTTAGACAATCGATGGTTTAATTTATTTTAATAGATGGTCTTTAATGGAAAAGTATAACTATTAATAGTGCAAGAATGTAACAAAAGGCTATGGGTATACGTGTTATTGTGGTAACTCAGAGGTTGAAAATTTCAAAAATATTATAATTTATGTATTTTCTAATTTTGTTTTTGTTTTTGTTCAAGGAAAATGTCCATCGCATGTTGTATGATGAATGAAAATGTCTAACAAATAATATATAACACATAACTATACATAATTTTTAAGGTTATTGTATGTCATTTGCAATTTGAATTTCCTTTTTTTATAATAAAAAAATATATAAATTGAATATAATTAGCAACCCTATTAAAGATGTAATATTTTAAAAAAGCTGAATATAGTACGGTTAGCATTGCATGTTGTGAAACTAAGACAAGATCAAGCACTCATAGAAGATTAATAAAAAAATAACAATCTTGTCATCTGAAGCAATAAAAACAATAATAAACAACTTAGAGTGATAAAACTAACATCATGTATCCTGATGATCATCAATATCTAAAAGCTAAAGGCATTAATAATCATACACGATTTTCGATATACAAAGGAACAACTTATATGGTAGTGAGAGAACTTATAGATTACTCGTGTGATGGTCAGGATCATCTTCCAAAAATTGTCGTGCAAGGATAACCCACACAATAAGAAGGTAGTTGAGGGATACACATATAAGCCATGAACTATGATTGATGCCAATGAGGAACCCAATGTAATACAAGAAATATATAAATCGAATATAAATTGAGTATAAATGATGGATATATATAAAAAATATATAATACAAAAAATATGTCTATTTACATGCAAGGAGGGGGAGAGTGTCGACATCGAATGAGTGTGTATTAATATTATTAGAGATAAGTTTTTCCGAAACTTGTATCACTATATTCTTGTAACTTTCTTTAGGGATGTCAATGTTGGTGTATTCCTTTGGTACATGACCTGAATCCACTCATTTTAATGACTCAAAACATGTCTTATTTTTATTTTCATTCACATATTTGTCATTCATATATATATATATATATTACTATAACATATTTAAGTGTAGTATAAAAAAATAGGTAAAATAAATAAATAAACTACTATAAGATAAGCACAACTTCTACCGGTATCTATCACCAATACTTTATTTTTTATTATGTAATTATTTTATTTATAGTGGAATTATTTGAATGAATATTCATTCATATTGAATTGAATTCAGATTGAATAATTGAGATAATAGAGATCAATTAAAATTAGGCATAAATTTTGATTCAAAATATATTTTTAGGGTAAAAATAATCTTTTTCTTTACAATAGTGTTTTCTGTGATAAAAATGAACTTCTCTTAATTTAGTTTGGTAGAACATGGGTCTCTAAAACTCAATGTCGTAGGTCAAAATCCTACAAAGCGATTTTCATCTTTGTTATATTGAATAACAATAAAATCATGAATCAAATACTCAATCTTGATATACCTCGAAACAATAAATTTTGTTCTCGTGAGTTGTATTTGCAGCTAGCGATCATTTGATTGGAATGAAATTTGGAATGGGCACACTTGACAATATGAATCATTTGAAAAATAAATGTAACTGCTATATAGCATATTTGTTACATGACTCAATGGGTACATGAATATATGCTTAGAACTACTAATTTAATAAGTGTGCGTGTTTGGGTAGTGATTTTGTAAATGGATATGGATTTGGAAATACTAATACTTGCTCCCAACCCGACCTGCTGAAAACCCTAACGTTTGTTCAATTATTTTTTCTTAGCACGTATTCTAAATGACGAAATAATCTGTTATTTACTTTTTAACTTTAACCTCATCAATCAGAACACTGGTTCAAATTTAGAACTTATTATAAGCTTAATAAACTACATGCTCATTGGTAATGACATACATGCTCATTGGTAATGACATACACACGCACGTTCGCACACACATGCCATACACATGCAAAACTTCCTATCTAATTTCCAAGGGTTCGGTTCTTCGTAGAATATCAATAACAACCATAGCCTTGTGCACACATTCACCACACACACACAACCTGCATGCGCACGTACACAGCACTCATGCCCACCCACATGTGCACGTGGGCACACACACCCATGCTCTACGCACATATTTGCACACACATATGCATGCATACACTCGCATACACTTACGCCCATGTGCGCCCACAAAAAAACACACACACACACACACACTTGCGTGCACAACTACTTGCAAGTGTGCACATGATCACCCACTCGCGTGTGCACACGCGCATGCATAAGGCATACACGCATGTACACTTAATGCACACAGACATACTGACGCATGCATACATGCTTGCAAACATGCACACACACATGCCTTCACATGCACACGCCCAAGCGTGAGCATACACGCATGCACACACATACACGCAAACACACACACACACACACACATGCACGCATGCGCAAAGCCTGCCAATGCGTGCATGCATGCCTGTGCGCATGCTTGCATGTATGTGCGCGTGCATACACACACACATACACACTCACACACATGTTTGCACAGACTCTCTCTCTCTCACATACATGCACGATTTACACATGCATGCATGCATGCATGCACATACACCCCCATGCATACATGCCATCACGTATTCACTCATGCACACACGCACAAACTTGCACATATGTACGCATGCACATACACACACAGACACTCAACACTCATCTACACTCATGCACACACATGCGCTCCACATCCACATGCACTCACAAACTCATGCGCACATACACATGCACACTCACATATGCTTACACACATGCACCCACTCACCGACACACATACATAGACAAACAAACACATGTGCACATATTTGCACACATGCACGCGCACACACACCCGCATGCACACATACACTTAGGCACATGTGTCTGCACTCACAGATTGGCGCATGCAAGCATGCACACACATCCGCATGAGCATTCACTTGTGCGCTCGCACGCGCTCACGTGTATGCACACACACACACACACATGTACACAGGCACGCACATACACACACCCTTATGCGTACGTACACACATCCACACACACAAACAACCTCACACATACTGATGAATCTCTATCTGATCACCTTTATCCTATCATTTTGATCTTAAAAACCCTAGCTAATGCATGTAAATATAATTTCTTTGTACATATTAACATTTAAGATTTATTAAGTTTATTTTATATAAAATACAGTTTTTAATGCTAAAATTATAAAATAAAGAGAAAAGAAAAGGAATAAAATGTCAAAGGTATTTTATGACGCTAAACTCCGAGACCTATGCATCTTGATGACCCGATGGGTATCTGACTTAGAACTACTTCCCTTTTGTGGGTGATACCCTAACCCATACTTAGTTCTACTTTGAAAGTTAACTCATAGTAGTTTATTTAGGTTTTCCTTACCCTTAGTGAACTTTGCTAAATCATTAACTAGGGTATGTGTTTTGTTTTAGCTAACCTATATTGGCTTCTAGTTATTTATATTTGTCTTGAGAATTTTAATCTCATATTCATAATGTTTATCAGAAAAAGACAAATTAGAGGTTGGTTCTGTAATGTAATCTTTTAATTTAAATGATCCTCTAAGGTGTCACGTGTAGTTAATTTTAGCACTTTCTTTTTTATTTTTAAGCTTGACATCTAAACTATACAACTCAGTAACAACTTCTTATAACTCATCTAAAGAAAGTTATTTAAAAGTTATCTCTTCATCTTCGAGAGACATGAGACCGAGCAAGGCTTCTTCTTTATTGGAATCGTCTGATCGGCTTCCAGAAGATGTTGATATGTCAGAGTCGGAAGAGCCAAGTAGCTTGAAAATATTTCCTCTTAGGATACTTGTGATGGTGCCGATGGCCTTTTCTTCTTTCTTCCTTCATTATCTTCTTGCCCTTGCTTGAATCGTGGATTCAAAGTTCTTGAGCAATGCTTCTCTTGAGGACTTGACAATCTTTCTTGAGATCTCCTTTCTTCTTACATTCGTAGCACTCAAGATCAATTACTTTCTTTACGTCACTCCTCTTGATGTTCTTGAATTTCTTGGTGAGCATGGACAAGTCTTCGTATGATCCATCCTCTGAAGTTGATTATGTAGCCTGAAGTGCAATACCCTTCTTCCCCTTGACTTAGGCTTCTAATTCGGATACGAGTTTTCTCAACTTCAAAGGCTAAGAGCTTGCCGATGAGTTCGTCAATGAGGAGAATGTTGATGTTTGCTTCTTTGAGGATTATTGTAGTTGTGCTCTAGGTAGGTGTGAGAGATCTAAGTATCTTATGTAACTATTCTGGATCTTTGATGTCTACCATGAGATTCTTGAGGTTGTTGATGATTGATGAGAATCTTGTGTACAAGTCATGGATTGATTCTCCACTTTCCATCTTGAACAACTCACATCCCTGTTGCTGTAAATTGACTTGAGGTTGATGAAGCTTTGTTATTCCTTCGTAGGAGACACTGAGCTTGCTCCATATTTCGTATCTTATAAGCTGCCACACGGTTAAACTCATCCATTGTAATATCACATAAGATGGCATTCATTGCCTTGGAGTTGTAAGTCACTTTCTTTTTGTCAATGTTAGAATGGATACTTCCAACAACTGACCTTGTATACTTAGACTCTATGATATTCCATACACCAATATCAATGGATTCTAAGAAAATTTGATGCGTACCTTCCAATTATTATAGTTGGTTCTGTCGAAGTAAGGTGGACTGACAGTGGATTGTCTTTCAAAACCCTTGCTTGCAATACTTGGCATATGTATCGCCAAGTAGTGACTTTGAGATACTGATCCAAGTTCCGATACGAAATGTGAGTTCGAAACTGGAAATGATCGATCAGTTAAAATGTTTTGATCTATCAGTTGATGGCTGTTGGGAGGGAATTCAAAATATGTTAATAAGTATAGTACTTGTGATTGACAAGGCATGATCAATAAGTGAAATAATTATGATTGAAAAGCAATGATCGATCAATGTGTACGTGATGATTGATCAGTTCATGAATTCTTGATCTCTTGATTTGGAAACTTTTACTTGAAGATTGCTTGAGGTTACACCTTTGCAAAAACAATACAAATAAACAATTACAACACTTTTGAACAAAGACATGAAACAAGGATGACCTTCTACTTCGCTTCAAAGCGATGACTCTTCACATCGTGGTGAGCTGAAATCCACATTTGTAGTCCTGAAATCACAAAGAATATGCGAGCGAGAACGATATAATCTTGTGTGTGTCATCTTTAAAATCATGGAGAAACAAAGAACTAATACACGCATGCTGCATGCATACACCCAAACTCACGGTTGCATGCATGCACATCCACACCCATGCGCACCTGATCACACACATACGTGTATAAACTTACACACACACACACCCACACACACGCTTACACACTCACACACTCTCGCACAAATGCATGTACATGAAAAACTCACACACTCTCATGCACAAACAAACCCTCCCCCCCTTGCACATACACACATTCATGTACAGATAAACCCTCCCCCCTCTTGCACATGCACACATACACTTACACTCACACTAACCCACACAGAAACCCACACCCACACCCACAGACACACAACACACACACATACACATAGCAACACTTAACACACTTATACAAATAACACAAGCACATACACTTATTGCAATGTCACACACACAAGCAGACATATATACGTGCATATACACCCAAACACATACATACACCCTCTTCTTTCTTTCTCCACCGAATATTAGGAATTCATGCATTAGGCAAAAAAATGATTCCATATGAGTGTAATCATATATCTATCATTCCTTTCAAAAAATATATCTATCAAGCTTTCTTGATATTTTTAGTATTTGAACTTTTAGTAGAAGTTGATATATTATCACATCACATATGGATGAAATCTGATACGTGCATTAAAAAATTATTTTTCAGTGAGACGTTATTATAATTTTGTTATAATATATAACATTTCTTGAGTTTTTTTGGAGGTTTATCTCTTTTCTCAAAATCAATGTATATTAGCACACAAATATTGATCAAATCTCATATATACGTTGGCAAACAAAAAAATATTTTAAAATTTATATTTATTACTTTTATCATAGATTATATATCATATTCTTTCAATTGTTTAGGAACTAAATTGTCTATTGAAATTAGAGTATGTTAGAACACAAATATGGACAAAATCTCATATATATATATATTAGCGAGTTGAACAATATCTCAAAATTGGTGTATATTAGAATACAAAGGTTAATGGAAACTAAAATGAATGTTAAACACAAAAAGATAAATTTTATATGAATTTTTGTTAATTTTATATTAATATATTTATCATACTTTTTTTATATTTTTCTAATATTTGATTTTTTAGTTAAAATGTATGTTAACACTCAAATACATATGCAATCTCATATCTATGTTAAATGAAACTTTATTACATTTTTATTACAAAATATATAGCATTTTCTTGAGTTTTTTAGAGGTCAATCTTTTTTTCTTGAAATCAAAGTGTATTAGCACACAAATATTGACGAACTTCCATATATATGTTATTAAAAAAATATTTTAGAATTAATGTTTTATTATTTTTACTATAATAATATATATCTTATTCTTTGAGTTTTTTATAAATTGAACTTTCAACTAAAATTAAAGTATGTTAGAAACCAAATATGAAAAAAACGTCACATTTATTAATGACTTGGACAATTTCTTGAAATTGGTGTACATTAACATACAAATATTATATATTCATATATGATTGTTAATACAAAAAAACACTTAAAAAATTCTAATATTTCTATAATAATATATTTATTTATCTACCTTTCTTGATTTTAGTATTTGAACTTTTTTTAATTGATATATGTTGGCATATCAAATATGGTGGAATCTCATATGTATGTTAATGAAAAAAAATAAATTTAACTTGAACTTTACTAATTTTTTTGCAAAATATATGACATTCTCTTAAATTTTTTATGGTTTGATATTTTTTTCAAGAAATCGATGTATTGTATGTATATGTATGTTAGCTCACAAAAACAACATTTTAAAGTTAATATATATTATTTTTATAATAAATCTACACTCTATTCTTTAATTTTTGAAGAATTAAACTTTCATTTAAAATTAGAATATATCAGAACACAAATAAGTATAAAATCTCATATATATTAAGGAATTGAACACTTTCTTAAAATTAGTGTATAATAAAACACAAAGATTAATTATATCTTATATGAATGTTGATACATACAAAACTAATTCTAAAATCAAACTTTATATGTTCATCATTATATATATCAAGCTTAATTTTTAAAAATAAATCTTTTATTTAAAATTTATGTATGTTGGCACATCAAATATAGATGAAATCTCATATGCATGTTAACACAAAAAATAATTTAAAAATGAAACTTTATTTATTACATTATTATTCCAATATTTATAACATTCTCTTACATTTTTAATGGTGATCTTTTATTTAAAATCGGTAAATGCACACAAATATTGATGAAATATCATATATATGTTAGCACACAGAACTTTTTTTTAAATTAATATTTTAGTATTTTTATCATAAAATATATATCATATTCATTCAGTTTTTAAAAATCTGAACTTTTAGCTAGAATTAGAGTATGATATAACACAAATAAAGAAAAGATTCATAGATGTTAACAAGTTGAACAATTTCAAAAAATTGGTGTATATTAGAAAACAAAGATTAATGAAATCTTGTATGAATGTTAAAACAAAAAAATAAATTTAAAATGAAACTTTATTAATTTTATATAGCTTTCTTGAATTTTTAAGTATTTGAATTTTTAGATAAAGTAGATGTATGTTAGCACTTCAAATATGGATGAAATCTCAGATGTATATTAACTCAAAAAATATTTTAAATAAAATTTATTTTATTTTTATCACAAAAAATATGACATTTTGTTCAGTTTTTTAGAGGTTGATATTTCTCGAAATTGGTGTATGTTAGCACATGATATTGATGAAATCTTATACGTATGTTAGTTCACAAAATTTTATTTAAAAATTAATATTTTAGTACTTTTAATATATATGTATATATATCTTATTCTTTTGTTTTTTAGGAGTTTAACTATTTACTAAAATAAGAGTATTTTTGAACATAAATATGGATAAAATCTCATATTTTTTTAACAAGTTGAACAATTTCTCAAATTGGTGTACAATCGCACATAAATTTTCACGAAACCTCATATGAATGTTAATATAAGAAAAAATAATACAAAAAACATTATTATTTTTATCATAACATACCTATTATGATATAATAATTTTCTTAGTATTTGAAGTTTTAGTTAAAATTGATATATGTTTTCACGTGAAATATGGATGAGATCTCAACCTTACTATATTTTATTTCAATACATATTACATTTTGTTGAGTTTGTTAGGGGTTGATCATTTTTTGTCAAAAAATAGTGTATGCTAACATAAAAATATGATGAAGTCTCGTGTGTATGTTAGCACACAAAAAACTTATTTTAAAATTAATATTTTATCATTTTCATCATAAAATATATATCATATTCTTTGAGGTTTTTAAGAAGTAAATATCAATCAAAATTAAATTATGCGGGGATACAAATTTGGATAAAATCTTGAATTTATTAATGAGTTGGAGAATTTCTTGAAATTGGTAAACATAAGCACACAAAGATTAACAAAATCTCATATTAATGTTAACACATAAAAATTATTTTAAAACAAACTTTATTATTTTTATCATACAATATCTATCACATTTCCATATTTTTAGTATTTGATTATTTTTAAATATGATATATATTTGCACATCAAATATAAATGGTAATCTCATTTGTACATTAATACAAAATATTAATTTGAAATGAAATGATATTATAATTTTATTGCAACATATATAACATTTTCTTGAATTTTTTGGGCTTGATCTTTTTTGAGTTTGTTAGGGCTTTATCTTTTTTCATAAAATCGATATATGTTAGGTTATAAATATTGAAGAAATCTCATATATATGTTAGCATATAGAAAAGTATTTTAAAATTTATATTTTAGTACTTTTATCATAAAATATATATCATACTAATTTTTTGTAATTAAACTTTTAGTTAAAATTTTAATATGTTAGAACACAAATTTGGATAAAATCTAATTTACATATTAACAAGTTTAACAATTTGTCAAAATTGAAGCTTATTTGCATCCAAAGAATGTGAATGTTGAACACAAAAAATAATTTTAATCAAAACTTTATTAAATAAATCATTATATATCTATCATGATTTCTTGATTTTCTCTCATTATAACTTTTAATTAACTAACATATATTTGCGTAAATAATATGATCAAAATATTCTTTGTATTTTGTATAAAATTTATTTAAAAACTATTATACATTTTATTACAATTTATATAATATTTCTTGAGTTTTACATTTTATGTATTTTCTCAAATCGATTTATGTTAGCACACAAATATTGACAAAATCTCATACACTTGTTAGTTCACACATATTAGTTTAAAAATTAATAAGTTATTATTTTTATTACAAATATATATGTCATACTTTCTGTGTTTATAGGAAATAGACTTTCATCTAAAATTTAAGTATGTTAGAACACAAATATGGATGAAATCTCATATTTATTAAGAAGTTTAACAATTGCTACAAATTGGTGTTTAGTTGCACACAAATATTAAGGAAATCCCATTGAAAGCAAATGCTCGAAAATTTATATTATTTTTATCATAACATATCAATTCAATTTCTTGATTTTTTTAGTATTTGAACTTTTAGTTAAAATAGATATGTCTTAGCACAACATATTTGGATGAAATGTCATATGTATTTTAATATAAAAATTAATTTTAAATAAATCTTTTTAGTTTTTGATTGCAATATGCAGCATTTCCTTGATCTTTATAGATGTTGACATTTTTATCAAAATAAGTGTATGTTGGCACACAAATATTGATGAAATATTATAAATATATAATGTCATATTTTTTATTTTTTAGGGATTAAATTTTTACCTAAAATCAGAGCTTGTTAGAGCATAAATATGTATAAAATCTCATATTTATTAACATGTTGGATGATTTCCCAAAATTGAAATACATTAGCACATATAGATTAATAAAATCTCATAGATGTTTTTTTAGTATTTGAACTTTTTATACAAAAAATTAATTTTGAAATAAAAATTTATTGTTTTTATCATAATATACCTATCAGACTTTCTTAATTTTTTTATATTTGAACTTGTTGTTAAAGTTGATGTGTGTTAGCACATCAAATACGAATGAAATATCATATCTATGTTAATACAAAAATTTATTTGTGAATAAACTTTATTGTGTTTTTATTATGATTTGTAAAAAAAATTCTTAATTTTTTGTGCTTGATTGTTTTTTCGCAAATCGATGTATGCTAACACATAAATATTTATGAAATGCCAAATGAATTTTAACACATAAACATTTATTTTAATTAACATTTTATTATTTTTTATCATAAGATATATATCATATTCTTTGAGTTTTTTAGTAACTAGACTATCTTAGGGCTTGCTAGAATACATATATGGATAAAATCTCTTATATATTAATGAGTCGAATAATTTTTAATAGTTGATGTGTATTGGGACACAATGATTAATTTCTAAGATGAATGTTAATGTAAAAAAGTTAATTTCAAAGTAAAACATTATTATTTTATATTATATATCTGATAACTGGCATTTTGCGAGGGTCAAAATTATGTTGTCGCTGAGGCGACCGCTCACAGAACATCGGTTAGTCAGCAATTAACCCACAATAAAAGAATGAATGAATTAAGTCCAAAAAGTGTGAATTAATATTTATTACTCTACCACAAAATGTATAGTGAACAATCATGTAGAGGTCGAACCACAGAGAGCAATACAAAAGTGCAATAGCCTAAGATGTGCATGTACCACAGAGTCATCCTTGTGTGAAGCCTATTTTTGTGGGTTTTCATTTTTTTCATTTTCATTTTTTATTTATTTTAATAATATAGTTATGTAATATATGTATATATATAATTTATAGAATATAAATGTATAAAGATATACATATCCCTAGAGGGTAGGTATAGAGCATATAATACATACATTCTATATATATATGTATATAAATAATATTATATATATATTTTTTTCTTTTTTGTATTTTACTTTTAGAATGTCATATATTAATAGATATAGGTATATATATATATATATAGATATGCATTTTTTTATTTTCTCTTTTTTATAGGGGAATATATATAGAAGGGGGAGATATAATATTTATAAAAATATAAAAAAATGGTCAAAAATTCAGAAATAAAGTCTTTTTGGTATTTTCATGATTTTCTACTGTTTTTGTGGTTTTTGAGCATTTTTCAAAATATTTTTAGTATTTTTAAATAGCAAAATAAGGGAAAACAGGGATTAAGCTACTGGCTGGGGATAAAGTGAAAATTAAAAATATAAAACAACCACAAAATTTTTTGCAATAATATAAAAAAGATAAAATATAGCACCTACAGGAGTTGAGTTTGCAATTTTTAGGGTTTTCTAGAATTTTTTTATGTTTTTAGATGTTTTTGAGTATTTTTGAATTTTTAAGGTTTTTCTTTTGAGATTTTTAATGATTTTTGGACTGACACTAGAACATGACTAGATAGACCATATTTAATTTTTTTGGAATTTTTCGAGGTGGTTTGATAATTTTTTGGTATTTTGTAAGCGAGACAGTAAATAAAATGCATGTTTTTGATTTTTAATACATGCAAAAATGCAACAAAATTAAAAACTAAAACTGTGGCGTGCAAGAGTAAGCTCACAAGAGCCTATGTCCATTTTTGCAAAATTTTTCAAGTTAATATGAAGCATGAAATAAATGGACAAAGCATACAAAAAAATACACAGCCTGGCAGGGGCATTTTTGCAATTAAAAATAAAGTCAGGGGCTTCAGTGCAGAAACACCCAAAAATATTACACGTGATTTGCCATTTTAAGGATTAAAGTGAAATACCAAACCCGCCAGGGGTCCTTTTGCAAAAATACCCAGCACGTGGGACTACACGTGCTCCGCACCCACAAGTCCACAATGTAATTTCCAAAAGTCCTGTGTCCTTAATACAAAATTTCACAAAAATATTATACTGGAAATTTTATTTTATGGATTCTAAGCAAATTTACAAATGTACAGGGGTGCGTGTGCAATTTAACCACCTCACGTGGGGGTACACGTGAGGTGACGTGGCTTAGACCTCAAGGCAATTTCGTGAAAATACAGGGGGGTCCATGCAAAATGTTTACGCTAAATTAAACTTCAACTTTTATTTACAGGGGTAAATAATAAATACAAAAAGGACTGGGGTAAAATAAGAAATTTACCCCTTATTTAGGCGCTGACGGACGGCGATGAGGGCTTCACTTGGACACGCGTCGCTCATCCGACGGCGGATACTGGTTCGCCGATGAAGGGTTCGGATTAGATGCTCCTCGCAGATCTGACGGTTGGTGCGTGTCTTCATCGGACGTCTCCTATGCGATCTGGGCCGGGCCTCCTGATCTGACAGCGCTGGAGCCCCCTGGAAGAACATGGAAGAAGCTCACGCATGGCGAGCTTCGATCGAGAAGCTTGGGCTCCTCCGGGCGACTCCCGCGCATCTGGGTTGCTCAAAACATGGCTGGAGGTCTTCCGCATCTCCTGAAGGTCGCGCCATGGCTCCTGGAGGTCTGAAGGGCTCAGACGAGGTCGATGAAGGACAAGACCTCCAGGAACCTCTTCCTGGTTTGAATCGAGCCCAGATGGGCTCCTTTCTTCGCTGAACCTGCATAGGAAGAACTGGGGGAGCGAGGGCTTCCTCCTCGACCCCGGGTTTTGGAAGCTATACCGCAAGATGAGGTGTGGCGGAGGAGCTCCGGCGAAAGGCGGAGGTGGAGCTCCGATTCGCCAAGACCAGAGATCCTGGGTTGAACAAAGATGTGCGATCGATGGAGAAAACGATGGGGAATGAAATGGGAGGAGAAAGGTGGTCGGATACAGTCGAGGTCACCGTGAAGAAGTCGCCGGAGCTGAGCTCCAGCGAACTTCGAATTTTGGATTCTAAGCTACACTGATTAACTAAACACTAAACTAACAACTGGAATCAAAAGCTAACATTAAATCCTAACTAAAAAGCGATAAAGAAGCAGCTCTTATACCTGGGGGGCCACCAGGGAGCAGGACGGACGCCGGAGCTCCGCCGCGTCAAAATCGTTCTTCCTCCGGCTGATTCGAGGTGCTGGAGCACTCCCCCTGTCACGAGGAACATCCCAGGAACGAAATCAGGGCTTTTGGATGGATTAAAATTGGCCAAATTTGAGGAAGGGAGCGGAGCTTCTTATTTATAGACAATGGCCTGGAGCCTTATTGACCGGCGACTATTGCTTAATCCAACGAGTATCAGGTGGATCTAAGAGTTCGGCGGGTGTCAGTGATCATCCGAGATCATTTCTTGTGAAGAAAGCGAGCCCGATCGATGGACGAGATGGCCGTAAAAAAGGGATGAAATCCGGGGAAAAGATGGTTCAGAGACGCAAGAGCTTGGATGGGACAGTTGACCAGGCGGTCAACAAGGGCTGGCACCCCATTGGTCCAGATCGGCCGCTAGAAGACAAAATAGGAAATCTTATTCGAAATTGATTTATTTAACCTAGTAAATGATTTTATTATTTTTTTCTTATAAAATAAAAAATGTGTATTATTTCGTGTAGTATTTATTCACGATTTTTATTTAATTTTTGAAGTGTTTTATTATAGTTTTATTTTAATAAAGTGTATGTGTGTGTATTTACATGTATTTTGTATCTTTTAAATTTTTTATTTGTTTATTTTATTTTTATTATTTTATTGGCTTATTTTATAAATTTATAATTTATTTTTGTGAGTATAAAGGTATTTTTATTTAATTTTTATGAGTTTATTTTCATTTTTAAATAAATAGGTATATGTATATGTAGGTATACTTCTTGGTATTTTACCTGTGTATTTTGTATACTTTATTTATTTAATGTATTTTCTTGATTTTTACTTTGGATTTACATTTTTAATGATTTATGTATAATGTATACATTATTGTAAAAATATAGAAGAATAAAGGAACAAAAGAATAAAACCCTTATATATATAAATGGATAACATATGTATTTTGTCTATGAATTTTACAGACTTATTTTATTTTACAAATTCTTTTTGGTTTTCTTTTACTTTTACTATGTACATGTATTAGATACACTATTTTCAAAATTCTAAAAAAATATAAATTTGTTAAAATCATGAATAATGAATAAATGGAATATTTTAATCAATACTATATACAAGGAGGGCCAAAAACCTAACTTTTGCAGATGGACTCCAAAAATTATGAGACCAATTTTATAAAATAGTTCTTGGAAAGCTATATACAATTAAAGTGAGTTTGGGTGATTTGAAGTTTTCTTTGCAAGATATGGGTCTGTGAAGTTGAGATTTTGGCTTTTTATTCTATGTATAAAATGTACACTGAGTCTTATTTTTACACAAACTCAATTTTGTATTTTTATTTACATTATTATCTACAACTTTCATGTATAAAGTTTCTTTATTTAATGAGTAAATAATCATGTACAAAATAGGTGTCAAAAATGCATAAATACATGCATAAATAGTTGAAGTATTTATTGTACTCAGGCCCTTATCTCCCCCCTACTTTATTCCTTGTCGACCAATTCCATGCTGGTCTTGGTCTCGGGGTTAGGGTCATAAAATATTTGCAATATTTTACTCCTTTTTCTTTTCTTCTCTTTATTCTATAATTTTGGCATTAAACACCTTATTTAATGTATAATTAATACAATGGATGATGAATGCTATTATGTACAATTTGATGCTATTTACATGCATTTGCTGGGGTTTTTGAGGCCAAAATGATAGAATAAAGGTGATGAAATGGAGGTTCATCACCCCCCTATACTTGCCTTTGCTAGTCCCTAGCAAATACTTATGCAATAAGTACAAAAAAGAAATGAAAAGAAAAGAAAAAGGAAATTGACAATAGAAAAAGATAAAATGAATAAGATAGCTTTCAATGTAATCTCTTGTCCTTACAAAATCGGAATTTGGAGCACAGGTTAGACCTTGGTGTGATAATGTGTGTGGAACCTGACTGGGAACCAAATTTAAAACACAACAGCCTTCGAGAGTCACAGAACTCGGTTCAAATCTCCTCAATAGCCAGGTCAGAACTAGCCTACATCATACGCAAACGCTTATGACTATGAAGCTGACTTGTACGGTGTAAGTGATGGTGGCTCTCCCCAACTGTAATGACAAAGGGACTGACTTCTCCAGAATGACAACCCAATGATTCCCCAATCCAGCCCTCTACCGTCGAGGAGCGGGGTATTCCCTTCTAAGTTCAAGTAGCATCCAACTCAAGAGGAGGAGGGGAAGAAAAGAATGGACGGTAGCCAGTGTAGCTACCTATCCTGGGATTCAAGACCAGTGTAGTCAAGTCATCCAGCTATAGGCTCACATGGTGTAACTTTGATGCTCAAGCTTGCTTATTTTCTGTACAACATATATACATACTCCGGCAGGCACTTTTATTTTTACTTACAAGCCTGTCCACTTTTTGGAGTTTTTTTTCAACATACTATTTACAGCAGCATTTACATAAGGACTTTTTCCTCTTGAGCTAGAAGACTATCCCTCTTTTGAAGCTTTATTGCAACCCACACTCTCTTGTCATTCGACTTCATTGAAACTGGACCAGGTTGGGGTGCACTTCCCTCCCTAGACGAGGACGAATGTTTCCACTCGTGGGCGTCTCAGACTGGCAAATCCAACCCCCTCACCACTCCAACTGAGTTGAGCCAAGTGAAAGGTGCAAGTGTCCAAGTTAGGTCACGGTTGGCAAGAGTCATACGTGTGTCTCGAAAAGTTCTAGTTAGTCCACTGAGGTGACTTGAATCCAGCCCTGCTTTCTCAAAGAATTAAGTTTGACTAGACCTGAAGTACCTTAAACCTAGTTCCCATAAGGTTCCAGTGCAGTTAGGTGCGGTAAGGTCCAACCAAGCTCCAATCTTCGACTTTATTGGACTAGTTCAATCATCAAGCTCAATCAAAAAAATATGGATGCTATGCAAATGCTATTTACAATAATAAAAAGAATAATATAATTTTGCAAAGAATTCGAAAACAAAGAGAAAATTTTTACACAAAGAATTTTGCACATAAAAGAATTTGATCACACAAAGTGTAAAATATATACAGCTATTTACACGGGCATGCCACTTTATTTACAAGACTTAAAGAATTTACAGGTTTAAAGTGATTTATTTAGGTGTATATACAATGGATAAAGAATTTTATGTATTTTATTATGATGCTTTTACTCCTCAAATTTATTTGAAAAATCATTTTTGAAAACTATAGTACAAAATAATTTTTGCAAATATTTACAATCATTTGAAATTCATTTTGCAAAGATTTTTGCAAACCCTATATATACATTTTCACACTATTTTTACAAAATGTTTTCACAATCATTTGCAAATAGATTTTTCAAATCCTTTATTTCACACAAATAGAAAAATTTTGCAATCAAAATATTTTCACAATGGTTGAATTCGTTTCACAAAAAGTTTTCCAAACAGTTCACACCATTTTTCAAATCATTTTGCAAAACTATTTAACCTGATTTATTAATCAGTATATACAAAGAGCAAAAACTTATTTGGGCTCTTATAAGTTTTATTTGGAATTGTTGCTTGTTTTTGTATGAGAGATTTCTGTGTACACTCCTCAGCCTTATTTTGAAAATTGTTTTGGAAAAGATTTTTGAAAACTATAGTCCAAATTATTTTTACAAACCTGTACACACATTTGCAAATGATTTTACAAAGTTTTTACACAACATAAATAGGTTTTTCAAAACAATTTGACAATCAATTTTTACAATCATTTGCACACTAGTTTTCACACATTTTGATTTCACTCAAAGAAAATAATTTTTTCACACAAAACTGATTTTTCAGAAGTTGAATACTTGTACACACTATTTTTCAAACAATTTTCACAAGGTTTTTCAAAGAAAACTTTTTGCACAAAATGCTTTTTCTGATTTAATAATCAGTACAAGTACAAGGAGTCTGAGGAGCTCACAATCATCTTTCATTATTATAGAACTACTTTTCATACTATGTTTTATATCGAGGTATGAGTTATGGCTTATAGTATATACATGGTATATACGACCCCCCTATACTTAGATTGAGATATGTCCTCATAGATCGAAAGGAAAAGCAAAGACATAACTCTTACTGAGTATAGACAGATCTAAAGAACATAAATGAATGAAATTAATGAATGAGAAGTTGACCGTCCCCCCTATACTTAGGCTCAAGTAATCCTAAGTATAGCAGACTGTATAAAAAGCAGGGAGGGTCAAGGGTGGGAATCTACAGATCGTACTCAAATTGTCTCCCCCTATACTTAGGGTAAGATACTCCTAAGTATAGACAAGAAGAGGAGACAATGGGGAGGGTCGCAATGAAATGAAAACTCGAGGTGCTCATCTCCCCTATACTTAGGACAAAGTACGTCCTAAGTATAGAAAACTGTCTACAAGGGCGGTACCTTTTTGATACACAAAGAAGACAGAAAAGGAAAAGAAGAAAATCAGATAAACAGTTCTTGGAGTACATCGTCTGAATCTTCTGATGCTGCAGCGGTTGTGGAGATGTCTTCGTGGTGCACTAGCTGAATAGAGTCTACAACAGCCAAGAATGTGTCTGGTTAGAGGTAAGGCTTCAGGAGTTGGCCGTTGACGACGAATGGCTGTGCGTCAGGGGACAATTCTGATATGGCAATACTTCCATTGTCACGTACTTCACAAACTCGAAATGGCCCTGTCCACTTACTCTTTAATTTGCCCGGGAATATCCGCAACTTTGCATCAAATAACCACACCTTCTGTCCAACGTCAAAGGTCTTTCGTCTGATGTGCCGATCATGCCAGCGTTTCACCTTCTCCTTGTACATCAATGTGTTATCGTATACATAGTCTCGGAATTCCAAGAGTCTGTTCAGATCATCCATTCTTTTCTGACCACTTCTGCGTGAGTCCAAATTGCAACTGGTAGTTGCCCATAAAGACTTGTGAATTAATTCAACTAGCAGATGGCACAGCTTCCCATATACAAGACGATAGGGCGACATGCCCAAGGGAGACTTGTAGGCGGTTCGGTAAGCCCATAGGACCGAGTCCAAGAGTTGGGACCAGTCTTTTCTGTTTGGCCTAACAAGTTTCTGCAGGATAGTCTTGATTTCTCTGTTTGATAACTCTGCCATGCCATTGGTCTGAGGATGATAAGGGGATGCGACAAGATGGTCGATGCCGTACTCCTTCGTTAACTTCTTGACCTCTTTGTTAATGAAGTGGCTATCCCGTCTGATATGAGAATTTTTGGTATCTCGAACCGTGAGATGATGTTCTTCTTCAGGAATTGACATACTGTTCGGCTGTCGGCGGCTCGAGCCGGGATAGCTTCAACCCAACGACTCACGTAATCGATGGCAAGAAGGATGTGCTCAAAACCTTGACTGTTAGGGAAAGGTCCCATGAAGTAAATGCCCCATGCATCGAAAATGTCTGCTATCTGAATGATTTTCAGGGGCATCGAATCTTTGGCAGTGAGTGTACCTTTCAATCTCTGACAGTCAATACATCGTTTGACAAACTCTGCTGCATCCTTAAATAACGTGGGCCACCAGAAGCCACATTGAAGTACTTTAGCTGCCCTACGATCTCCAGAGTGATGTCCACCAGATTCGAGCGAGTGACAATGCTCGAGGACACTAAATTGCTCCTCCTGAGGGATGCACCTGCGCCAAATGCAATCCGCTCCTTCCCTGAATAAAAGAGGATCCTCCCATCGGTAAAAGCGGATGGTCGACATGAATTTGTTTTTCTGATTCTTCATCCAATCCGAAGGTATTACCCTAGAGGCGAGGTAATTGACTATATCAGCATACCAAGGAAGGGAATCCACTATTAAGATGGCCTCGTCAGGAAAGGTCTCTGTGATAGGTGCATTGATCAGAGGAGGCTCATGCTGCTCTATTCTGGAGAGATGGTCTGCTACCACATTCTGAACTCCAGGCTTGTCCTTAATTTCCAAATCAAATTCCTGGAGGAGAAGGATCCAACGAATCAGTCTTGGCTTGGCATCCTTCTTCTGCTGCAGGTACCGGATAGCAGAGTGGTCCGTGAAAATTGTGACTTTCGATCCAAGTAAATAGGATCTGAACTTCTCAAGGGCGAAAACCACAGCCAGCAACTCTTTCTCTGTCACTGTATAGTTCCTCTGTGCTTCATCTTATGTTCTGCTGGCATAGTGAATGGCATAGGGCGCTTTGTCTTTCCTTTGCCCAAGAACCGCCCCGACTGCAAAGTCTGACGCATCGGTCATTATCTCAAAGGGAAGAGTCCAGTCGGGCGGCTGTAAGATTGGAGCCTGAGTGATAAGCTCCTTCAGCTGGTTGAAAGCAAGGAGAACCGGCTGATCAACAATGAACTCAGTCTCCTTGCACAAAAGTTCTGTCAGAGGTCGGGCAATGCGGCTGAAATCCTTGATGAATCGCCTGTAGAATCCCACATGCCTCAGGAATGACCTCACATTCTTCACTGACTGAGGTGGCTGAAGATTTGAAATGACATCCACCTTCGCCGGGTCGACTTCCATGCCACGTTTGGAAATGACGTGGCCCAACACAATGCCTTCAGTGACCATAAAGTGGCTCTTTTCCCATGAAAGCACTAAATTGACTTCTCGACACTTCTGAAGTACTCTATCTAGGTGCTCAAGACAAGAATCGAAACTATCACCATAGACAGAGAAGTCGTCCATGAACACCTCGAGAAAACTGCCTACCATTTCGGCGAAGACTGCTAACATGCATCTTTGGAAGGTTACAGGTGCATTGCATAATCCAAAGGGCATTCTCTTAAAGGCATAAGTGCCGAACAGGCAAGTGAAGGTAGTCTTCTCTTGATCCTCAGGAGCGATCGCCACTTGGTTGTACCCGGAATACCCATCCAGAAAGCAGAAGAAATCCTTGCCTGCTAACCTTTCCAAAACTTGATCAATGAAGGGCAAGGGAAAGTGGTCCTTCTTGGTTGCTGCATTGAGGCGGCGATAGTCAACACACACCCGCCAGGATGTTGGTACCCGAGTTGAAATTTCCTCTCCTTTTTCATTTATGACCACGGTAAGCCCTGACTTCTTGGGAACTACATGCAATGGGCTTACCCATTTTGAGTCGGAGATGGGATAAATGAAGCCTGCATCACACCATTTCGTTATCTCTTTCATGACGATGTCCCGAAGGTTAGGGTTCAACCTTCTTTGAAATTCGCGGGACGTCTTGGCATCTTCTTCCAAATATATGTGGTGTGAACACAAGGCTGGATTTATCCCTCGGAGATCTGATACGCTCCAACCAAGTGCCTTGCGGTTCTTTTCTAGAACCTCGAGAAGCCGAGATTCCTGATCCGAATTCAGCCTGCTGCTGATGATGACCGGATACATTTGCTCTTCACCCGCAAGGAAGGCATACTTCAGGCCTGCAGGAAGTGGCTTAAGTTCTGGTTTTGACCTGTCCATCTTGTCGGTCACTTCAGAGACTATGCTGGTGGTGGGATGTACTTCTCTGAAGCTGCTAATATCCTCATCATCTTGTTGAGATCCCAGTGATGTGCCGAACGGTTCTGCGCTAAGCTGATCGTGTTCGGTCTGGAGTGCCTGCTCAAGTAGATGCGCCTGCATCTGAGAATCTGTCTCCCAAGAATCGCCGGAGCATAAGGTGACTGCGCTTTCCAAGTCCTCCTCAAGAGTGAGGATTTCTCGGGTCCATGAATCGTCCGATGATAAAGCTGAGTCTCTGATCTCTGCAATAAGATCATAGTCTACTTCGGACGCTACCTGGCTCTCATCAGTTGTGGCATTCGGCTCTCTGTTCATGTTTATCGTGATCTGCTGGGCGTTCGAGCTGAAAGTAATCTTGCCAGACCCGTAATCAACCACGGCGCCTGAAGTACGAAGGAATGGTCTGCCAAGGATGATAGGGGTCTGGAGCAGGGGTGCAGACGAGTCCATATCAAGTACTACAAAGTCAGTTGGGAATTTCATTTCCTGTACTTTGACTACCACGTCTTCCAAAATACCTCGGGGCCGCTTGACGGATCGGTCAGCGAACTGAAGGATCATGCGTGTCTGCTTGAGCGGACCCAGCCCAAATTCTTGTATTATGGATGAGGGCAGAAGGTTGATGGAAGATCCACTGTCAAGGAGAGTGCGCTCTAAAACCTGATAAAAAATCTCACAACTGATAAGAGGTGCTCCTGTGTCTTGTTTCTTCTGTGGGAGGTTGCTGATAGCTGCAACAGTGGCCATGGATAGCACGTGCTTTTCCACATCTCTGCGTCTGTTCTCAAGTGCTGGGCGACGCTTGTTGTTACATACCTCCTTTAGTCCTTTCTTCACAGCTGGCATGTACTCCACGGCCTTTAATAAGGGCATCTCAACAGTCAGCTTGTCTAATAATTCCACAACTCCTGGATCAGACAATGCCTTTTTTCGTTTTGCAATTTTTTTGGATTTTTCTATTGCACGAGGAAATGGAATATGTACATCTCTAGCAGGAGAAATAGAGTTCTTATTTACATCAAAATCATCGCCCATAGAATGTTGTACATCCGAACTACAAAAAGGAGTACAAACTGTATTCTGGTGTGCTGATGCTGAGGGGCGAGCAAAAGGTATAACTTCGGCTCCATCGGCTGGCGAGGGATTGGCTGCTGCTGGCGGCTCCTCCAAGGCTGGCACGGCTTCGCTTTGGCTACAAGCTTCTTTTTGTTGTTTTTGCTTTTGCTGATTTTTTTGTATTTTTGGTTGGGATTGATGCTGGGAATGCACGACGGCTGGAATGGCTTCTCCTTCTTCTTCCTCCTCACCCTCCCCTGTAGCTGGCACGGCTGATGCGGAAGATGACGATCCACCTGTTTCTTTATTCACCCCATTCTTGGTGGTAGGCGGAGGTAAGGCTCTACCGCTCCTAAGAGTAACAACATTAGAATAAGCAGTAACATCATTGTCAGATACGGACATGACATAACATTCTACCTGCTCTTTCTTCTTGAAATTATTGGGGTTGGCTTCGACCTGAGCTGGGATGGTAGTTTAGTGGCGGTCAGGTCGTCAAGCCACTTGGTCATTTCCGCCAGCCCTTTGACAAGTTGGGCTAGACAGTCCATGGTGGGGTTCACTGGAGGTGCCTCGGTGGTTTCAGCGTGCAGACCACGCTGTTGTTGCATATGCTGGTGCTGAGGCTGTTGTTGGTAATGCTGAGGTGGTGCAGGAAGCTGAAGCTGCTGATAAGAAAGAGGAGGATACTGCTGGTATTGCTGAGGTGGCGCAGCTGCATACTGATGGAAGGACTGTGGGTGACGGTATGGCTGCTGCTGATACTGCTGGTTCTGCCTCCATTGATGGGCATACTGGGGAGGCTGATGATACGGCGGTGACAGCCGTGAGGACTGCCCAAAACGACCACCCTGAGGCTGGTGGTTTTGCCGATTGGCTGGTAGCTGACCTTGAGGTTGTCCCACAGGACGGGTCAGCTGTGCTTCGTGGCTCCATACTCCGTTCACTTCCTGGATCAGGGGTGGTGATGGAATGAGAGGTTATTAAAGTGGTGGAGTTGAATGGGAAGTTGTATTATTAATGGAGTTGAATGGGAAGTTGGGAAAAAATGGTGGAATAATGGAGTTGAATTGGTGGTTATTGTAGAGAATAGGAAATAAATAAATAAATAATGTAGGCTACTAAGATACAATAAAAATAAAGATACAAAAAGAGTGGAGAATTTGCAAAAGAAGGTATACAACATGTACAATTTTTTTGTTTGCTTTTCTATTTTATAATTTTTTTTATCTTTTTAATAATAGCTATGTACAATAAGAAAATACAATAAAATACTACAATCAAAATACAACACCACCATTATTTTTTGTATTTATTAATTAAGAAAGGGAAAAAATGAAGAAAGGATGAACATATACATAATATACAATGTACATCCCAAAACCCAACTTTTGCAAATGAGCTCCGATTTTAACGAAACCACTTCCGTTGGATAGATAATTTTCTAACTTGAACATTAAAAGTGAGTTTGGTGAATTTGGAGTTCATACGGAGCGGGAATTTGGCTTGGAAGTTGGACTTTACGGCTTTTTCCCATTGGGATCTAGGAGCATTTATTTGAGATATAATTTGTTTTGTATTTTTGTATTTTTATATACATTGATAGAAACATGTTGGAAAAGAATTAGCCAAAAAGGAGTTGAAATGAAATTATTAAAAATACATGAAGTTTTGGGCTATTTACATGTGAAAAACTCCCTTGATTTTGCGGCTTTTTATTGTTAGTTTATTTTATACAATCTAATATACAATAATTAATGTATTTTATTTACAAGAGTCATTTTGTTAATTTATGGATTTTATATACATTTATTAGGGAATTTACTCGTGGATTTTGCTAAGATCAAGATATTGAGATGATGAATCGTGGATTCATCATGGGAATACCGAATCAGATCCTGATACAAACTCTGGTTGATATATAACCATCTGCTGCTGCGGCTGGCCCTGATCGGGTGCCTGCACGTAGTACACGAGCTGGACTGCCGGTGGCTGCTGGCTCGGCTGAGGCTGATGTAGCGGTGGTTGCTCGTCTTTCCTCTCAGCTGGAGCTTCTAGTGGTGCTTCCGACTGAACAGAATTGATGGTACCCACCAGCAGTTCTAACTGCTTGGTGATCTGATCCAGCTTGTCAAGGTTCTGAGTCCTCTTTTCGATCACCGCAAGTTTTTCGAGATCCTATGATCGTTTCTCAATGATGTCAACCTTCGAGAGATGACCCCCAATGATGCTGAGGTTGGAGCTCTCATCTCTCTCCGCCTCTCAGGACGCTGCCATGTGTACTTGCTTCTGGAGGATCTGGGGCTGCTTCTGGTACGCTTTTGATGAAGAGAGGGCGGCCTCTCCTTCGGCCATTTCTTCGAATATCTGCCAGACTGCATCTTCATCCTTGTTGAAGTGTGAACCCCCACATGCTGCGTCAACGAGCCTTTGGCTCTCAATGTTCAGACCCCCAAGAAAGTGTTGGACCAAGCTGGTCTTCGGGATCTCATGATGGGGACATTTCTCCTGCAGATCAGTGAATCTCTCCCAAGCTTCGTGTATGGATTCATGTGCCCCTTGGGAGAAGTTGCTGATACGTGCTCGCATCTGGTTGAGCCGACCGAGAGGATAATATTTGTGTAGAAAGGCGGACTTCAGTTCCTCCCAGGTGGTTACAACCTTCCCCAAATGGTTGACCCAATAAAGGGCCTTGTCTTGCAGGCTGAAGGGGAATGCCATCATTTTGACAATGTCCAGAGGAACATTCGGATAGTGAGTAGTTCGGCAGATGCTGGAGAATTGCTGCAGGTGGATGTACGGCTCTTCACTTGTGTTTCCATGGAAAGATGGAAGGAGAGCGAGGAACTGGGGCTTCAGCTCAAAGTGAGCATGTACCGGTGGAATGAGAATCCACTCGGTCATCTGGATGTCTCCAGGATTATAGGTTTCCTTCAGTGTAGGCTTTTGTCCCCTAATTTCTGGCTCTCCATCGTCATCAGGTGGACCACCACCTCCTCCTCTACCTCCTCCTCCCTCAGCTCTGTTCATCACATCATTCAGCATATCCTGAAAAGCGGTATGGGCCAGGGCTTGCTCTGTCAGCTGCTGCTGGATAGCTTGGATAGATGCCAATAGTTGCGCATTAACTTGATTCTGATCTGGCAACTGCCCTTCTAGTTGAGGTGACTGCTGACCCTTGCCCTTTCCTTGAGGAGCCATATCAGGGTCTGAGTCAGACGAAATGAATTCCGGAGTAGAAGCCAGGGCTCAGTCTGCCCTTCTATCTGCAGGATGAAAGAATCCGAATCAGACCACTTGCATTATTGTTCAGCTGTCATGATACTGGTTGGAGTTAAGGTCAACCCAACATGTTGTGGATGGAACAAGATGTAGACTGTAATCGTCTTCCATTCACAACGGCGAAAGTGGGACAAAAGTGATCCCTATTTATTGGGTGGTCAAAAGGGAGGTAGAAGACGAGGAGCCTGGAGATCGATCCGCAAAGTCCGGATCAGGTTTTCGGGAGTTGCCTCGAATTTATTGGCGAAATGGAGTCCATGGAATTGATGTGGGTGTCGGCGAAGGTCCCGACGGAAACCATCCATGGTTCGATTTCGCAAAGCAAGAGAGGAGTGGATGTTGGAGGAAGGATACGACGGTCAACAAGGAATGAAAAGGAGTGCAAAACAGTAGAAAGACTCAAACTGAGCGGGGGTCAAAGAGGAGTGACACAACAAAATTTGCGCAAGGGCGCGTGACTTGATCTTTGAACCTTAATATAGATCCATACAAACACAATACAAGATTGGGTTCATCAACTCATGCCATGTGAAACCGTAAAGGTTCGGCTACTTATTATCTTTTCAGTTTTAGAGTTGTTATTTCAGGCATATCTTTTAACAAGTCCTTAGCACGCTACCCCTATAGGAGAGAGAGTACTGCCAAAAAAGTATCCCGTACTTGTCCTCCTCCTTTGTAACCTGTAGTCTGTACTTTTTGAGGTCCTTGTAACCCTTCCTGGATCCCTACTCAACCAAAGAAATATAGAGAGGAAGCCAATAGGCGAAACCAATACTTCGGTTCTCGCTCGCAACGGAATCACCCGTGAGCGTACAAGAACCTACTCGGACGCAAGACGATGAGACAGACACCCCCGTGAAGGCGTGGCCTATGCTCGGTACTTCGGACAGGGTCGATGCTCTACACAATAGAGAGTCATCATTGGTGACCAAGCCCTACTCGCCCACGTACGATAGAAGCACCAATACTTCGGTAATACAGGCGATACACAAGGCAGTTGCAGACTGGGATTTTGGCTCTATTCCTTATGGGACGTGCCTCACTCAAGGGAGTAGGGTTTTGGTCCCCCTCCAAGGTACCTGAAAACAATGAGGGCTTTATGAACCCAGTACAATGATAGTCCATTACAGATTTTAATTAAGGTCAAAGTTTATTTAACAGTCCCCTTGTTTTAGTTTTTTGGTTTTTCACTTTTTTTGAGCCTGTTTCATACCAGCGCCTAACGTTTTTGTAAATTTTCATTTATGTCCTAGGTGCTCAAAATCAGAGGGAGATAGCGGAAAAGCCGTGCAAGTTGGTTCTATGATGGAAATCTCACCATTGAACCGAATGATGCATGCTGAGTTAGAAGACTTACAGTGCATCCCAGCTCTCTCCATGTGGTATGCAAAACAGAATTTTTAAACCTATCTACATGGCGGTGTGCATTCGACAAAATCGCCCTAAACATTAGCTGCTATTAACGTGAAGAACCACAAGTTGGTCACTTATCTTTAACCTAAGGGTTCGGTCTTGGCTTACCCCTCCTCTTCTCGACACCCTCGAGTTCAGGAGTAGCGCTTGATGGGGCTCGCTCACGGCACATGGGTTAAGAGCTAAATGACCGAACTATTTAAGTTTGACTAGATCCATACGAAGTAGACTATAGGAACATGCACTCTTATTAATGTTTGGACCTATCTACCGAGTCAAGCAACCTATATCTAGGGGCTCTAAGCACACAAAACAAAGTAAAATAAAGGCGGAAAACTCAAAACCTCGGCAAACAAAGAAAGGAAAGTGATAGAAAACTCGGAAAGCTGCGACGAGGCCCCGAGGTGAACAGACACCCGGGCACTGGACCTCGTTGTGAAGAGTAGAGTCCAAGTTATATTACATGCCAAAATTGTCTCTCTCTCACCATAAATTACAAAAAATGATCCTAATTGCTCTAGACATATCTAACTCCCATCCCTTGGCATCCTTGATGCTCTCTCCAGATGGTCATGAGGTGAAGACCACCCTCCTCCAAGCTCGGCTGCCTTGGCTCCCTAAGAAACCATCCTTGCGTGGCGGGCCCTCGCATCAAAGTCACAAAGAGATTGAATTAGTTTAGCTCAATTAATAAAATAAGGCAGGAAAGAATTAATCACAATAAATAAATAAATCAATGAAGCATGGTGATCAATTGCAAAATAAATAGCTGCTCATCACTTTTTTTAAGCAAGAATGACAAAATGAATAGGCTACGCTCATTGCTCCTCGGCAACGGCGCCATCTGATAACTGACATTTTGCGAGGGTCAAAATTATGTTGTCGCTGCGGCAACCGCTCACAGAACATCGGTTAGTCAGCAATTAACCTACAATAAAAGAATGAATGAATTAAGTCCAAAAAGTGTGAATTGATATTTATTACTCTACCACAAAATGTATAGTGAACAAGTATGTAGAGGTCGAACCACAGAGAGCAATACAAAAGTGCAATAGCCTAAGATGTGCATGTACCACAGAGTCATCCTTGTGTGAAGCCTATTTTTGTGGGTTTTCAATTTTTTTCATTTTCATTTTTTATTTATTTTAATAATATAGTTATGTAATATATGTATATATATAATTTATAGAATATAAATGTATAAAGATATACATATCCCTAGAGGGTAGGTATAGAGCATATAATACATACATTCTATATATATGTATATAAATAATATTATATATTTGTTTTCTTTTTTGTATTTTACTTTTAGAATGTCATATATTAATAGATATAGGTATATATATATAGATATGCATTTTTTATTTTCTCTTTTTTATAGGGGAATATATATAGAAGGGGGAGATATAATATTTATAAAAATATACAAAAAATGGTCAAAAATTCAAAAATAAAGTCTTTTTGGTATTTTCATGATTTTCTACTGTTTTTGTGGTTTTTGGGCATTTTTCAAAATATTTTTAGTATTTTTAAATAGCAAAATAAGGGAAAACAGGGATTAAGCTACTGGTTGGGGATAAAGTGAAAATTAAAAATACAAAACAGCCACAAAATTTTTCCCAATGATTTTTTTAAAAAAAGATAAAATATAGCACCTACAGGAGTTGAGTTTGCAATTATTAGGGTTTTCTAGAATTTTTTATGTTTTTTAGACGTTTTTGAGTATTTTAGAATTTTTAAGGTTTTTCTTTTGAGATTTTTTATGATTTTTGGACTAACACTAAAACATGACTAGATAGACCAAGGTAATTTTTTTGGAATTTTTTGAGGTGGTTTAATAATTTTTTTGGTATTTTGTAAGCTAGACAGTAAATAAAATGCATGTTTTTGATTTTTAATAAATGCAAAAATGCAACAAAATTAAAAACTAAAACTATGGCGTGCAAGAGTAAGCTCACAAGAGCCTATGTCCATTTTTGCAAAATTTTTCAAGTTAAAATGAAGCATGAAATAAATGGACAAAGCATACAAAAAAAATACATGGCCTGACATGGGCATTTTTGCAATTAAAAATAAAGTCAGGGGCTTCAGTGCAAAAACACCCAAAAATATTACACGTGATTTGCAATTTTAAGGATTAAAGTGAAATACAAAACCCGCCAGGGGTCCTCTTGCAAAAATACCCCGCACGTGGGACTACACGTGCTCCGTACCCACAGGGACCACAATGTAATTTCCAAAAGTCCAGGGTCCTTAATACAAATTTTCACAAAAATATTACACTGGAAATTTTATTTTATGGACTCAAAGCACATTTACAAATGTACAGGGGTGCATGTGCAATTTAACCACCTCACGTGGGGGTACACGTGAGGTGACGTGGCTTAGACCTCAAGGCAATTTCATGAAAATACAGGGGGTCCATGCAAAATGTTTACGCTAAATTAAACTTCAACTTTTACTTACAGGGGTAAATAATAAATACAAAAAGAACTGGGGTAAAATAAGAAATTTACCCCTTATTTAGGCACTGACGGACAGCGATGAGGGCGTCACATGGACACACGTATGCTCATCCGACGGCGGATACCGGTTCGCCGATGAAGGGTTCGTATTAGATGCTCCTCGCGGATCTGACGGTTGGTGCGTGTCTTCATCGGACGGCTCCTATGCGATCTGGACCGGGCCTCCTGATCTGACGGTGCTGGAGCCCCCTGGAATAACAGGGAAGAAGCTCGCGCATGGCGAGCTTCGATCGAGAAGCTTGGGCTCCTCCGGGCGTCTCCCGCGCATCTGGGTTGCTCAAAACGTGGCTGGAGGTCTTCCGCATCTCCTGAAGGTCGCGCCATGGCTCCTGGAGGTCTGAAGGGCTCAGACGAGGTCGATGAAGGACAAGACCTCCAGGAACCTCTTCCTGGTTTGAATCGAGCCCAGATGGGCTCCTTTCTTCGCTGAACCTGCATAGGAAGAACTGGGAAAGCGAGGGCTTCCTCCTCGACCCCGGGTTTTGAAGCTATACCGCAAGATAAGGTGTGGCGGAGGAGCTCCGGCGAAAGGCGGAGGTGGAGCTCCGATTCGCCAAGACCAGAGGTCCTGGGTTGAACAAAGATGTGCGATCGATGGAGAAAACGATGGGGAATGAAATGGGAGGCGAAAGGTGGTCGGATACAATCGAGGTCACCGTGAAGAAGTCGCCGGAGCTGAGCTCCGACGAACTTCGAATTTTGGATTCTAAGCTACACTGATTAACTAAACACTAAACTAACAACTGGAATCAAAAGCTAACATTAAATCCTAACTAAAAAGCGATAAAGAAGCAGCTCTTATACCTGGGGGCCACCAGGGAGCAGGACGGACGCCGGAGCTCCGCCGCATCAAAATCGTCCTTCCTCCGACCGATTCGAGGTGCTGGAGCACTCCCCCTGTCACGAGGAACGTCCCAGGAACGAAATCAGGGCTTTTGGATGGATTAAAATTGGCCAAATTTGAGGAAGGGAGCGGAGCTTCTTATTTATAGATAATGGCCTGGAGCCTTATTGACCGGCAACTATTGCTTAATCCAACGAGTATCGGGTGGATCTAAGAGTTCGGCGGGTGTCAGTGATCATCCGAGATCATTTCTTGTGAAGAAAGCGAGCCCGATCGATGGACAAGATGGCCGTAAAAAAAGGATGAAATCCGGGGAAAAGATGGTTCAGAGACGCAAGAGCTTGGATGGGACAGTTGACCAGGCGGTCAACAAGGGCTGGCGCCCCATTGGTCCAGATTGGCCGCTAGAAGACAAAATAGGAAATTTTATTCGAAATTGATTTATTTAACCTAGTAAATGATTTTATTATTTTTTTCTTATAAAATAAAAAAATGTGTATTATTTCGTGTAGTATTTATTCACGATTTTTATTTAATTTTTTGAAGTGTTTTATTGTAGTTTTATTTTAATAAAGTGTATGTGTGTGTATTTACATGTATTTTGTATCTTTTAATTTTTTATTTATTTATTTTATTTTTATTATTTTATTGGCTTATTTTATAAATTTATAATTTATTTTTGTGAGTATAAAGGTATTTTTATTTAATTTTTATGAGTTTATTTTCATTTTTAAATAAATAGGTATATGTATATGTAGGTATACTTCTTAGTATTTTACCTATGTATTTTGTATACTTTATTTATTTAATGTATTTTCTTGATTTTTACTTTGGATTTACATTTTTAATGATTTATGTATAATGTATACATTATTGTAAAAATATAGAAGAATAAAAGAACAAAAGAATAAAACCCTTATATATATATAAATGGATAACATATGTATTTTGTCTATGAATTTTACAGACTTATTTTATTTTACAAATTATTTTTGGTTTTCTTTTACTTTTACTATGTACAAGTATTCGATACACTATTTTCAAAATTCTAAAAAAATATAAATTTGTTAAAATCATGAATAATGAATAAATGGAATATTTTAATCAATACTATATACAAGGAGGGCCAAAAACCTAACTTTTGCAGATGGACTCCAAAAATTATGAGACTAATTTTATAAAATAGTTCTTGGAAAGCTATATACAATTAAAGGTGAGTTTGGGTGATTTGGAGTTTTTATTTGCAAGATATGGGTCTGTGAAGTTGAGATTTTGGCTTTTTATTCTGTGTATAAAATGTACACTGAGTCTTATTTTTACACAAACTCAATTTTGTATTTTTATTTACATTATTATCTACAACTTTCATGTACAAAGTTTCTTTATTTAATGAGTAAATAATCATGTACAAAATAGGTGTCAAAAATGCATAAATATATGCATAAATAGATGAAGTATTTATTGTACTCAGGCCCTTATCTCCCCCCTACTTTATTCCTTGTCGACCAATTCCATGCTGGTCTTGGTCTCGGGGTTAGGGTCATAAAATATTTGCAATATTTTAATCCTTTTTCTTTTCTTCTCTTTATTATATAATTTTGGCATTAAACACCTTATTTAATGTATAATTAATACAATGGATGATGAATGCTATTATATACAATTTGATGCTATTTACATGCATTTGTTGGGGTTTTTGAGGCCAAAATGATAGAATAAAGGTGATGAAATGGAGGTTCATCAATATCTCTCTATTATTACTTCCAAAAAACACATCTATCTTTAGGGGTGGGCACTCTTTGGTTCAACCCAAATGACCCAATCGAATCGTTCGATTGGGTTAAATGAAATGGGTTATTTGGGTTTTCGTGTCAGGTTAGATCCAAATTATTTTATTTATATGGGTAATGGGTTGGTTGGTGGGTTTGATAGTGTCACCAGACCCACTTAATCAATCTGAACAATTAATATGTGTGACATGTGGTTTAGATCCACCCAACCCGATCAAAAAATCGTATGAATATATTTATATATATATATACATACACACACACACATATACACAATATATATACCATTATATATGATATGAATTTCTATCTATTCACTTGTTAATAAATAACAATAACGACTTGAAATAGAATAGGTTTGGTTGCAACTTTATATGTGAATTGAACGCGTATTGGAAAGTGGAATCCTATTGAAGACCATGAATTGTGACTAATGTGATTGAAATTAAGATTATGCAAATTTGAAATGTGAACAATCTCTGGACAGTCCACACTATCTCGAGTCCTGAGAAATTCTCAGCAAGCATCTGAGATTATGTTTGATGCTTTTATTTGGAGTGTGAGATACCTCCTTCATCTATTCTCCTCCCCTGTAATTTTTCATTTATCTTTTTGCAGACATGTGGTGATTGTGGTTTATTTTTTGATTCTAAGACATGTTGCTGTCTTGTACACAAGAAATGTTGATCTAATGCTGTTTTTCCAAGATCAAATTTCCTTCTTGTTTGCGAGGCATTGTGGATCTTATGGTAATATCTTTTAGTTTGTATAGTTTTTGGTATCATCTAATTATTTACTATGAAGAGTTGATTAGTAACTTACTGGTATGCTTATTTATATCGAGTTTTTTTAAAAATAATTAATGATTTACAGATTGAAGAACTAGGTGTCATTCAATATTGTGATTTATTCCTAATTTATAAACAAAAAAGTCATCAAACCTCCTATTAAACCATGCACATTAGTAGGCACATAAGCTTGAAGATAATTTAGGAAAAGTAATTTGCATGAGTATTAAGTAGAAACTTTTACTTTTAGTGAATTCAATTAATTTGGTTTTGATCTAACCCAATCGACCCAAATCAATAACCGAATAGCTCGACCTGAAGAATTTCGATTGGGTGATGGGTTCCAAAATTTCCAACCCAAACTGAATAACCCAAACTACCCAAATCAGTTGAATCCCCACCCCTATTTATCATATTGTCATGATTTGTTATTATTTGATCTTTTAGTAATGTATGTCATCCCATCGAATATGGGTGAAATCTCATACATACATTAATAACATTATCTTTATTTGAAACATTATTGTAGTTTTATTTCTCTCTCTCTATATATAATTTTCTTAAGTTTTTTAGAGCTTGATATTTTTTCATAAGCTTGATTTATTAGAGTATATAAATATTCATGAAATCAAAAATATATGTTAGTACATAAAAATATTTTAAAAATAATATTTTATTAATTTTATCATAAATTATATATCATATTCTTTGATTTTCTAGGATTTAATTTTTTAATTAAAATTTGAATACGTTAGAACACAAATTTCAATAAAATCTCATTTATATATTAACAAGTTGAACAATTTCTCAAATTAATGCTTATTTTTACATAGATTAAAAAATATTATGAAACTGTATTAAATAAATCATAATATATATATATCAAGATTTCTTGATTTTCTGTTATTATAAATTTTAGTTAAATCTGATGTATATTTGTCCAGAAATATGGTTGAAATATCATTTGCATTGTAATATTAAAATTATTTTCAATGAAACTATTATGCATTTTATTGCAAAATATGTATTTTTTCTCGAGTTTTTTATTTTGATATATTTTCTCAAAATAAGTTTATGTTAGCACATAAATGTTGATGAAAACTCATACATATGTCTGTTCATTCATATTTATTTAAAATTAGTAAATTTATTATTTTTATTACAACACACACAAATGCGCACGCCCGCACGCATGCGCGCTCGCGCGCGCGCACACACACACACACACACACACACCATATTTGCAATGTTTAGGAATTATTCTTTCGGCTAAAATTAGAGTATGTCAGAACACAAATATGGATGGAATCTCTTATTTCAACGACTTGAACAATCGCTAGAAGTTGGCGTAAAATAATACATAAAAATTAAAATAATCCCAAATAAATCAAATAATCAACTAATATAATTTAAAAGAAAACTTTGTTATTTTTATCATAATATATATATATATATATATATCACAACACGTGTTAGCACAACATATATGTCATATGTATTTTAATAAAAAATAAATTTTAAATAAAAAATTTTATTTTTGAATGAAATGTGTAGCATTTACATGAGTTTTTTAGGTTTTGATATTTTTATCGAAATTAGTGCATGTTAGCACACAAATATTGAATAAATATCTAAAAATATTATTTCATATTCTTTGATTTTTAGGTATTATTTTTTGTACTTAAAACCATAGCTTGTTAGAGCACAAATATGTATAAAATCTCACATTTCTTAACATGTTGGATAATTTCTCGAAATTGGGGTACATTACACACATAGATTATCAAAATCACACACACACACATATATATATTGTATTCAACCTTTTTTAATCCAAAAATATATTTCTGAAATAAAACATTATTATTTTATTGTAATATCTATAACTCTTTCTTAATTTTAAAATTTTTGAATTTTTTAAGGTTGTTGTATGTTAGCATATCAATTATGAATGAAATCTTGTATCTATGTTAATACAAAAAATATTTTTAGATAAAATTTTGTTACATTTTAGTAAGGATATGTGGAACATTTTCTTATTTTTTGGGTGTTGATTATTTTTATGGAAATCGTTGTATGTTAGCACATAAATATTGACGGAATATCAAATGTACTTTAATACACAGGAAATATTTTAAAATTAACATTATATTATTTTCATCATAAAAAATATATGATATTATTTCAATTTTTAGTACTTAGACTATCTTTGAGTATGCTAGAATACATATACGGATAAAATATCATTTATATTAACGAGTTGAACCATTTCTAAAAGTTGATGTGTATTAGCACATGAAGATTAATGATGTCTAATATGAATGTTGATGTACGAAATTTAATTTTAAAACATCATTATTTTTTCATTATATATCTATTATTACTTTCAAAAAATGTGTAAGTCATGTTTTCATGACTTTTTAGTATTTGATATTTTTAGCAAAAATTAATGTATGTTAGCACACCAAAATATGGATGAAATCTCACATGTACATTAATAAAAAAATTATTTTGAATTGAAACTTTATTGTAATTTTATTTCAATATATATGTATCATTTTATTGAGATTTTTAGGTCTTCATCTTTTTTTGCAAAATCCATGTATGCTAGCACGCAGATATTGACAAAATGTCATATGTATGTCAACACACAAAAAATATTTTAAAATTATTGCTTTATCACCTTTATTACAAAGTATATATCATATTCTTTTATTTTTTGAAACTAAACTTCTAGTTACAATTCGAATATGTTAAAACACATATATGGATGAAATCTCATTTACATATTAACAAGTTGAACAATTTCTCAAAATTGAAACTTATTTGCACACAAAAATTAAAAAAATCCTATTTGAATGTTAACCATAAAAATTAAATTTAAGAATAAACTTTAGTAAATCAATCATAATATATTTATCAAGCTTTCTTGATTTTATGTTATTAGATCTTTTAGTTAAAACTAATGTATATTTGCGTAGAAAATATGGATGGAATATCATTTGCATTTTAGTATAAAAAATTTAATTTTAATTAAATAAGTATGTATTTATATTTGCAAAACATCTATTCTTCTTGATTTTTTATTTTGTAATTTTTTTCTCAAAATTAGTTTATGTTAGCATGCAAATGCTGACAAATCTCATACACATGTTAGCTAACATATATTTATTATTAAGTATAATATTTTAATATTTTTATTCCAAAATTTGCATCATATTATTTGGTGGTTCTAGGAATTAAACTTTCAACTAAAATTAGAGTATATTAGAACACAATTATGGATGAAATCTCATATTTATTGTTGAGTTGAACACTTGCTAGAAATTGGTATACAATAGCACACAAAGGTTAAAGAAATCCCATACAAATGCAAATACTCAAAAAATTAACTTTAAAAGAAAACTTTGTTATTTTTATTATAACATATCGAACACGATCTCTTATTTTTTTAGTATTTGAGCTATTATTTAAAAAAGATATGTGTTATCATGACAAACATGGATGAATCTTCCTTTTTTTATAAAAAATTAAATTTAAAAACTTTTTTTATTTTTGATTGTAACATGTAGCATTTCCTCGAGTTTTTTAGGGGTAGATCTTTATTTCTCAAATTCAATGTACGTTAGCACACAAATTTTGATGAAATCTCATATAAATATGATATCATATTCTTTGATTTTTTTGAATTCAATATTTCGTTACAATTAAAGCTTGTTAAACAAAGATATGTATAAAATATCATATTTATCACATGTTGGATAATTTCTTGAAATTCGGGTACTTTAGCACACATAGATTAAAAAAATATCGTAGATTTTTTATTTGAACTTCTGTACAAACAATAATTCTTAAATAAAACTTTTTTATTCTTGTCATAAAATGTCTATCATGATTTCTTGATTTTTTATTCTTTGATTTTTTTAAAGTTGACGTATGTTATGTTAGCAAATCAAGTATGAACGAAATTTCATATGCATTAATACAAAAAAATTAAAATTTAAATGAAACTTTATTATGTTATTATTTCCATATGTAAAACATTTTGTTAGTTTTTGGTTGATCATTTTTATTGAAATCGGTGTATGTTAGCACAAAAATATTGATGAAATCTCAAATTTACTTCAACAAAAAAAATTATTTAAATTAACATATCATTATTTTCTTATTAGAGTATATTAGAGTATGTTAGAATACATATATGGATAAATTCTCATTTACTAACGAGTTGAAAAATTTCTCAAAGTTAGATGATGTCTGATGTAAATGTTAATGAATAAAAGTTATATTTATTTAAAATATTATAATTTTTATTATATATAAATTATTGTTTTCAAAAAAATACATCCATCATTCTTTTATGATTTTTTTAATATTTGACTTTGAGTAAAAATTTATGTATTTTAGCACAAATATGGATGAAATCTCATATGTATGTTAATAAAAAAATTTTAATTAACATTTTATTGTAGGTTTGTTGTAGTATATAACATTTTCTTGAGGTTTTTCGGGCTTGATCTTTTTTCACAAAATCCTTGTATATTCACATACAAATATTGACAAAATCTCATGTGTTTGTCAACACACTAATTTTTTTATAAAATATTATTTTATTACCTTTATATTAAAGTATATACCATTTTCTTTGAATTTTCAAGAATTAAACTTTTGTTTAAAATTTTAATATGTTAGAACACAAATATGGATAAAATCTCATTTGTATTTTAATAGAAAAATACTTTAAATGAGGCTATTGTACATTTTTATTCCAAAATATTGATTTTTTGAGTTTTTGATTTTAATATTTTTTCTTACAATCATGTTATGTTATTACACAAATGTTAATGAAATCTCATGCACATGTTAGTTCACACATATTTATTTAAATGTTAATAAATTATTAGTTTTATAAAATAAATATATTAGTCTTTTGGTGTTTATAGGAATTAGACATTTTGTGCTAAAATTATAGTGTACTAGAACACAAATATGGATGAAATGTCATATTTATTAACAAGTTGAAAAATGGCTAGAAATTGGTGTACAATATCACACAAAGATTAATGAAATCCCATACGAAAGCAGATACTCAAAAAATCAATTTTAAAAGAAAACTTTGTTATTTTTATTGTATCATATCGATCACGATGTCTTGGGTTTTTAAATATTTGAACTTTTAATTAAAATTGATGTATGTTAGTATATCAAATGTGAGTGAAATATCATATGCAGAATATAAAAAATTAATTTTAAAAATTATTTAATTTTATTGCAATAATAGGTGTATGTAAGCACACAAAAATTATATTATCATAAAATTTATATCATATTGTTTGAATTTTTAAGTAAACTTTCAAATATAACTATAACATGTTATAATACCAATATGGATAAAATCTCATAATTATTAGTGAGTTGAACAATTGCTTGAATTTAGAGTATAATATCACACAAATATTAAAAAATCTCATATGAACCTTAATACAAAAATAATAATTTTAAAAGAAAACATTATTGTTTTTATCATAATGTATTAATCCTTGATTTTTCTATTATATCAAATTTTTGATAAAATAGTTGTGTGCAAGCACACCAAATATGGATGAAATCTCATAAGTATATTTAATACAGAAAATAAATTTCTAAAAATATTTTTATTATTCTTAAGTATATATAACATTTTCTTGAATTTTTAGAGACTGATCTTTTTTCTCTTATAATTAGTATATGGTAGCATACAAATATTAATGAAGTCTCATATATATGTTAGCACAAGAATTATTTTAAGATTAATATAATATTAATTTTATCATTATTACATATCATATTTTTTGATTTTTTCAAGAATTAAATTTTCAGTTAAACCAAAGATTGTTGAAAATAAATATGTATAAAATCTCACATTTATTAATGTGTTATACAAATTTATGAATTTATTTTACATTAACAAACAGAGATTAAAGAAATCTCATATGAATGCTCATACATAAAAATAATTGTTAAACAATTTTATACTATTTTATCATTATATATGTATCATGTTGCCTTGATTTTTAAGTACGACAACACATAAAGATAATCAAAAATTTAATTTTAAAACAAAATTTACTTTTTATTTTATTATATCTATTTAGCTTTCTTGCTGTTTTACTACATGAACTTTTTACTAAAATAGATGCATGTTAGCACACCAAATATGGATGAAAATTCATATATACCAAAATATGAAAATTCTGTTTAAATAAATTGTTTTCTATTTTTTATCGATATATAAAATTTTCTTGAGTTTTCTTTAGGGTTGAATTTTTCTGGAAATTAATGTATAACAAAAATATTGACAAAATCTCTTATGTTTGTTAGCGTATAAAATTAAAAAGTATTATATATTTGTTTATCCTAAAATATATACCATATTATTTGATTTTTTGGAACTAAATTTTTAGTTAAAATTATAGTAATTTTTAACACAAATATATATAAAATCTCACATTTAGATGATCCCGACAAATCTCTTAAAATTTGTCAACATTAACATACACGGATTAACAGAATTTCATATTAATACCCATATCCAAAAAACTTATTTTTTATACAAATTAATATTCTTATTGAGGTACTATATATAGCACGCTTTCTTGATTTCATATCATTTGAACTTTTGATTAAATATGATGTATGCTAGCGCATTAAATACAAATGAAATCTCATATGTGTGTAAATACAAGTTTTTTTAAAAATAAACTTTATTATAACTTTATTACTATATATAAAATTTTCTATATTTTTTAGGGGATGATATGTTTTCCCAAAATTGATTTATGTTGGCACACTATTATAACTTTATTTCTCAAAATTGGTGTATACAAGAACAAAAATATTTATAAATCTCGTATGGATGTTAATATATAAAAAATTACTTTAACATAAATCTTCTTTATTTTTGTAATTATATATTTATCTTTACTTTCAAATTCTGTCACGCTTTCTCTTTTTTTAGTATTTGATCCTTTAGTAAAAAATGATAAGGTTGGTACATCTGATATGGATGAAATCTCATATGCATGTTAATATAAAAAATATTTTTAGATCAAAATTTTATTTTGATATAACTGTTATTTTCCCAAGTTTTTTTAGGACTTGATATTTTCCCCCAAAATCAATGTATGTCAGCACACTAATATTGACAAAATCTCATATGTATGTTAACACTCAAAAATTTATATGAAAATTAATATTTATTATTTTTGTCATAAAATGTATACCATATTTTTTGAGTTTTCTAGAATTCAACTTTCTGTTAAAATTAGAGTATGTTAGAATACAAACACGGATAAAATTTCATATATGTAATTGTATGTGTATAGTGAGTTGAACAATCTATCAAAAGTGATGTAAACTAGATCAAATAAATTTAAAAAATTATATGAATGTTAAACACACAAAAAATTAAAATAAAACTTAATTAGTTTTATAATATACCTATCATGCCTTCTAGATTTTATATTGTTTGAACTTTTAGTTAAAATTTATGTGTTAGTGCAAAAAAATGGAAGAAATCCAATATGTATATTCATAAATGTTTTTAAATAAATGTTTATTTCATTTTATTGATATATCTTGATTTTTTAGATTCGATATTTTTTTTTATCAAAATCAATGTATGTTGGTACACAAAAAATTCACGAAACCTAACATGCATGTTTGTTCGCACATATTTATTTTAATATAAACAAATTTTGTTTCTAATATATCATATTATTTGAGATTTTATAGGATCTAAATTGTCAACTAAAATTAGAGCATGTTAGAACACAAATATTTATAAAATCTCATATTTATTAACAACTGAACAATTGCTAGAAATTGGTGTATAATACCGCAGGAAGATTAACAAAATCTCATATTATTGTTAATACTAAAAAATAGTTTAAATAAAACAATATTTTTTATCATAATATATTTTTCACAATTTCTTGATTTCTAGTATTTGATTTTTTAGTTAAAATAGGTGTGTGTTAGCACATCAAATATGGATGAACTCTCATATGTAAATTAACAAAAATTTAAATTTTATGTAAAAATTATTACAAGTTTTTGTAATATATAAACTTTTATTGATTTTATTAGGGATTAATCTTTTGTCTCGAAATTGGGGTATATTAGGACACTAATACTTGCGAAATCTAATATGTATGTTAGCACAATAATTTATTTTTATATTAATATTTTTATTTTTATCATAATACATATAATTTTCTTTGAGTTTTTTGAATTAAAATTATAGTTAAATTATAGTTTGTTACTACACAAATATGGATGAAATCTCATATTTTATTGAACATAGGCATTTTCTCGAAATTAGTGTACAACAACACAATATTAGTAAAATGTCATATCGATGCTAATAAACAAAAAACTCATTTTAAAATAAAACTTTTTATTTTTACTATATTATATCTATCTTGCTTTCTTATTTTTTTATTATTTGAACTTTTTACTAAAATAGATGTATATTAGCATGCCAAATAATGGATGAAAAGTCATATGTATCTTAATATAAAATAATATTTAGTTTTATTTTTATTTCAATATGTATATTATTTTCTTGAGCTTTTAGAGGTTGATCTTTTTACTGGAAATTACTATATTTTACGCACAAATATTGACGAAATCCCGTATGTTTATTAGCACACAAAATATTTTAAATTTATATTCATTATTTTTATCATAATACATATATATAATATTCTTTGATAATTTTAGTTAAAATTATATTATTATAGAACACAAGTATGTATAAAATCTCACACTTATTAATGAGTTCGACAAATTACTCAAAATTGGTGAACAATAAGACAAATTAATGGACTCTCATATTAATACTCATATACAAAATGTAATTTTAAACAATATTTGGTTTTATTATCGTACTAGATTTATCAAATTTTCTTGATTTTTTATTATTTGAACTTTTAATTAAACATGATGTATGCTAGCACATCAAATGCATATGAAATATCTAATGTGTGAAAATAAAGAATTAAAATAATATTTGTTATAATTTTATTTCTATATATAAAGTTTTTAGGAGATTTTTAGGGGTTGATATGTTATCACAAAATTGATGTATTTTAACAAAAAATATTTTAAAATTAAGATATTATTATTTTCATCACGAGAAATATCTCACATTCTTCGAGTTTTTTAGTAAACAGACTATCTTAGTGTATGCTAGAATACATATATGGAAAAATTCTCATATACATTAACGAGTTGAACAATTTCTCAAAGCTGGCATGTATTAACTTGTAAAGATTAACAAATTTTAATACGAATGTTAATGTATGAAAGTTAACTTTTAATAAAACATTGTTATTCTTTCATTATGTATCTACTATTACTTTAAAAAATACATATATCATGTTTTCATGATTTTTTAGTATTTGATATTTTTAGCAAAAATTAATGTATGGTAGCACATCAAATATGGATGAAATCTCATATGTACGATAATAAAAAAATTATTTTGTATTGAAACTTTATTGTAATTTTATTTCTATATATGTATGTATGTATCATTTTATTGAGTTTTTTAGATCTTGATCTTTTTTCGTAAAATCCATGTATGTTAGCAAATAAATATTGACAAAACGTCATATGTATGTCAACATACAAAAAATATTTTGAAACTATTGCTTCATCACCTTTATTACAAAGTATATATCATATTCTTTTATTTTTTGGAATTAAACTTTTAGTTACAATTTGAATATGTTAAAACACAAATGTGGATGAAATCTCATTTATATATTAACAAGTTGAACAATTTCTCAAAATTGAAGCTTATTTGCACACAAAGATTAAAAAATCTTATCTGATATTTAAACATAAAAAAAATAAAATTTAAGAGTAAACTATACTAAATTAATCATAATATATTTATCAATCTTTTCATAATATATTTATCAATCTTTCTTGATTTTTTGTTATTAGAACATTTAGTTAGAACTAATGTATATTTACGTAATGAATTATCATATACATTTTAATATAAAAAAATTAATTTTAATAAAAACAAGTATGTATTTATTTTGCAAAATTATATATTTTTTGATTTTTTATTTTGACATTTTTATCTCAAAATCAATTTATGTTAGCATGCAAATGTTGACAAAATCTCATACACATGTTAACTCACATATATTTATTGATAAATATAATAGTTTAATATTTTCATTCCAAAATATATATCATATTATTCGGTGGTTCTAAGAATTAATCTTTCAACCAAAATTAGACTATCTTAGAATACAAATATGGATGAAATCTCATATTTATTATTGAGTCGAACAATTGCTAGAAATTGGCATACAATAGCACACAAAGATTAAATAAATCCCAAACGAATGCAAATACCCAAAAAAATTAACTTTACAAGAAACCTTTGTTATTTTTATCATAACGTATTGATCATGATTTCTTGTTGTTTTAGTGTTTGAACTGTTATTTAAAATAGATATGTGTTAACATGACAAATATGGACGAAATCACTATGTATTTTAACAAAAAATTAAATTAAAAACCTTTTTATTTTTTATTGTAATATGTAGCATTTCCTTGAGTTTTTTAGGGATTGATCTTTTTTCTCAAATTCATTGTACGTTAGCACAAAAATATTGATGAAATCTCATACAAATATAATATCATATTCTTTGATTTTTTAGGAATTAAATATTTCATTAAAATCAAAGCTTATTAAGCACAAATATGTATAAAATAACATATTTATTACATGGTCGACAATTTCTTGAAATTGTGGTACTTTAGCACACATAGATTAATAAAATATCATAGATTTTTTAGTATTCGATCTTCATGTATAAAAATAATTCTGAAATAAAACTTTTTTATTTTTATCATAATATATCTATCATGCTTTCTTGATTTTTTATTTGTTGATTTTTTAAAGTTGATGCATGTTATGTTAGCACATCACGTATGAACGAAGTATCATATACATTAATTCAAAAGATTAAAATTTAAATGAAACTTTATTATGTTTTTATTTCCATATGTAAAACATTTTATTATTTTTGGTTGATTATTTTTATAAAAATCTGTGTATGTTAGCACAAAAACATTGGCGAAATCTCAAATGTACTGCAACACAAAAATTTATTTAAAATTAACATATTATTATTTTCATCATCAGAAGTATATGATATTCTTTGAGTTTTTTTAGTAATTAGACTATCTTAGAGTATGCTAGAATACATATATGGATAAAAATTTCATTTATAATAACAGGTTGAACAATTTCTCAAAGTTGGTGTGTATTTGCACACGAAGATTGATGATGTCTGATGTAAATGTCAATGTACAAAAATAAATTTTTTAAAATATTATTATTTTTCATTATATATAAATTATTAATTTCAAAAAAATACATCTATCATGTTTTTTTTGAATTTTTTAGTATTTGACCTTTTAGTAAAAGTTGATGCATGTTAGCACATAAAATATGGATGAAATCTCATATGTACGTTAATAATTTTTTTAATTGAAAGTTTATTGTAGGTTTATTTCAATATATAACATTTTCTTGAGGCTTTCGGGCTTGATCTTTTTCGTAAAATCATTGTATATTAGCACACAAATATTGACGAAATATCATGCGTATGTTAGTACACTAAAATTTTTCTAAAATATTATTAGAATTCTTGAATTTTCAGCAATTATTATTTTTTTAATTTTAATATGTTAGAATACAAATATGGATAAAATATCATATGTATTTTAATATAAAAATACTTTAAATGAAGATATTATACATTTTTATCATAAAAAAATGATTTTTTTGAGTTTTTTATATCAATATTTTTTCTCACAATCAGGTTATATTATTACACAAATGTCAAAGAAATCTTATGCACATGTTAGTTCACACATATTTTTAAAAGTTAATAATTTATTAGTTTTATTACAAAATATATATCAATTTTTTAGTGTTTATAGGAATTAGACTTTTTGCTAAAATTATAGTGTGCTAGAACACAAATATGGATGAAATTTCATATTTATTAACAAGTTGAACAATTGCTAGAAAATGGTGTACAATAGCACACAACGATTACTGCAACAAAAGAGAAACATTAGAAAAATAGAGAGGAAATTAAGCAGTAGAAATGATACAAAAGTAATGCATGAAAAGAAGACCTATGAATCTTGAAAATATTCAACAACAGAAATTAATCAAAAATAAATAAATAAATAAAGGTGAGTTGTGTCCCTGGCAACGATGCCATTTGATGATCGTGAAATTTACCTCTTTAATAATTAGAGAATGTCGTATTATAGGAGGAAAATCTGGCTCAGAAATAACCACAATCCTTTGAATGTTGTGGAGAATTTTTCTTGTTAAGTGTACCAAGGTCGAACACATGGACACGGACTACTCTATATATTTATCGAATTTCGGTCAATTAAGAGCAAGTGTGAATTATTTCTCAATTTTAGGTCTTCATGCAGATGCACAAGGTAAAATACAGAACAATGTAGATATATGATGCATGCAATTTTTAGTTGATTTTTAGCAATTATAATATGATGCATGAAAATAATGCAAGGTTAAATGTACACTATGAATATGCAAGCGATTCTTACAAACTACCCGAGAAAGATCAATAAATTGAGCAATATAAAGTAGATTGAAATCAGTGTCATTTTGAGCATAACATCATGAGAAAATGATGTCAGATGAGAAAGTTAAACATGCCATGAAATATGTGATGAAATAAGGGACAAAACGACACTAAAATCATGCAATTTGATCTATGATGCTCAAGTTATGCTAAAAACAATGTAGGGACATAAATGTAATAAAAATGCAAGAGATAAAAAGATAAATATTACAAATAGGTCCCTAAAGGGACCTATTCGTAGTTACACAAAACCACATGGGGCCTAATGTAATTTTCCCAATATGCATAGGGGCATATATGTAATTTCCATAAGCTATGAGGTGCACCCTATAAAATACCCAGACACACACGTGAGGCACGCGCCTAGGGATCGAATTGCAATTCCCAAAAATGTTCAGGTCCTTCACTGTAAATTACCCAGCCCTGCACGTGCTGGGCACATGAGAGGGCTAGACTCGGGAGCCAACGTAGGCTTGGGCCACGTGGATTCTGGTGCAGGCTCGAATGGCACCTGTACTCTCGTGCTCCATTGTCCGTCACCAGAGAAGGCAGGGCTTCGGTGACCTGCTCGTAGCTTCTCCACGCTCCATAGGATTGTCTGGAGGTCTAGGAAGCTTGCTGGAGGGCTGGCGGAGGTCCTGAAGTTGCGACGAGGCTCCGTGAATGATCAGAGCTTGAGGTCAATGAAGCCTCGCCGGAGGAGATCAGCTCGACGGAGCTCCGATGCAAACTCCGACCAATGAAGATGTGTAGCACCTGCAAGTGTTAACATAGCCGAAGCTCAATGTGCGTGAGTGGGTGCGAGTGAGATGGGAGCCGGGCAGAGGTGAAGAAGGTGGCGGCTCAGGGGAGTCCTCCGCCATGACGACAAAGATGGGACGGATCACGAGGGGGTTCTAGAGGAAGGAAATGGGTGCACGAGAGTCATTGGTGAATGACGAAAATGCGAAGGGGGTTAAGTGGCAGCTATGGTGACCATAGGCGGTGAGATAATTCAAAGAATAAAGAAATAAAGTAAAAGTACCTGATCGGATCTAGGCGATGGGCAGAGGGATAGGCCTATGGTCGAGCTCCAACAGAGCTCAGGGTCGTCGCCCGACGTGCCCGACCGATGCACGAAGCTTAGCCGGCTTGGAGGCACTGCAACACAGTTGTCTTGGCTGCGGGTCGACACCGGGGCAGAGAGTCGTTGTCGCCTCGACGGTCCGCCCCTCTGCTGTCACCGGAGGGGTGGGTGAAGCTGGGCTACCGCCTGGAATGGTGGACGGGTTGCTCGGAGCGGAGGGGGTGATTTTATAGGGTGAGTCGATGGTTGGTTGAAGGCGATTTCGAACGGGTGACTTGAAGGCTAGTAATGATGGCAAGTGTAGTGATGGTATGCACGAGGATGTCGGAAGAACGGGTGACGTCTAGGTGGTGTTACGACAAGGAGAGGTGAACGAAGGCAAGGGCTAAAATGGAAGGGGGTGGCTGACTCGCGAGATGAAACGGCTGGGGAGTGGGTTACGAAGGAGGAAGAGGAGGTTCAAGCATTTAGATCTCATTATCCAACGGCTGGGATAGTGGCATGCACGTGAGGGTGAGATTAGATCAAGGATTTTGATCAAACGACGGAGATTGAGGCATTGATGGATGACTAGGATGAGATCTGGAATTTCATCCTATGGTGGGGTGTATGGGGATGATGTGGCACAAGGAGGAGCGTGGTATGGCGATGGGATCATGTGGTTGGGAATGAGGCGCGAAGGGGCGATTTGGATATGATCTCAGGAGCGCTCTGACGACTGGATATGAGTGGATGTCGAACGACAGAGATGGAGGCGGGAATGAGAAGATCAAACGACCAAGGAGGGAACCGGGTGGCGAAAGGAGAAGCAACCATGTGGGCGTCCTAGAGGGCGCCACGTGACTGCACCAGAAAATCGAATATTTAAAAATAAAGAAAAATAAAAAAGAATTAGTTTGAGCAAAATTAGGAAAAAATCAAAACATGAAAGTTGGTCTCGATGAGATCTACAAGTTTCAAGTTGGATAAAAAGCCAAAAGAGACCATTTGTACAAAAAGTATTTTTTTGGTATTTCTAAGGGGTTAAAAACTCCTAATTTGGGTTTTGAATTGTTTTTGTATTTTTTAGTCTTTTTAAGGGTCAAGAACTTAGTCCAGTGATGATGAATTTTGAAGACATGAGAGTGTGGTTTGCAATAAAGATTCAAAAGAGGGATAGTCTACTGGCTCAAGAGGAAAAGCTCCTTATGTAAATGCTGCAGTGAATAGTATTTAAAAAAATAATAATAATTCAAAACAAAAAAAGTGGATATGCCTGTACAAAAATAAAATGCATGTCAGAGTGTATATATTTGTATAGTCAATAAGCAAGCTTGAGCATCAAAGTCAAATCATGTGAGCCTGCAGCGGGATGACTTAACTATACTGGTCTTGCATCGTAGGATAGGTAGCTACACTGGCTATCGTCTATTCTTCTTTTCACCCCCTCTTGAGCTGGTTATCACTTGAACTTAGAAGGGAATACCCCGCTCCTAGAGGAAGGAGTTATTAGATTGGGGAATCATTGGTTTGTCATGCTGGAGAAATCAGTCTCTTTGTCATCTCAGTTGGAGAGAGCCACCATCACTTACACTGTACGAGTCAGATTTATAGTCATAAGGGTTTGCGTATAAGTTGAAGTACTCTGACCTGACTATTGTGGAGACTTGAGCAGAGTTTTGGGGTTCTCGAAGGCTATTGGATTTCAAATCTGATTCCCATCAAGGTTCCGTCCGCACTTAAATTCTGAAGGTCTGACTTAAGCTCCAACTTTGATTTTGTAAAAAAAAAGTTTAATCATTAAATTTAATCCATATTTTTTCTTTTTCTTTTCTTTGTTTTTTTCTTCTTTTTTTGCACTTATTACATAAGTGTTTGCTAGGGACTAGCAAAGGATAATATAGGGGGATGATGAATCTCCATTTCATCATCTTTATTCTATCACTTTGGCCTTAAAAATCTAGTAAATGCACGTAAATAGTCTTAATTCATGCATTTTAGCATTCATGCATCATTGTGTAAATAGTATATAAAACACGGTTTTAAAGCCAAAATTATATAATAGAGAAAAGAAAAGAAAAATAATAAAATATTGAAAATATTTTATGACCCTAAACCCCGAGACCTAGGCATCTCCATGATTAGGTCGACCAGGAATAAAGTAGGGGGAGATAAGGCCAAAAACCAATAAAAATCCCTTTTAATTTAATTAATTTTTATTCATTTTTGGCACCTATTTTTAGTTCCACTTTTTATACTTAAAATAAAGAAACTTTGAACATGAAAATTGTAGACAATCAAATATATAAAAATAAAAAATTAATTTACAGATAGAAAGTTATCATCTGAATAAGTTTCCAAAATCCCAACTTCCTATACCCATATCTCTCAAATAAAAACTCAAAATATATCAAAATCACCTTTAATTGTATATAACTTTTAGTAAGATATTTAATGAAGGTGGTTTCATATTTTTTTGGAGTTATGGCTTGAAAGTTAGGTTTTGAACCCCTATTGTATACCTCTATTGATTAAAATATTCATTTTATTTACTAGTTATTATTTTCATACTTTTATATCTTTATAATTTTGTCAATATTATTTATAATACATGTGCATCTTAAAACTAAAATAAAACACTAAAGAAAATATTTTAAAAAATACTAGTATAAAATGCATAGATGAATTACCAATAAGTATACATATATAAATTATACATCTATTTATTTAATTGTATATATCATATCAAAAAATAAAATAAAAATATATTTAAGTGTATAAAATTAAGTTATAAATTTATAAAATAATAAACTAAATTAATAAAATTTAGAATACAAAATACAAAATAAAAGATTAATGTATATAGATAAATGTACCTATATAACCCTCAAAAGGTAACTTGTAATTTTAAACCTCAGAAAAATTAATAAAAATCTTAATAAAATACTTTAGAAAATAATAATATTTTTTATTTTATAATCTAAAATTAATAAATTAATTTATTACTTTAAATCAAATTTACAAATCTTTTTTGCCAAGGATTTTTGTGGTTGGTCCATGTGGACCAACCAAATTCTTCATCGGTTGACCTCGGTCAACTCTCTAACCGAGGTCTGTCCTTTGTCAGACATTGGTTTTTGCCCATCTTCATCGATTTTTGGAGGACACGTCTTTCACCGAATCGCAATGATTCCTTCTAGACTTTTTCTCCTCGAGGACTGGTCTTACACGCCGGCATCTTTCCTTGGGGATTGGATCGTCGATTCTCCATATTTCCTTCGTTCTTTGAGACGCTTACATCACTTGTACAAAATCCATCCATCGCTTTCTTCCTCCATTTAACCCTCCTTTGGCTGGCTTTGGTCCTCTTTCTTGGGTGCTCTGGATTGGCCTTGGTGACAGCAACGTCTCTTGCCCCTTGGGAGCGAGCTCAGGCGAGCTAAAGTGTGCATTCCACCATCTCCGGAAGCCATGCCACCGTGAGGTCCTTGATTCACGATCCATCACCGTTCGAGGTCTCGATTATTTATTTTTCTTGCATTTTTAGCTTCCCCATAGTCTTAGGATTCTTTGCATTCGCTTCTTTTCGCTTGTTACCCAACCAATCACCGTCGCTACCCCCTCGCTAGAGCTTGCTCCAGTGAGCTCCTATTTTGCTTCCACCATCGTATTTCCACTGCATGAAGGGTCGCTATAGTTTGCCCGTGACCCTCTTAATTTTTCTTGTAGGTGCCTGGAGTGAAAGAGACACATAGGGGCTCGTTTTGGAGCGTCGCCGAGGTACCTGGAGCTCGCTAGCTCCGCCGGCCTCGCGCGCGACCTACGGGTACCACCGAAGCTTTCTGGAGCCGCTAGCATATAGAAGATCGCATCTGGATCATCATCGGCTGTTTTGGAGATTGAAGGAGTGCTTGAGGCAGAGGATCGAGGTCGGGGAAGATCGCCTTGCCGGGAGTTCTTCCATATTCATCCATTGTCGCTCTCCGCCCTCGGATCAAGGCTACGGTCCATAACGCACAACAAACGTCGGATCAGCCTTGCCCGCAGTCGTTGATCGTCATTTGAAGATCTGATCTCCGTCGTTGGTCCGAAGGGGTATCACGCGACCTGAGCTCAACACGTGTCAAGTGGCTTGATAGCCATTGTTCAATCGCGCCTAGGCATGAGTGTTTTGCACTTTTTCCCTCGCCATTTTTGTATTTTACTATTTGAACCAGAATCTTTCATTTGCATTTATTTTTATTCTGTGTATTTTGCAAAAAAACCCCTAAATCTTGGTATTTACAATTTGATCCTCGCAATGTCACCTCACGTGATGCATCGCGTGGGGTGGACTTTTTGTAGAGGACCCCTGTGGTTTTACATATTTATCTTTAGTCCAAAAATTTTTTATTCAACTGTAATATTTTTGGATAATTTGTAAGTAAGCCCCCAGGTGGTTGTATAATTACAATTTGACCCCCGCTAGTGGCGCGTGAATTCACACACGTGATTTTGGAATTTTCACAGAGATACCCCTACAGGTCTCAGATTTTGTAATTGGTCCTATAATTTAAATATTGGGTTATATATTTTCTATGAAATTCGCACTTTAGCCCCTGCACTCTACGATATTTACAAAAATATCCCTGTTAGGACTGTAGTTTCTCTTTGTTGTCTCTATTTATTTCATACATATGTAATGCTAAAAAATCCCAAAAATGGCATTGTGTTCCTGACCCATATTTTTAATTTGCATTTTGAGTCTTTTTATTATTTATAAAAAAACCAAAAATGCCATTTTCATCCCTATTTTCTAAAGAAAATACCTATAAATTATAAAACCTTATTTAAAAATTCCAAAAAATATATTTCGTACTTATTTAAGTATTTTACAACTTTAGACCAAAAAATCACTAAAAATATAAAAGAAAACTCAAAAAATTGAAAACCCCCTAATACCCTTATAAAAATAAAAAACTTAAAAAATCCAACAATTATATTTTATGTTGCATATTTTCTCTATATTATTATATTTATATTAAAATTAATTTGGATAATTTTTGACTATGTTTGATATTTTTAATCTCCATTTTAAATTCGTTTATTTATTTTATTCTCTGTTTTAGGGTATTTTTACTTTAAAAATATTCAAAAATTAGCATAAATTGTTGAAAAATCACAAAAATAGTAAGCGGTTATTTAAAACCCAAAAAGATTTTTTCCCTTTATTTTGACTATTTTTACCTCTTTTTATATATATACACGATCTCTCTTTTATCTATATTGTGTATATATATATTCTATATTTCTTTTATGTCTATTAAAAAATATAAAAAATATATGAAATATAAAAAAAATAAAAACCATAAAATTAAAATCAAAAATAAAATTAAAAAGATTTAAAAATAAAAAATCCACAAAAAGAGCACATCTATAGACAAATACATCACATTCGCTTTTGTGCATCATTATTTTCCCTAATCTGCCTGCTCGTTCCATGTACTCGACACTCTATACATACTTGCTCACTATACACATCTTTGTTGTAGAGTTATAATAAATTTTAACTCCGCACTTATTTTCATTTCTTGACCAGCTGTTCTAGGTTAATAATTGTCTCATGTCGGGTTTCTTGGGAGGTCAACTCAACAATTGTTTATTTGCCCTGTGAATTAACATGACCTCCGCAAAACCCTATTAAACAAATGGCACCGTTGATGGGGAGAAACAACGTATAGATCGATCGTTTGCTTGATTGTGATATTTGTCTATTTTTTTGCTTCATTATTTTCTCCTTTATTTGGTATATCTTGTTGAGCTATCTAACTTCCTCTTTTTCTTGACTTTGTGTGAGGTACTACGCATCGAGGGAGGCACTCTACCCTAGATGCCCACGCATCCACGTGAAGACGGCTTCAACTTGCTGACCTAGCACCAAGGGGACTTAGAGAATTTCTGAAGACTTAGCTCTATTTATTTTATTGTATTTATTCCTTTGTATAATTTGAAGTGAGAGAGAGAGACTACTAGAACTTGTAATAATTCAGGACACTCTCAGGACTCTACCACACTTCACGAGGTCCAATGCCCGAGGAATTGTTCCCTTGGGGGCCTCGTTGGTTTTTTCACGATTTTCATTGCCTTTTTTATTTTATTTCTCAGTTTTGTTTTCCTTACTTTGTGTGCTTGAGCATTTAGTTTCAGGATTGCTTGCGATAGAAAAAGATCAAACACCTAGTTATATTTGCTTGTGCCTATACTGACATTTGGACTTAGTCAAATATCAATCTACTTCTCATTTAGTCTCGGAACCCCGCGTTGCGAGAGTTCTCCATACAACACTTGCAGCCCATTGTTGTGGGCACCGAGGAGATTCCAAGAACAGACATTTCGGTTTTATTCTAAGTTATTAGCGTTGGCTCTTCCCGCTAATAGCAATTTCTGAATCTAGGGTGATTTCCTTGTCTTGCATTTTCATATAGATAGGTTTCAATTCTGCTGAGCATCTTTTATGTAGAGTGCTAGAGGCAAGACAAACATTAACGCTTTAGCATACAACATCGTTTTGCCGCTTGCATTGCTTTTCCACCTCCCTACCTCTTATTTTGATCACCTAAGTGCTTAAAGGAATCGACTCCTCGTTAGGCGTGTGCGTTTCTCACTAAAAATCCAAAAAATGGTAACAAATACAATTGAGACTGCTAATATTACTTGACCCTAAAAAGGACCAAAAAGAAAAATCTTGTCTTGGGGTGAGTAATCCCCTCATTGTCTGCGTTTTAATTGCCCGCGCACACCCTAAGAAATAGTGCTCAAATCCTATTCAGCCTCCTAAGTGTTTGCGCAACTTTTGGACTTCTCGCCTAACTCCAAAATAGAGAAGATAAAAAGATTGGTCTTTTACGGTCTCTACCGAGTGGAGTATGTGAATTAAGGGTTTGTATTGCGTGTGTTTGTTTATGATTGATTGTGTGCATTCCAGATCGCTTCTGCGCACTTGCTCCTTTCTTCACACTTCTCTTGACTTGACCATCGTGCTCTCCCGATCGTTTTCTCTTGTCTCGAGATGGCTAACTGGAGCATTTTTTGTCTGGATTTTGCGAACCCATCATTCACACCAGTCGGTCCAGCTCTCCTTTTTCAGGAGGACTTTGCTCTTGATTTGTACATATCTGACTAACCCACTGATTCAGGATTCAGATTTCGACCTTCACCAATCATTTCCACCACCATCTCCTTCGCATTTCGACAACTCGCTCTTCCTTGAGTATCCCAACCTAGAATGTGATGTTTGTCCACACCCGCCACCCACATCCGACTCACCTGATCCTAAGATTTTGGAGTCACCTTTCACGATTTCAACACTTGAGATCTTGAATCAGAGGATGAAACATATGAGCTTGAGGATGAATGACATATTTAGCGTAAACAAGATCAACACATGACGCTCCATTCTTTGAGGATTCAGATTCATTTGAGGATTATCATGAGAGCTTGAAATAACCCAAAATACAAAAAATGAGAAAAATTTAAAAATACAAAAAGATTTTGGGAGATCCATGGTTGATTCAGATTGTGAGGAGAGTGCCCACTTGCCAGATCCTTTGACCGCACATCCATTCACATTTTGTCCCACCTTTGACCTCGAGGATGCTGCTCTATAGACTTTTCTTGGCATTCCTCATGTATATGTTGATTATGACTTCCTACCTTGTATGGAGGAGGTTCAAAAATTCAAAAAATGTTGTCTGAAACCAAAGTGGTGGACACTATTCATGAGATCATTGATGCCCCACTTCGACAGGCCATCACCGATTTATCTGCTCCTCTTACCAAGAAGAGAAAGCGGAGGAGCAGATCTGAGCATCACATCCTGACCATGGCCACTGCCCACGCCATCATACAACATCCTCTTCCTAGGAAAAAGAATACAACTACCCCATTCATTAGCTGCACCATTTCTGACCACTCATATGATCACACTCTCCTCGATGACGGAGCTTCGATTAGCATATTACCCTTCTAGATGGTACAGTCTCTTCACTTAGGGCCTCTCAAGAAGACCAGGATGATAGTACAGCTTGCTGATGGATCTATCAAGAGGCCGAAGGGTATCCTTGAAAACACCGTCATTTCAATTCAGGGCACGAGGTACACTGTTGATTTTATCATATTGCCCATGGAGATCTCCACAAGGGAGCACTCCCCAATCATCCTGGGACGACCATTCCTCGCCTCTACGAGGGTCGTTATTAATTATGGATTAAGAGAGATTCGTTTCCGTCTTATTGATGAGAGCGATGTGGTGATCGCCACACCCACTGCTGACCAGAGACCTACACCTGATGTGACCACACCTATCTTGGCAGACCCCGAGGAACATGACCTTGATGAAACCATTAGAAAATTTTGCTGCTTATTGGATTCCACTGAGACCCAAGAATTCCTCTCTAAGGAGGAAGACTTGAAAAGCATGGACGTCAGAGTTCCTTCTTTTGGGACTTGGTGATGTGCTGATGACATCTGCGGGATTTACAAGATCGAAACCATTGAGCGGAGGGCAGATATTGATGAGACCAAGGCTGAATTTTATCTTGCTGCTTTTATTAAGTAATTCAGACCTTTTGATGAGAATGGTGATCCCGTTGATACTATAGAGGACGAACATGATTCGACTACTTCCACTGATGAGTTTATTCCCTTTGGTTTTGACCTGGACAAGACCTCGCAGGACGACACTGACTACACTTCTTTCGATGATGATTCGTCCTTTTTCAGGATGACATTAGCGAGACGCCCAAGTCCGGATCTAGCCGTACTACTTCCACTCACTTTTTTGTGCCTCTTCACTCTAGGACCATTGAGGAGTTTCACTGTGCTGACCCTGATTGATTTGTGTTATCTGAGGATCCCGATGTCGACCTGCATCATATCAGATCTATCCCTTAGTGGTCCAGCAAGAAGGTTCGCTTTCAACATTCTTGATTCTCTGTAAATCCATTCTGTTGTATGTTTGCTTTTATGTACCTCTATCTATCTTCTGTACTTCTCATCCATCCCATTCTCGTGTGTACCTTGATTAGGACGTACTTTTTCCTAAGTATAGAGGGGATGGACAAGCCGAGTGTCATTTGTCGTTCTGTTTCATTACTCCTGTTGTTGCCTATACTTAGGGCTTCTTTTACCCTAAGTATAGGGGAGTGGTGTCTACATCCGCTTGTATCTTCTTCCATCTTCTGATCTCTTTTCCTCTTTTCTTCTTTTCTTTTTTCCTTTTGTATTTTCCTTTTCTATCGAAAAGGTGTCGCCTCTTTTGGTCAATCTTCTATACTTAGGATGTACTTTGTCCCAAGTATAGGGCGTATGCACCCAGATTTATTCTATTCTTTAATCTTCTCCATTGTCTCCTCTCCTTGTCAATACTTAGGGATATCTTACCTTAAGTATAGGGGGAGACATTCTGAGTACGATATGTTCATTCCCACCCTTGACCCTCCTGCTTTGTGTACAGTCTGCTATACTTAGGACTGTTTGATCCTAAGTATGGGGGAACGGTCAACTTCTCATTCGTTCATTCATTTCTTCCTGCATTCTTTATTCTTTAGACTTTTCTATACTCAGTACGAGTTATGTCTTCTCTTTGATCTATGAGGACATAGCTCAAGCTAAGTATAGGGGGTCGTATATACTCCGTATATATTTTATCCATAACTCATAATTTCATATTTTTGTTAATAGTTATGGCTAATTGTACTATTAAAATTCATTAAAAACCTTAATAAAAAGATGTCTAACATTCTTCAAACTCTTTCTGTATTTACTAATTAATAAATCAGGTGAAAATACTTTTTGCAAAATGTTTGAAAAATAGTTGGAAAATCTTATTGAAAAATCTTTCGAAAACTATTTGGAAAATATTTTGTTAAATATTTTCAACCTTTGTAAAAATATTTTATTCGAAAATTTTATTTTCTTTGTGTGAAATAAAATGTTTGAAAAACAATTTCCAAATGGTTTGAAAAATGGTTGCAAACATATTTTGAAAATACTTATCTCCTATTTGAAAAACCTTTGCAAAATGATTTTCAAATGTGTGTACATGTTTGTAAAAATTCATTATAAAAATTATTTTGGACTATAATTTTATAAATTATTTGAAAAACCTTTTTCAAACAAGTTTGAGGAATATATACATCTCCTTAAAATCATATATGTATGTATGCGTGTGTGTGTGTGTATATTTGAGCACCTACCCCTTGTAAATTCTTAAAAATCTACTTCTTGTAAATATAAGATGCATCCCCATGTAAATATTTGTACCTAGTTTTTATCCAAAATCTTTTTGTCTTCAAAAATCCCAAAAACACTTGCAAAATCTTTTTGAAAAATATAAGAAAATTTCATATGCATCATATTTTCAAAAATATATAAAAAGTTCAAAACCTTTGAAAATTGCATCATAAAAGTATTTTCTGCATTCTGGATTGGCATAGTGTTTGCATTTTTTGGATTTTGTTTAATGATTCAACATGTCTAAGTAAAATCCAAAGATTAGAGCTTAGTTGGACCTTAAATCTACCTAAATAATAGGAACCTTATAGGAGCTGGAATTGAAATACTTCTGGTTTAGTTGACTTAATTCTTTGAGGATCACGAGACTTGGTTCAATGGATTCTTGACTGCCTAAGTAGAGTATTTTGAAGCACACATGACTCTGGTTGATAATGACCTAACTTGGACACCTGCACCTTTCACTTGGCTCAGTTCGGTTGGAGTGGAATTGCCGGTTTGAGAACACAAGTGGAAACACTTGTCCTCCTCTAGGGAGGGAAGTGCACCCCAACCCGTCTGGTGATGATGAATTTTGAAGACAAGAGATTGGTTACAATAAAGCTTCAAAAAAGGGATAGTCTACTGGCTCAAGAGGAAAAACTCCTTATGTAAATGCTGTTGTGAATAGTATTTCAAAAAAACAAAAAAATAAAAAACTCCAAAAAAATGGACAGGCATGTACAAAAATAAAATGTCCGCCGAAGTGTATATATTTTTATATTCAATAAGTAAGCTTGAGCTTCAAAGTCAAATCATGTGAGCCTACAACTGGATGACTTGACTACATTGGTCTTGCACCATAGGATAGGTAGCTACACTAGCTACCGTCCATTCTTCTCTTCACCCCCCTTGAGCTGGTTGTCACTCGATCTTAGAAGGGAATACTCTGCTCCTCGAGGAAGGAATTATTGGATTGGGGAATCATGGGGTTGTCATGCTGGACAAGTCAGTCTTTTTGTCATTTCAGTTGGGGAGAGCCACCATCACTTACACTGTACGAGTCATTGATAGTCATAAGGGTTTGCGTATGAGTTGAAATATTCTGACCTGGCTATTAAGGATACTTGAGTAGAGTTTTGGGATTCTCAAAGGCTGTTGGATTTCAAATCTGATTCCCATTAGGGAATCACCGTCGCTAAAATTCCAAAGATCCGACTTAAGCTCCAAACTTTGATTTTGTGAAGACAAGTTTGATCATTAAATTTAATCCATCTTTCTTCTTTTTCTTTTCTTTGTTTTTTTCTTCTTTTTCTGCACTTATTGCATCAGTGTTTTCTAGGGACTTGCAAAGGCAAGTATAGGGGGATGATTAATCTCCGTTTCATCATCTTTATTCTATCATTTTGGCCTTAAAAACCTAGTAAATGCGTGTAAATAGGCTTACTTCATGCATTTTAGCATTCACGCATCATTGTGTAAATAGTGTATAAAATATAGTTTTTAAAGTCAAAATTATAGAATAAATAAAAGAAAAGAATAAAATATTGAAAATATTTTTATAACCCTAAACCCCGAGACCTAGGCAACTCGATGACTAGGTCGACCAGGAATAAAGTAGGGGAGATAAGGGTCAAAAACCATTAAAAATCCCTTTTAATTTAATTAATTTTTATTCATTTTTGGGACCTATTTTTAGTTCCACTTTTTATACTTCAAATAAAAAAATTTTGAACATGAAAGTTGTAGATAATAAATATAGAAAATACAAATTTAATTTCATACAAGAATAATGTACAGATAGAAAGTTATAATCTGAATAAATTTCCAAAATCCCAACTTCCCAGACCCATATATCTATAATAAAAACTCAAAATATATCAAAATTATTTAATTCTATATTACTTCTAATAAGCGATTTAATGAAGGTGGCTTCATATTTTTTGGAGTTACGGTTTGAATTTGGACCCCTATTGTATACCTATACCAGTTAAAGTATTCATTTTATTTATTAATAATTATTTTTATATGTTTATATTTTTATAATTTTGTAAATATTATTTATAATATATGCGTATATTAAAACTGGAATAAAACACTAAAGAAAACAATAAATTAAAATACTTGTATAAAATACATAGATAAATTACCAATAAGTATACATATATAGATTATACATCTAGTTATTTAATTATATATATCATATCAGAAAAATAAATAAAATACATTTAAGTGTATAAAATTAATTTATAAGTTTATAAAAAATAAACTAAGTTAATAAAATAAAAAATACAAAATAAAAATAAAAGATTAAAGTATATAGATAAATATACCTGTATAGCCCCCAAAAGGTAGCTCGTAATTTTAAACCTCAAAAAAATAAAAAATCATAATAAAATACATAATAAATATTTTTTATTTTATAACCTAAAATTAATAAAGTCGTTTATTATTTTAAATCGAATTTACAAATATTTTTTGTCAAGGATTTTTCTGGTTGGTCCACGTTTCGTTCATTGGTTGACATCGGTCAACTCTCTGACCGAGGTCTGTCCTTTGTCAGACATTGGTTTTTTCCCGTCTTCATCAATTTTTGGAGGTCATCTTTCACCGAGTCGCAACAATTCCTTCTCGACTTTTTCTCTTCGAGGACTGGTCTTACATGCCAGCATCTTTCCTTGGGGATTGGATCATCGATTCTCCATATTTTCTTCGATCTTTAAGCTGCTTCCATCACTTGTACAAAATCCACCCGTCACCTTCTTCCTTCGTTTGAACCTCCTTTGGATGGCTTTGGCCCTCTTTCTTGGGTTCTCTGGATTGGCCTTGGTGACAGCAACGTACCCAGCACCTTAGGAGCGAGCTTAGGCGAGCCAAAGTGTGCATTCCGCCATCTCTCACAGCCCACACCATCGTGAGGTCCTTGCTTCACGGTCTAGCATCGATCGAGGTCTCTTTTCTTTATTTTTCTTGCATTTTTAGCTTCCTCGTACTCTTAGGATTCTTTGCATCCAGTTCTTTTCGCTTGTTACCCAACCAATCACCTCCTCCACCCCCTCTGCTTCCACCGCCGTATTTCTATCGCCTGAACGGTTGCGATACTTTGCCTACGACCCTCTTAACCTTTCTTGCAGGTGCTTGGAGCGAAAGAGACACCTGGTAGCTCGTTTTGGAGTGTCGCCGAGTTACCTGGAGCTCGCCCGCTCCGGCGGCGTCGCATGCACCCTCCAGGTACCACCAAAGCTTTCTAGAGCCACCAGCACGTAGAAGATCGCATCTGGATCATGCCGACCATTTTGGAGCTTGAAGGAGCGCCGGAGGTAGAGGATCGAGGTCAGGGAAGGTCGCCTCGTCGGCGGTTCTTCTCTATTCATCCATCGTCGCTCTTCGCCGTCAGATCAAGGTCGTGGTCCAGAATGCACAACAACAGTCAGATCAGCCTCGCCTGCAACCATTGATCTTTGTTCGAAGATCAGATCTCTGTTGCTTGTCCGAAGGGGTATCGCGCCAGGTGTCAAGTGGCTCGATATATCATGCCTAGGCAAGGGTATTTTGCACTTTTTACCTCACCATTTTTGTATTTACTATTTGAATCAGAATCTTTCATTTGTAGTTATTTTTATTCTGTGTATTTTGCTAACCCCCCTTAACTCTTGGTATTTACAATTTGATCCGAGCCACATCACCTCACGTGAGGCATCACGTAGGGTACGGCAGGATCCCTGTGGTTTTCATATTTATCTTTAGTTCGTAAAATTTTCTATTCAGTTGTAATATTTTTGGACAATTTGCAAGTAAGCCCTCATTTTGTTTTATAATTACAGTTTGACCCCCGCTAGTGGGGCTTGTGTTCATATAAGTGATTTTGTAATTTTTACAGAGATACCCCTATAGGTCTTAGATTTTGTAATTGGTCCTGTAATGTAAATACTCCGTTATATATTTTCTGTGAAATTTGCACTTTGGCCCCTGCACTTTATGATATTTACAAAAAGTATCCATGCTAGGAGTGTAATTTCTCTTTGTTGTCTCTGGTTATTTCATACATCTATAACGCCAAAAAATCCCAAAAAAATAACATTGTATTCCTGTTGCATTGATCTTTCACGCATACTTTTATTTTTCATTTGAGTCTTTTTATTATTTATGAAAAATAAAAAGTATCATTTTCGTCTCTATTTTCAAAAGAAAATACCTAAAAATTATAAAACCTTTTTAAAATTTTTAATCATATTTATTTAAGTGTTTTACAACTCCAGACCAATAAATCACTAAAAAATATAAAAAAACTCAAAAAATTGAAACCCCCCCTAAAACCCTTATAAAAAAAATAAAAAATTCTTAAAAATCCAAAATTATATTTTCTATTGCATATTTTTCTCTATATCTTTATATTTATATTAAAATTAATTTGGAGAATTTTTTACTCATATTTTTAATCTCCATTTTAAATTCGGCTATATATTTTATTCCTAGTTTTAGGGTATTTTCGACTTTAAGAATATAAAAAATTAGAAAAAATTCTTGAAGAATCACAAAAATAGGAAAAAAATTTTAAACACAAAATGATTTTATTTCCTATATTTTGACTATTTTTACCTATATATATAATATCTCTCTTACCTATATTATATATATATATATATATATTATATATAGTTTTTTGTATCTATTAAAAATTATAAAATATAAAATATAAAAAGAAGATATAAAAATAGAAAATTAAAATCAAAATATAAAAATATAAAATCAAAAATAAAATAAAAAGGATATAAAAATTAAAAACCCACAAAAAAGAGCACATCTATAGACAAATACATCACATTCGCTTTTTGCAACATTTTTTGCCCCGATCTACCTGCTTGTTCCATGTATTTGACACTCTACACACACTTGCACACTATACACATCTTTTTTGTAGAGTTATAATAAATTTTAGCTCCGCACTTGCTTTCCATTTCTTGATCATCTTTTATGGGTTAATTGTTATCTGAAGTAATATTCTTGCGGGTCGCCACATCGAGTGTGTTTCCACCTTGTGTGAGACATATTTAGACCCGTGCGCTTAAACAAAGTATTGGAGGAGGAGGAAGGCAGGGGAGGCGAGGGATGATGGATAAAGGCTGGAAGGAGGAGGGGCGGATGAGAAGGGAGCCGGAGGTGGTGAGGACACATATACCCAAGGTATTCTTTCTAATTACCCTCCTGTCCAAAGTTAACATCCTTTTGAGATATGGATGGACAGTAACTAGCCTGAGGGGCACAAGTGATAACACTGTAAGGAGGGGTATAACCGATATTCTAAAAAAGGGAGGGGTATAACCGATATTACATAAGTTAAAAGGGGGCATAAATGTAATAAACCTATTTCATAACCACTGATATATATAGATAACCACATCTTAATTCATGCATGAGCATGCATATTTTGATGATAACAAAACTTGTGCAATAAGCTTCTACCTAAATCAAGCAAGAAAAGCTATTACACCAAGAAGAAGCTCAAGCATTAGGAGCCCAAGCATAAGGAGATGAAAAAGTTAAGAAGCTCAAAGGAGTTCAAGCCTAAGGAACTTCAACTCAAGGTTAAAAAAGATCCTAAGCTCAAGAAGATGTCGAATACATTTTCTTTTATCGAGTCATGCATGTTGTATTTGTTTTAGGTTGTAAAAGACTTCAAGTATCACACATCTTGCATTTCAAACCTTTGACTTTGACTTTCAAGTCAAAATACCAAGTTATTGATCAACCTTCCTACATTGATCGGTCAACCCTCAAGTAGCCTCGACTAATCAATAAATTACAATTGGTCAATTTACCTTGATTGATCCATCAATTGTTGTTAATGATCAATCACAGTTGATTGATCAATCATTATTTTCTGAGCGATCAAGTTTTGAACCCTTGGTCGAAGCAGGTTTGGAATGAGGTAGGGGCGCCATGGGTAGAGCATGCTGGTTCCACCGATTTCTGGAAGCCGATAAGGTCGATGGGGATGAACTCCACTGATGACTGTTATTTGTCATTTGCGGTTCTTTGGGGCATCTGGAGAGTAAGGAATGATGTTATTTTTAAAAATCAGAGGTTATATCCAAAAAATATAATCGCAAGTTGTCTTTCCCTTTATCGGTTTTGGTCCTCAAGGTAATGTATCTTTGTATCAATTAATATAATGAATAGTTTTTGGTGGTGAATCCCATCTCAGGATTTCACCCTCTCTTCTCAAAATAAAAGTTTTGAATTCCATCAGCTATATAGCGCTTAATTTGATTGATCAATCACAACTTCTGAATATGTCTGATCATCAAAATCCACCTGACCGGTTATCAAAATACATGATTGGTCAATTTCTATTTCAGAGAGATTTTTGAAAGGGATTTGATTCTCGATTTGTCCTCAATGGCTACTTTTTCAAAGTCAACATCTACGGGACCTTATACCTATAAATAAGACCTCATGCCTCTTTCTACAATACACAACCAAGAGCACAAAGTCTCCTCTCTCTAATTTCCACTCCATACTCCGAGAGAAAATTGTAACAACTATTTTTTATCTGTGATTCATGTCTACAACCGCAAAGCTCTGCGATCATTAAATGAGCACGGTCATCGCTCTATAAGTTCATTTTAGTTTTGCCTCAGAATATCACTGCATATTTATCTTTGATATTGAGGTTTTTAGGTTTATGTTTCTCCCACTGAGAATTCACCATGTTTCCCTTTTTTATGCTTCACCATTGACCTCTCATTTTGGAGTTTTAGGATTAACTGCACTTTGCGTAACTTCTTATTTAGAAGATATTGACGAGAACAAGTCGTCTGCTCCGGCGAACACTATAGCAGATTCTGCAGTACCAGCTTGAGCCGCTCGATCGTGATCGAGCAGTTCACACGATTTCACACTTTTTGTGGACCTGTATCATGTAAAATCGTGTGAACCGCTCGATCAAGATCTTGATCGAGCGGTTCAAGTGATTACTACACAGACAACACTGCAGCAGACGATCCCACATCCATCACAGAAACTCTTGCACAGTTACCTATCTTCACAGAAATCGACACAGAAAAAGAAATCCCTCATCTTCTTGACTTTATAATATATGTTATTCAGCAAGAGAAACGGATTACATGACAATATTGCAAAATCTTAGATGTTGCATTCTGGTCCGCCGAAGTTGAACATGTACCCATGTTTGTCATTCAGGTACGTTCCCACGCCATGGCAGAGGGTATTGGTTACCTTGTAGTGCATCTTCCAAAAGCTCATGCCCCCCCAATTATGATCAGGTCCTACCACCTGCTCTTGCCTTATGTAGCTTCCACTGCTCGTGTAATCAATAGGGTTGTAACCGCCGCCCATCGGCGGGAAACGCTGGTTCTGCCCGGTGCTCACGAGACCACCGAAGTCGATGACGGAGACATGGTCCATGTTGTTGAAGAGCTGTGCCGGCCAATACCCCACGACGTTGGTGTAGTCGCCCAGCGCGAACCACCAGTTCTTCTTGTCATCCTAACAGCATCAAAAATATGAGATCGTTTCAAACACATGCAGGTATATAATACCCATGGAGATGAGAATGGATCGTCTCCCGTAGCTGTTGCTGCAACAGTAGCTGTTGCTGCAACAGGCTGCAGTAGCGGTTGGAGCTGTTCGATCTTTAATCAAACGGTTTGCACGATACGAGCTCACAAAAAGTGTGACTTCGTGCAAACCCTTAGATCGCCTCCGACCGTCTGCTGCATCAGGGGATTCACCTCCCTATGGAAATACCCATATAAGCTGCAGTGGGCAATTACCATGTACACGTGACAGTATATGTAATACTGAATTCCCCTGAAGGTAGAAAGCGGCGATATGGTACTTCCTAAAGCGACCTTTTGATTGACTTGCACGAATCCGCCACACTCGAGATTGTAGCAAATGTTCTGATCTCCATTAAGCTGATACATATTTTTCAGAGCACATCATAATATTAATACAAAAGAAACGTATCGAGTAAGGGTGTAAACGAGCCGAACTTGAGCGAACCAACTCAGGTTCGGTTCAGTTCGTTTAGCATACTTTCAGGTTCGAGTTCGGTTCGGCTCGATAAAATGAAAATTATAATCAGGTTCGGTTCGGCTCGGGTAAGGTTCGTAAATGTTCGATTCGGCTCGTTAAAGGATCGTTTAAGAATAAATATTGTGCAGACGTTTCTTTTCAAAGGGAAAAACCGCAGTCAGAGGGGGAGGGTTTTGTGGGGTTTCAGGAATAGGGTGTGGATGACTAGATGATTTGGGGAAATTAGTTAATAGCCCTTATGTTAATATGGAATGTATTTTTTCCTTATATATGCAATATGTATATGAGGCCGGGGAGGCTGTTTTGAGAACAGCCAACATGGCTGTTACATAAGGCAGTTTCTCCCCCCCCCCACCCCCATTAATTTTTTTCCAAAATTTTTTCGTATATATTCATCTATATATCCCTCCTACATGTCATTCAAATTTCGCGAGAAACAGAGACTCCTAAGCCCTCCATCTAGATGCAGGGCTTAGGAGTCTCTGTTTCTCACGAAATTTGAATGACATGTAGGAGGGATATATAGATGAATATACATGAAAAAAATTTTGAAAAAAAAATATAAACAGGAGGGAAACTGCCTTGTGTAACAACCATGTTGGCTGTTACTCAAAACAACTTCCTTTTCCTCTATGTGTGTGTGTGTGTATACTTTTATGAATGTATGTGTGTATATAATCGAACTTTTAACGAATCGAACCTGAGCGAACCTATGTTTTTGAGCTTCAGTTCGTTTATTTAATCGATCCCAAACTCGTGTTCAGGTTCGATTCGTTTATTTTCGAATCGAATTTGAATCGAACTTTTAGCGAACCGAATCTGAGTGAACCTGAGAATTTTCTAAACTTTAGAGCCGTAATATCGAGTGCTGGCATGTATCTAGACTTATTTAACCTACACTGTATGCAATCACCAGCCTTGTACTGCGGTCGCCATACTTGTCCGGTAGCACCTGCCGTGTGACGAAGAAATTATTCCTCGCATATCATATCAAATCGAGAGAAATGACAGATCATGGTTATATATAATATTAGGGTTCTACTTACGACCCATCCAGCTCGGATAACTTGTCGCGCTGGATCATCCATGTCCGAGTTTGAAAGCCAGATCATGGCGGCGCTTTGTTGGCCGGCTCCGATCTTGTCCACTCCGTAGACACTGATCATGGCCGAAGCTCCGTAGTAAGGTCTCTTCGACGACCTCACGACGGCTATCTGTATTCAGTTCAAGAATTTCAGAAAAGAATACTGATCTATGGTAGAATTAATTTTTGCTTATCAGTTCTTAGTCTTACCATGCTACGCTGTGAACCTTGATCATCGACTTCCCACTGCGTCGCAGCATCGGTGGTGTTGATCCTGGGAATAGAGGTGTCAGAAAATTCTCAGGTTCGGGTCGCTAAAAGTTCGATTCAAATTCGGTTCGGAAATAAACGAACCGAACCTGAACACAAGTTTGGGTTCGATTAAATAAACGAACCGAACATAAAATCATAGGTTCGCTCATGTTCAATTCGTTAAAAGCTCGATAAACATATACATATACATATTTACAAATCATTATCAGTAGAAATAGACCTTATTTTGAGATAAGTGGATTTTGTCTAAGGATAAGTGACATTTGTCTAGAGATAACTGAATATTTACGTGATAAATAGGTTTTATCTCAGTAAAAACTATCCAAAAATAAATAATAACATCGTGGTTACAACATCCATCATCTATGTGTCGAATCAACAGAACAAGTATAAACATTACTTGTCGGATATCTCCACATTATTCTTATTCCTTATCCATGTCTGAACACATATAAAAATATATTATAATTGTATTTTTTTCAAGGGGATGAATCATTGTTAATCTATTTTTTTAAAAAGATGAAGATGAGTTAGATAAAGAAAAAAACTAAATGAATATTTATTCTAATTGCAGACACACATATACTTCCATTTCTCTTCTCTTCACTCCCTCTTATTAGAGTATTTTTAAGTTCAATATTCGCTTAGGTTCGATTCGTTTAAAAAGAGGTTCGATTCAGATTCGGTTCGAAAATAAACGAACCGAACCTGAACACAAGTTTATGCTCGCTTAAATAAACGAACCGAACCTAAAAAAATATAGGTTCGCTCAAGTTCGGTCCGTTTACACCCCTACCTGGGAATCCTGTGAACGGGCACGGTCCCCTCGGGGCATCCTCCTCCCTCCAGCTCCACGTTCGTCAGCACGGCGGCGTTCTCATATGAATCCATTTGCACTTCAGGCGAGTTCTCGAAGATCACATTAGGTTTCATCTGGACAGTGCACATGACCAAGCTGTTCTAGTAAATTCATGTTTTATCGATTAAAAATAATAATAAATGATAGCCGTACGACAATCTTATGATCTTTAAGTCGGGGATGATTAAAAGCTGGTTGCTTGTAAATGTCCACGCAGTCGAATATATCTCCTGCCGATGTCTGCAATTGAAACAGTTTTTATGAGTGTTAGAGAAAAACTTGATACACTACAACAAAATTGAGCTACAGTGACGGTTTTGAAAAAATCCGTCACTAAATTAACCGTTGTTAAATATATAATGACGATATTATTCGTTGAGAAATGAGTTTTCATCTTCAAAATTAGCAACGAATATCGTATATGTCGTTATATCATTAGCAACGGACCAATAGCGACGTTTATCCGTAGCTATTTTTGAAAATATCAACTAATCGTCGTTATTTTTTAGTTCAAAAAATAACGACGATTAGTTGATATTTTGAAAAATAGCAACGGATAAGCGTCGTTATGTGGACCGTTGCTAATGATATAACGACATATACGATATTCGTTGCTAACTTTGAAGACGAAAACTCATTTATCAACGGATTATATCGTCATTATATATTTAACAACGGCTAATTTAGTGACAGATTTTTTCAAAATCGTCACTATAGCTCATTCTTTTTGTTGATGAATAGATGATCATGATGAACACGAATACCAATCGTACCTTGATGGTTTTGAGAGGAAGATCAAGGGGTCGTCCACGTACACCATAACACGAAAAGACAACGTGGATTAAAAACACGCTCAGCATAACTTTCTCCATTGCTTCTGAAGCTTCTTGGTGTGGGACTGCAGGTGGAGATCAGGATCTTATGTAGCACTTGGACAGCTCGAAATTTCTGTTGTTTTTCCTCACATTAATGGCATCCAAATAAAGTAATTAAAATGATGGAATGGAATGTTTTCGTAATGATCATAATTTCTTGACAGAGAATAATGACTGGATATATACGTTTCCGATCAAGAAAAGCTGTGGAAACGGCGCGAGAATAGGTACTTTCCTTTGATATAAACATTACAACACATGGACGTCTGGCCGTTCAAGAAAAGTTGCAAGTATAAATGTAAATAAACTGCCATTTTTATACGAGGAAAGAAAATACGGAGCCAGTTAAAAAAATATAAGTATATGCATGCTTGAGAGGGAAATGGAAAGTATGATTTTTTTTTATTTTCAAATTGAGGATGTTATGGAAAGTTATGTCCAATGGATTATTAGACGGGATTTCTACTTTAGTAACACGGGGAAATCACAGGAAAAAAATGTAAATTTGAACACATGCTTGGCCTTTTAAAAATCAATGAAACGTAAGGATGTGTTTGGTACACGAGTTAAGGTGTGTTAAACTGGTAGAAGGTATATCGTTTTTGTGTTTTGGTGTTTTGAGATAGGGTTAAACTAGAAGTGAATTAGAAATGGATTTGTGGTGATATAATTATATTGAAGTTTGAAAAAGTGAGTAGTTATTGTGATGTAATTATATTGAAGTTTGAAAAAGTGAGTAGAATTAGAGTAGTTTATAATTTTTATATGATATGATGGTATAATATATTATTTTTTGATGGAAATGATGATGGAAATTTGATTTATTTAATTTTTTTAAAAAGAAATTAAGTGGGACCCACGCAAGAGAGGACGGCCTAAGGGATATAAGATTGGTTGCTGTTTTTTAGATAAGGAATGGAAAGTTTCCCTGATTTCCCACATTTCTAGGGTAGAATCCAACACTAAAACAAAATTCAACTATAGTGACGGTTTTTTCAAATTCTACAACTAAATTAGTCATAGTTAAATATATAACGATGCTATTATTCATTATAAATAAGTTTTCGTAGTTGAAATTAGCGACGAATAGTATATATATCATTAGCAACGGTCCATATAACAACACTTATCAGTTGTTATTTTTCAAAATATCAACTAATCATCGTTGTTTTTTTTAGTTCAAAATTTAATGATGATTAATTAGAAGTTTAAAAACGAACAACAGATAAGTGTCATCTATGTGGACCATTGCTAATGATATAATGACAGATATGATATTTATATCTGATTTCAAGTACGAAATATCATTTTGCAATGAATAATATCGTCGTTATATATTTAAAATGGCTAATTTAGTGACATATATCGAAAGAATGTCATTATAGTTCAATTTTATTGTAGTATCTGTAATACTAAAGTTGGGCTTCTTCCCAGCTTTTCCCCTCACTTTGACATATGGGTCTCCTCTCTTTTCACTAGACTCTGCCCAACTCTCACCCTCAATTTGACATGTGTCTCTCCCCTTTCTTTCTCTCTCCACTGTTATTGTCTATCTATCTTATCTCGAAATAACTAAGGCTGGGTTTTCTGAGCATCTTCTGACACGTGTATAGGCTCTCATCACCATTCTTGTATTATGCGTCGTGTATAGGATATGCTTCTCTATTTTTGAATGTGAAAAAAGATCTCTCTTAATAATACCAAAGACGATAAATCCTCCTTGGAAGCATGTGTTTCTAAGGCCCCGTTCGGTTGGGGGATACCCCCCACTTTGGGTGGGTAACATCTTAAAACCCATACTTTTAACCCACTAATGGGGCCCACTCTCTTTCTATCAAAAAAATATATAGTATACCATCATATCATCTAAAAATAATAAAATACTCAATTTCTACCAATTATTCCAAACTTCAATATAATCACATCACAGGAACTACCTACTTTTCAAATTCCAATACAATCATATAATAATAACTACCCAAATTTTCAAATCACATCACACAAACTCTCCCAACCCTTAACCCAACAACCAAACACACAAACACAAAAACGAGTTATCCCCCCTCCCCCCGATAACCCACGAACCAAACGCACCCTTAGTGAAAAAAGGATCTCTCTTCATAGATGTTTAACAAATCAGCACGATGATTTTAAAATTACGAGCATGCTAAATTATATTAATATATTATATGTTATTTTATTACATTTTATTGTTTCTTATATACACAATAAAATTATTTAGTACATTTATGTACAATCCATATATGAGTATGCTTTATAATACATATTAAACATTGTATTTCTACCTATTAATACAAATATGTAGTGTTCTATTCATTATGATCATGCATAATGTTATTAATTAGGAATGGCTATATGTAATAACTCATATATGCCACATAATCTCTTTGGCATGCATATTGATATCTTCTCTCCTATATTGATCTTCACATAACCATCAACTATTTGCATCGTCATGTCGCTTCTGTTGTTCGCTATCATCTCCAAGGTACATTTAAATGATCATTTTTGGATTCCTAATTTTAATAATAATCATGTGTTATCGGTGTAACCTACTCCCTTCGATGTGCAGATAGAAGGATCTCCTTTGTTGGACCTGCAACATAAATCATCCTACGTCGAACCTATATTGTCAACCTTTCTTGATAACATGTGTGATGTAAAGGTGTATGTATTATAGTGGAACATCCAGCTGACATAAGAGACCTATTCTTCGAACAACTTTGACACAAGCATGAACATAATTTCAAATGTCAAATGAAGACAAAGAATGTTGACGCCTTCACACATGTGTACTATACTGCACATGATATACAAATACATAATACAATAAACACAAGTTTGGTTGCACATTAATTGATATTTTGTACGTAAAACACTATTTTTCTAAACTTTGTATTTTAGGCCACTTTCCTACAAACTATATGGCTAATCGCAAGAAAATCATTCTCTATATCTTAATTTTTCACGTTGACCATTTCTTCTGCATCTTACATATTCTCATTCACATGCAGACCATCAGGACAATGTCTCTTCTGCATCGAACTCACAGTTTCAACCTCACTGATATTATTGAGTTAAGTGACCCATGGGCATCGGTTGCTTTTATGTCATTCCCTCTACCTATATACCTCTTGCTTTAAAAATGAATTATTTGTGAGTTATATGTAAGGAAGATATATAATTCGACAAAATTGTTAGATAATACATGTTTTCTAATATAGGATTTAGAACACTTTATATATTCTAAATATATCCATCATCTTGTCGTTCAAATTTCCCGTGAAGTTATCAAGCATTGCACTTATAATGATAGACAATGTCTTGGAAATACATATATTTTCATGTAATCTACTTGAATTACTTCAGGATTGACTAAGTGTGATGTCTTTATGAAAGTGACTCTATATGAGATTTCAAGAGATTGGTTTGTAGTACCGACAGTGAAGTGACAATTGGACAGGTGAAGGAGTTTTATGCAATAGATTTTCAAGACTATTTGCTTTGGCAACAAGCAGATATTGTTCCGTAGCTGAAGTTGGTGGTTCTGGTTCATGGGTTCCTCACTTCATGCATGACATTTCTAGACGTAGAAGGGAGGAGTTGGACAGAATGCTATCTGAGCTGCCCTCCACTGATTGCATCTCACAGGGTAAGGATCATTTTGTTTGCAAGGGAGAGAGATTCTCGGTGAAAAAGGCGTACAAGGTGTTCAGAGGGAGAGGTGAGGAATTGGAATCCAATCTGAAGCAGGATATGAAGATTATCTGGGCAAGCATGATCCCTTGCAGAGTACATATTTTTTTGTGGTGCCTCAGGAGGGGAAGGATTTGGGACAAAGTGATGACCGAAAAATCACCAAGATCCGGGTAAAGGTAAAAACAAGGGTCGTTGCGACTCGGGTCTCGGAAATCGATCGATCAAGAAAAATAGACAACCAAATAAAAGTAATCAGAAATGAAATCCGAATAGCGGTCTCGCTATTTATTTAACCTGGTATAGCGATCAGGGTCGAACTCAAGGAACACGGATTGGCCTAAAAGAGCCTATGAAGTAGTAAAAAAGAATAAAAAGATAAAATGTATTTTTGGTAGATTTTATGTATTTTAAATTTTTTTGTATTTTTAGTTCTAAAGAAAATGTAAGAAAAGGCTAAAGAGGACGCATTCAACAATTTATTCAATACATCAAAACAACTCATAAAATTCTAATAAAATTATTTTTGTATTTTTTATATTTTAAGTGTTTTTGGTGATTTTTTTCAGAATTTTATATTTTTTAATTGATTTTATAAAAAACGAAAAAGACAAAAACAATGAAGAAATATGCAGTCAGATTTGAAAGGCTAATTAAAAATAGACAATTAGCTATAAAAATCTGAAGGCAACTTTTATGATAAGTAGGAATAAAAACTAAATTATAGAAAATAAAATTGCATTTTTTATTTTTATATATTTTTTTAAAAATTTTTATAAGGTTTTTAATGTTTTACATTTTTTATGGGTTTTATGAATCCAATTTAACAAGAATTGGACAGAAGAAAGAAAACAATAAAACAAACAAGTCCTAATTTTTTGTAATTTTTAGATGAGTTTTTATATTTTTAATAGATTTTATAAATTAAACAGAAACAAAAATGAAGGTTTTTTATTTTTAAAATATCAAAACAAGTCAAAAATGTCCCAAAAATTTAGTGAATTTTTTACACAGTATCAGGAGCCACGTGTCCAAATTTCACATGATTTGGATTTTATTTACTATTTTATTCAACTAATACGAAAACTGATAATGCACAAGGACCAAAATGTAAAGAAACTAAGTTCCAGGGGCCAAAATTAACAATCCTAAAAATCTCAGGGGCCCTTTTGCAAAAAGTCCTACGACAACTGACGACCAAAAAATTCAACACTCTCAATCCGGGCTAGGTAAAAATAATCACACTCGGGTCGTTGCGACCCGAATCGAGAGGAGTCAGTCAATCAAGAAAAAGATAGAGCCACCAAACAAAGAGATAAAATAATGAAAATCGGATAGCGGTCCTCGCTATTTTTATTAACCTGGTATAACGAACATGGTCGGACTCAAGGAGCACGGGATGGCCTTACGGCCTACGAAGTAGTAAAAAATCGAAAAACAAAGGAGAAAATATTTTTGGTGGATTTTGATTGATTTTAATTTTTTTTTGTGTTTTTTATTTTATAAGAAAATGAGAAAATAAGCAAGCTCAATAATTTATTAAAACACCTAAAAATGCATAGAAAATTCAAATAAAATTATTTTTGTGTTTTTAATATTTTGAAGTATTTTTGGTAAATTTTTCAGAATTTTTCAGTTTTTATTTGATTTTTTAAAAATCAAGAAAGAGGAAAAATATGAGATCAATGTACAACCAGAATTGAAAGATCAATTAAAAATAGATAATTGATCTATAAAAGTCTGGAGGCATTTTTTATGAAAAATATATGCAAAAACTAAATTACAGAAAAAGAGTTTATATTTTTTTTATTTTTGTAGAATTTTTTAAAATTTTTATAAGATTTTTAGGATTTTTCAATTTTTATGGGTTTTATAAATCTAAATAAGCTCAAAATTGGATAAAAGCTAAGAGACAATAAAATTAACTATCCCTAATTTTTTAGAATTTTTAAAGGGTTTTTATATTTTTCTTTGATTTTTCAATTCAAACAGTAAGAAAAATACATGTTTTTGATTTTTTAAAATAACAAAAAGCCTCCAAAATGTCCCAAAATTTTAAGGAAATTTTTACACAGTGGCAGTAGACACGTGCCCAAATTTCACCTAATTTGGTTTTAATTTGATATTTTATTCAATGAAAACAAGGCACACAGCAAGCAGTGACCTAATGCAAAGAAACATAGTTCCGGGGGCTAAATAATAACAAATCAAGAAAGTCTAGGGCCTGGAATGCAAAAAGTCCACAAAATCACGCGCAAGACACGTGAATCAGACACAAAGGGGTATGGATGTCATTCCTATTTATAAAAGATCAACCAATAACATACAGGAAACAGATGACTAAAAGTGCAAATATACCAAAACCTCACGTGTCGATGCACGTGGCTCACATAAACAAGGACTAAATTGCAAATAAACTAAACATTGAGGTCCAATGTGCAAAATATCCAAAATAAAAACAACTACGACAAATATTTACAAGACTAAACAGTAAATGATAAAAGAGGAGGGGCCTAAGTGCAAATTACCCCTTTATTATGATCGGATGGACGAGGAAGCGCCACGTGGAGATCCGATGGCTGAGAATAGAGGACGCCTCTTCATCGATGACCGGTACGGATCAAAGCCCTAATGGATCGGGCGGTGTAGATCTCTCGTGAACGGACGGTGCGGATTAGAAATGGAGCGGAGGGGCTGATCAGACGGTGGCTGAACCTCCTCCAAGAACAGCTCATCGACGAACTTCGCCGGCTCGAAACACGCGGTGGAGAGGTCCTCATACGCTGCTGAGATGTTGAGAAGGAAGCTCGAACTCTTCCGCAGCTGGTGGGCTCCTCCGATGAGGCCGGGGACCGTCGGAGACGCTCCGGCGACGAGGGAGGAGCGAAGCTCCTGTGCTCGAACTGTTGGACCCTCATATGGGTCTCTTTGACCTGCAAAATGGCACAGCAAGACTCCTGGGTCGAGGGCAAAGTGCCTCGACCCGGTTAGGGGTGGAATGGGTGGTTAGATGGGTCGGAACAGGGGCCTCCGGCGAGGCGACGGCGAAGGAGGTCCGAGGTCTTGCTCCGAGGCGAGTCAGGTTGATCGGCTGGGTGAAGAACATGGGTAGAGGTCTCGTGAAGATGAATCGATGGTCAGATAATCGAATGGACGGTTGGATCGGTGGTAATCGGCCGGCGAATGCCGGCGGCGCACATGGGCGAAATCAGAAATTACGCGAACCTAGAAGTTATCGGGGCTACCTGATGGATGAGGTCGACTAGGCTGAAGCTGGCGGAGCTCCTGGGGTCTTCTCCTCAAGGGTTCGTCGGGTCCCGAGGCTGGGCGGACCTTGCGGCGGCGCACGGTGATGAAGCTCGCCGGATCAGTGGCTGAGCCGCTCTCTCCACGCTGCAACACTGCCCTCGGATAGCTGTCACTCTAAGGAGGGTAATGGAGGTCTTGATGGAAGGATGGAGCCAAAGATGAAGTGGAATTGTGGCCGGAGGAGAGGTCTTATACAGCTAGGGGTCCGAAAAGATGGGGGTCGGGCGAGTGTGTCGAAGCTCGGATCCCTAGGCAAGAAGGCGGGCGTGAGTCTCGGATGGATCGAGTGTAATCAAGACCCGGGGTTTAGGCGAATGGAGCCCGGATCAGGTGGGGAAACTTAGGAGAAGTCGGGTCAAACGCAGGATCCGCATGAAAGGGGTCTACGGGGGAGAGTTGACCGGGGGTCAACAATCCCTCGTGACCAATCACATTATTTCGTTTATTAAATATTTGAAAAATCAAATGTAAATTAGTAAATGATTTTATTTTGAAAAATTTTAAACATGAAAAATGTTTATTATTTTTCAAATCATTTTTTAGTGATTTTTATTTATTTTTTGAAAAATATATAACGTATTTCCATTATATTGTTATTATATAGGTATATACACATATGTATTTTTTATTTTTATTATTATTTTTAATTGTTTATTTTTGTATAATTATTTCAATTTTATATTTTTTTATTTACAACATAAAATTTGGAATAATAGAGTATTTTTATTTTATTTTTATAATTTATTTACATGGGTTAAATAAATAGGTTTATATACATATGTACGTGGTATATATACAAGGTTAGAAATGATTTTTATTATTTTTGTTTTTTATTTTTCTGATTTTTATTTTAGTTTTATTTTTACAAATATGTACAAATTATGAGAAACACTTTTTATTTTTATTTTGAGGAAAATAAATTTATTTATATACAAGGGATTATGTACAAGTATGATTGACCTTATCTCCCTCTACTTGGGTTCTTTTGCGGTCAGTCCCATGCTGAGCCCTCCTATGGGATTAGGTCACTCAATATTTATTCTAAATATTTCCCTCTTTTTCTTGTGTTTCTTTATTCCTTTATTTTGACACAAAAACATGCTAATTATGCATATTTACATGATGCATATGTTTTGGCAATTTATTATATTTACACATATTTACATGGTATTTAGCTGAAGTTTCTAGCTAAAATAAAGGAATAAAGAGTGATGAATGGAGATTCATCAACAACACGAGCTCAACATGCGATTCAGGCACAGAGGGGTATAAGTGTCATTCTAATTAATAAGCATTCAAACATTAACACCTATAAAGTTCAGGGAAAAATGTACAAATGACCCACAGAACATGTGCCGACCCATGTGAACTATATTCACGAGGACTCAAATGCAAATAACAGAAATACGAGGTCCTAAATGCAAAATGTCCACATTACAAATAATTACTAAAAATATTTATAGGACTAAACTAAAATATAAAAACTAAGGAGGGCCTAAGTGCAAATTACCCTCTTATTAGATCTGACGGACGAGGGGAGTTCATGTATGATCGGATGGCTGAGAGTTGTGGATACCCCTTCAATGATCGATGCTCCAGATGGGATCCTGAGCTCGATCCAACAGCTGAAAGCAACCCTCAGATGGACGGATGTGATCTAATCTGGCGCGAGGACTCGATCTGACGGCGGGAGAAGGTCCCGAAAGAACGGCTCGCTGGCGACTTTTGTCGGGCCAATACACGCGCTATGGTCCTCCTCTGGTGCTGCTCTGAGAGGGGAAATGAAGCCCAAAATCGTCCGCAGCTCCTGGTGTGCTCCGATGAGTCCAAGGATGCCCGCGGCGTCAAGCTCCTAGAGCACCTGTGCCCAAGTGGTGGGACCTCCAGAAGAGGCCCTTCTTTGATTCTACCTGCACAAGAAGAAAGCCAAGTCGAGGGCAAAATGCCTCGACCCGTTAGATCGTGAGGGAAGTGAAGGATGAGGGGGATGCGTGACTCTCCGGCGAGGTGGAGGCGGAGGGGAGTCGCTACCCTGCTCCGGGGCGAGCCAAGGGAAATGAAAGGGTGGAGAAGGTGGAGAGAGGCCTGACGAAGGTGATGGAATGGTCGATAGGTGAAGTGGGTGAATGGAGTGGACTGGGTAGGCTGATGAACGGTGGAGTTAAGAATCTGAAAAAGCGAAAATTAAAAATGAAACTAGAAGTAATATAACCTAGTGGGTGGCTGAGATCATCTAGGCTGGAGGTCGGGGACCTCCGGGATCGTCGCCTTACCCTAGGCTCAGGCTCTCTCGGTGGCGGAGCACGGCGACGGAGACCGCTGGATCAATGGTTCCCGGCTGCTCGTCCGTCTCTTCGACTCTCTCGCACGCAGCTGTCACTCAGGTGAAGGAGAGGAAATCATCAGAGGCGAGGAGTAAGGCCAAAGATGGCGTGAAATGTGCGACGGAGCTCAGATATATACTGGAGAAGGGTTCGATAAGATGGGAGTCGGGAGCGATTCTGGGTGCACGGATCCCTAGGACGAAAAACGGGCGTGCATCATGGATATATCATGAATAATCGTGGCCCGGGGTTTGGATGGATGGTGGTCGGATCACGTCTAGAAAAATGAGAGAAATCGGGCTCTCGAACGTGGATCCGGGCGAAGTGGTCCAGGGGGGGAGTTGACCGGGGGTCAACAATCCCCCGTGGACCAATGAGAAAAATCCATTCCCAAAATTATTTAGAAATTCAAAATAAAATAGAAAATGATTTTATTTGAAAATATTTTCAACATGAAAAATGTTTATTTATTTTCAAAGTATTTTTTAGTTATTTTTATTTATTTTTTTTGAAAAATAAATTACGTATTTACATTATATTACTATATATAGGTATATATACATATGTATTTTTATTTTTATTTTTAATTGTTTATTTTTGTACAATTATCCTTATTTTATATTTTATTTATTTACAACATAAAATTTGGGATATAAGATAATTTTTATTTGATTTTTATTATTTATTTACAAGGGAGAGTAAATATATGTAGGTACATATATGCATGGCATATACAAGGGGAAGAGAGAGAAGTTGTTTTTGTTTTATTTTTAATTTTCTTGTTTTATTTTATTTTATTAAATATATACATTAATCAAAAACACATTTTTATTTTTATTTTGAAGAAAATAAAATTATTTATATATAGGTGTATGTACAAGCATGATTGACCCTATCTCCCTCTACTTGGTTTCTTTTGTAGTCAGGCCAATGTGGCCCTCCCTTGGGATTAGGTCGCTCAATATTTATTCTAAATATTTATCTCTTTTTCTGTGTCTCTTCATTCTTTTATTTATGCAAAAAATATGCTAATTATTCAATATTAACAAATGCATGTCTTTTGATAATTTATTATATTTACACAAATATACATGGTGTTTTTGCCAAAATAACTAGCTAAAATAAAAGAATAAAGAGTGGTGAATAGGTATTCATCACAAAGCGAGAAGGGGTAGGTTGTTTGGCATTTCGGATACACAGCGCGATAGATGTGGAGCGCAGATAGAGGATGCAGAGCATTTGTTTTTTACTTGTCCTTCGTCAGAACAGGTTTGGAAGGAGATAGGTGTGGCTTGGTTACTATACGGTGGCACCACTGATTTCTGGAGCTCTATTAGGTCGGTGGGGATGAACTCAACGGATGATGTTTCTTTGCCATTCGCGGCTCTCTGGGCCAAATGGGAGGAAGAAATGATCTAATCTTTAAGAACTAGAGGTTCTATTCTGAAAATATAATCGCTTCATGTCTTTCCCTTTATCGTTCCTGGTCTGCAAGGTAATATGTATCTTTATCTTCCAATAAATTGAAAGTTTTTGGCGGTGAGTCCCATCTCGGGATTTCACCCTTCTTCCTCTCAAAAAAAATCGTGAAAGATTGAATTTTGGAAATGGTGGCATGTACCTGATGAATCTCCGTTTCATCATCTTTATTCTATCATTTTGGCCTTAAAAATCGTAGTAATTGCGTGTAAATAGGATTAATTTAGGCATTTTAGCATTCATGCATCATTATGTAAATAGTGTATAAAATGCGGTTTTTAAAGCCAAAATTATAGAATAAAGAAAAGAAAAGAAAAAATAATAAAATATTGTAAATATTTTCTGACCCGAAACCTCGAGACTTAGGCATCTCGATGACTAGGTCGACAAGGAATAAGGTAGGGGGAGATAAGGGCCAAAATATAATAAAAATACCTTCTATTTAATTCATTCTTTATTCATTCTGGGACCTATTTTCGGTTTCACTTTTTACACCTCAAATAAAGAAACTTTATACATGAAAGTTGTAGATAATTAAATATAGAAAAATACAAAATTGACTTCATACAAAGATGTATAGATAAAAAGTTATGATCTGAATAAGACTCCAGAATCCCAACTTCCCAGACCTGTATCTCTCAAATAAAAACTCGAAACGCAGCAAAATCACCTTAAATTGTATATAATTTTCAATGAGCTATTTAATGAAGGTGGTTTCGTATTTTACGAAGCTACGGTTTGAAAGTTGAGTTTTGGACCCCAATTGTATACTTATGCAGATTAAAATATTAATTTTATTAATTATTCATTATTTTTATAATTTTATATTTTTATAATTCTTTAAATATTATTTATAATATGTGTGCACATTGAAATAAAAATGAGAACCTAAAGAAAATACAAAAATAAAATACATGTATACAACACATAGGTATAATACATGTACAAATACCTATATAATTAATATTCCTTTTTTATTAAGTATACAAAACACTTTATAAAAATAAAATAAAAATATATTTAAGTGTATAAAATATTCTGTAAATTTATAAAATAATAAACAAAATTAATAAAATCAAATATACAAAATAAAAATAAATATTAAAATATATAGATATGTATACCTATATAAGCTATAAAAGGCAACTTGTAATTTTATACCTCTAAAAATAAATAAAAATCATAATAAAATAATTCATAAAATAACAAACATTTTTTATTTTATAACCAAAAATAAATTAAATCATTTATCATTTTTAATTGAATTAATGAAACATTTTTTCCAGGGATTTTTTTGGTTGGTCCACGTGGAGCAATCAGGTCCTCTCTCTGGTTGACATTGGTCAACTCCCTCACTGAGGTCTGGCTCCATGTCAAATTGTCTTTTTTGGCGTTTTCTCGGAATTTTGGAGAGCGTGTCTCGCACATTCTCGTGATGAACTCTTCTTGACTTTTGTTCACCATGTATCGATGATTCACGCCATAGTGTTTTATTGGGGAGTGGGTCGTCGATTGGGTCAATCCCCCTCGATCTTTGGAGCCGCCCGTCAACTCTTCAAAAATACCCTCCGACCTTCCTTGAGTTTTTTGATCGCTCTTCCACCCCAAAACCTCAAACCTAAAACCTGTGCTCTCTTCCTGGTGATAGCAGGAATCAAAGGCGGCCCTTGGGAAGGCCAGGAGGTGTTGAATCGAGGCGTATCCCTTCACCGGAGGTCTCACCGGAGCTCTCTTCCCGCGTGCCCTCGGTGTGGTCCTCTCTCCCTTGTTTTGTTGATTCTTTAGCTCTTAGATTAGCTACAAAAGTACCCCGAGTTTCCCCCTTCATCGATCTGATCTGAGTTGTCATAAAGCCCCCTTAATCACCCGCGACCGGAGCTCGAGTTCTTTCCGGTCGTGGTTGATCATCCCTCGCTGTTACACATTCGTTCCACCCTCCACGGAGTTGGGATATTTTGCCACCGACTTCCTGACTATTTCCTACAGGCACCCGGAGCGATTCAAGCACCTGGGGGCGAGTTTTCACCCTCGCCGGAGGCACCTGGGACCTCCCCTCTTCTCCAACGACGTGGGGGAGCTCCAGTGGCCGCCATCGCTTTTTGAAGCCCCCAGCACTCAGAGAAGGACTATAGGAGCATCCTGGGGTATTTTGGAGCCGCAAAGACCCTCGGAGGAGGATGATCCAGCCAGGAGAACCTCGCCCCCGGCGGAGCTCCTCCCAGTTCGTCGTCCGCCCTCTGCAACCGTCGATCAGGCCCCTGTTCTTGGAGACGCACAGCCACCGTCGGATGTTGAGAGCCTCCAGCCGCTGATCTTCATCGGTGATCTAATACAGGCCGTTCGGTGGCGAAGCGTCATCAACGTTCCCGAGGCTGACACGTGGATAAGTGGCTTCGACCACACTGTTGGATCGCGCCGATGCTTGGGTAATTTTGCAACAGGCCCTAGCGCATTTTGTATTTATTACGTAGGACTGAAACTTTCATCTGTCATGCATATATTTTTTAATAATTATAAATAGCCCCCCCGAACTTTGCATATTTACAGAACGGTCCTTAGCCACGTCACCTCACGTGCCTGTGCGCTTGAGGTGAAGGGTATTTTATGAGGGACCCCCTCGTGGGTTGCTAATTTCACTTTGGTCCAGAAACTTTTGTCTGCGGTTATAATTTTGAGGCATTTTTGTAATCAGACCCCTGAGCTTTTGTAATATTACTATCCCTATCAGGCGCGTGCCTACCCACATGCGCTGTTGGGACTTTTGCGCGCATACCCCTGCGCGTCTGGACATTTATATTAAGTCCATTAACTGTGATATTTTGTTGTTTATTTTGTGAGAAAATTGCATGCAGGCCCATGGATTTGGGATATTTACATAAATGCCCCTACTAGAATTGATTTTTCTCTTTGTTGTTTACATTTATATCATACATCTATAAAACCCCAAAAATTCCCAAAAAAATTAATTAAGCTCCTGTTTAGCTGCTCATTCACGCCATATTTTTACTTTGCATCTTTGTTGCATTTTAGTATTTATAAAAATTCAAAAACATGCATTTTTCTTACTATTTGCATTAGAAAAAATATAAAAATTATAAAGCGTTTTCGAAAAATTCCAAAAAAAATATATTTTGTGTGCTTTTGTATGTTTTAACTTCAATCCAAAAATCATTAAAAAGTTCAAAAGGAAACTCCTAAAAATTACAAAACCCCTAAAATCTTCATAAAGAAACTTAAAACTCGAGAAAAATCTTAAAAATATAATTTTTGTACCTGAATTTGCTCTGATTTATTACCTGCATTTTAAAATTAATTTGAGGAATTTTGGACTACGTTTGATATTTTTAATCCTCATTTTAATTTTGACCAGCAACTTAGTTCATTATTCTCTAGTCTTTTTGCCTTTAAAAATACCCAAAAAATAGGAAAAAATTAGAAAAATCATAAAAATATTAGAAAAATATAAAATTCACAAAAACACTTTATTTCCTGTATTTGAGTTGTCTTTCCTATTTTTTATCTCTCTCTTATCTCTAGTATATATATTCCTTATATATTATATCTTTATCAAAAGAAAAAAAGAAAATACAAAAATACAAAATATAAAAAGAAAATATAAAATCAGTAAATTAAAAAACAAAATATAAAACTATAAAATCAAAAATAAATAAATAAAAATATAAAATCGAAGACATAGGGCACTTGACTTTTGTTTAGCCTGCTTTACTCCTTTGCTTCTTGTGTTCGATCCCTACTTGCTTGCCATTATATATTCTTAATAGGGTATAATAAATTTTAATCCTTGCTCCTAATTGCTTGATTATCTGTGTGGGTTAATTGTTGATAAACGAGAAGACTTCAGTAGTCGCCTCAGCGACAGTGAGCCTGATTTGTCAGGACATTACTTAGTGGCTCTCGCCTCTTCGTTTTTCAAATTGCGCCGTTATCGGGGAGCATCGTCTTGTAGAGCATATCTTTGTCTTTGTATTTAATTCGCCATTTTTGCTTATCTCTGTCTATTGTATAAATTGATTGTGAACTGTCTGACTTTTCTTTCTTATTTTCTTGCGAGGGACCACAGACCATGGAGGATCGCCTAGGGGATCCTGAGCGACCTTGGGAAGTGGAGCTGGCTATCCTATCCTTGCCGGTAGGAGAGAGCCGGAGGAACTCGAGAGAGAGAGAGAGAGAGAGAGAGGATAGTGATTTAACCGAAATTAGGTGGTCTTAAGTTCAACACAAAGCGTGAACTCAGTCGAAGTGTCAACCACACAAATCTCGATTAAAGTCAACAATTAACCCATACTAAAGATCAATAAATTAGAAATAATGTGGAGTTAAAATTTATTTTTAACTCTGCACAAATGGTGTATAGTGACAAGTATGCAGAGAGTTCGAACACATGGAGCAAACAGGGTAATTCACAAAAGTGTGCACAAGTGTGTGTGTGTGTGTGTGTGTGCGACGTGTGTCTACACTAAGCAAGCAAGCAAAGATGTTTTTGTGGGTTTTTAATTTTAATTTTTTTATTTAATTTTTAATTTTGTATTTTGATTTTTAATTTTCAGATTTTTATATTTTATATTTTATACTTTTTTTAATATTGGAATTTAAAAACAATGTAATACAAGACAAGATAAAATATTTATAAAAATGTGCAAAAATATCCAAAAATTCAAAAATAAAGTATTTTTGTATTGTTTAGGATTTTTTACTGTTTTTGTGATTTTTGGGGATTTTTCAAAGTATTTTTGGTATTTTTAAATACTGAAATAAAGCAAAACAGTGGAAAATGTGTTGGCTGTGAGGAAAATGGGAATTAAAATTAGCAAACAGCAACCAAAATTTTTCACACTATTTTTCAAATAAAGAGAACAGAATAAAGAACAAACAGGAACTGAGTTTGTATTTTTTGGAATTTTCTTTGATTTTATATATTTTTTTGAAGTTTTAGAGTGTTTTTAAATTTTTAGTGTTTTTCTTTTGAGATTTTTAGTGATTTTTGGACTGACACTAAAATAGGATAAAATAGACAATAGCTAATTTTTTTGGAATTTTTCGAAGTGTTTTAATATTTTTTTGGCATTTTCTAAGCTAGACAGTAGAGAAAAAGCATGTTTTTGATTTTTACTAAATGTGAAAATAAAATAAAATCAAAAACTAAAGTGATAACGTCAAAGTACTAGTTAACAGGAGCTAAACCCTTTTTTGTGGAATTTTTGGACTTAAAATGATAGGTTAAATATTTAGAACAAGCATCCAATCATTAACAGGCCTGGCAGGGGTATATATGTAATTTCTCAAACATCCAGGGGTTTACATGCAATTTTCCACAAATTTTTTAAACTAAACATTCAATTTCTAGGGTCAGACAGCAATTACAAAACCCGGAGGGGCCTCAGTACAAAATCCCCAAACCTAACACGTGCGCAACACGCGCCTGGCAGGGACCTAAGTGCAATTTCCAAAAGTACAGGGGCTTCAAACGCAAAATAGCCTAAAGTTTCCACTGTGATACAATATTTTTGGACTGAAATGAAATACCCAAACCTCAAGGGGTGTCCTTGCAAAATGCCCACCCCCTCACGCGCACAGGCACGTGAGGTGACGTGGCGAAGGACCTAAGTGCGAATAAAATAAAGGCGAGGGTTCACATGCAAATATTACAAAATTTTAACGCTTCAGACGAAAGTTTAAATATTGAAACTTAAATACAAAAAGGCACGAGGGGTGAGTTGCAAAATACCCTCTTGTGCGCGATCCAACGGCGGATGATGGGTCACTTAGACACGTGGCGCGTTGTGGACGGCTGATGACGCTTCGCGGATGAGCGGCGACGATCAGATCTCCAGCAATGATCAACGGTCGAAGCTGGTGGAGATCCAACGGTAGCTGCTCGATTTGGGACTCCTCCTCGATCCAACGGCTGAGAGGTTGGTTGCAAGAACAGGGAAGAGCGCCGGCGAAGGCGAGCTTCTCCGTCCTCGATCTCCTTCCTCCGGCGACGATAGGTCCTCAAAATAGACAAGGAGCGTCCTGGGATCCGTCTTCTATCTCCTGGGAGCGTCAAAAAGCCACGGGGGTGCCCGTGGTGCTCTCGGGCAGCGGGCGGAGCTGGGGGGCTGCGTCTGCTCCGACGAGCTCCAAAACTCGCCTCCAGGCATTTTCACGTTCGCGTCGACCTGCAGAAATGGTCAAGGAGTCCAGGGCAAACTGCCTGGACCCTTGGATGTACTCGGGGATGCTCGGATCGAGATGGAGATGCACGGTCGGAGGTGTGCTCCGGCCAAGGTGCTTGATTCGGCGATTTAGTCGATTGAACTTCAAATCTTTTTGGGGTTTTTGAAGCTAAGGTTAGCAGGAAGCTAATGGACTGAATAAAAAGGCGGGGAGAAGCCCTCAATGGTCGGAGCCAGAGGGAGGAGCAAACCTCGACCGGCGACTTCGCGGGAGGTAGGGGAAGCACCTCCGACCTCGGGAGCCTTGGCTGAAGAGCCCACGACGGAGCTGTCACCTCCAGGTAGCTCTTGAGCACGAAAGAGGTGCGAGGGGTGGACCGAAGGGTGTTCAAAATTGAATCGCAAGGTTGGGGGTTCCTCTTATTTGGTTTGACCCTGAGTTGCAGGGGTCCAAAGACCAAGAGAAATCCTGCGCCACAGTGATTCATAACCCGATGCAATCACATGGCGAGCAAGATGGATGGTAGGTGGAGAAATTTGCAGAAGAAGGTATCGCAAAAGGATGCAAGTTTATGCCTCGAAAAATCCGCGAATGCGGGGAGAAAACGAGGCTTTGACGGAGGCACAGGGGCTAGGGCACCTAGTTGACCGGGGTCAACTAGGGTTTGCACCTGGTTGGTCCACGTGGACCAACCAGGAAAAACCCTGGAGAATTCTATTATTAATTCATTTTAAAGTATTAAATGGCCGAATTAAATTATGGTTATTAAATAAAAAATATTCGTTATTTTATGTAGTATTTTATTATGAATTTTAATTATTTTTATGACTTGTATTTTTACAAGTTACCTTTATACCCCTTTATAGGTATATTATCTATGTATTTTAGTATTTTATTTTTATTTTGTGTATTTTATTTTTATTAATTTCATTTCTTATTTTCTAAAATTATAATACAATTTTATATACACAAACATATTTTTATTTTATTTTTCTGATTTATTTTGTATAGTTAATAAAATAAAAAAAGTGTTTTGTATAGGTGTAAGTATATGTATAATACCTATGTATCAAATATATACCAGTATTTTTATTTGTGTTTTATTCAAGTTTTTATTCTGATTTTAATGTTCACAATTATTATAAGTAATATTTACAACATTATAAAAATGAAAAATTATAAAAATAATAAATAAATAATAAATTGAATATTTTAATATGTACAAATATACAATGAGGGTCCAAAACTCAACTTTCACACCGTAGCTCCGCCAAATGCGAAACCACCGCCATTAAATAGCTTATTTTCTTCTATATACAATTAAAGGTGAGTATGCTGCATTTGGAGTTGTCGTTTGTGAGATACGGGTCTGGGAAGTTGGGATTCTGGAATTTTATTCAGACCATGACTTTTTATCTGTACATTATTTTTCTGTGAAATCAATTTTGTATTTTTCTTTATAAAATTATCTACAACTTTCATGTACAAAATTTCTTTATTTGATGTATAAAACGTGAAACCAAAAATAGGTCCCAAAATGAATAAAGAATGAATAGAATGTATAGGTGTTTGATCTGTATTTCTGACCTTATCTCCCCCTACTTTATTCCTTGTCGACCTATTCTTCAGGATGCCTAGGTCTCGAGGTTTCGGGTCATAAAATATTTGCAATATTTTATTCTTTTTCTTTTCTTTATTTATTATATAATTTTGGCTTTAATTACAGTATTTTATACACTAATATAATGCACATGCATGAATGCTAAGATGATGATTTTAATGCTATTTACAGGCATTTGCTAGAGTTTTTGGTGCCAAAATGATAGAATAAAGATGATGAAATGTGGATTCATCATCCCCCTATACTTTACCTTTGCTAGTCCCTAGCAAACACTTATGCAATAAGTGCAAAAAGAAAAAGAAAGAAAAGAAAAAGAAGAACTTGGATTTAGTTCAATCATCAAACTTGTCTTTACAAAATCAAAGTTTGGAGCTTAAGTCGGACCTTAGAAATTTTAGTGCGGTCGGAACCTTAATGCATGAGAACCAAATTTGAAATCCAACAGTCCTTGAGAATCCCAAAACTCTGTCCAAGTCTCCTCAATAGCCAGGTCAGAAATACTTCAACTCATACGCAAACTCTTACGACTATGAATCTGACTCGTACAGTGTAAGTGATATGTAGCTCCCCACCTCAGAAGTAACAAAGAAACAACCTCCCCCAACCTGGTAACTCTAATGCCTCGGTCTAGCAACTCTTTCCTCGAGAAGCGGGGTATTCCCTTCTAAGTTCAAGTGCAACCGGCTCAAGAAGAGGGGGAAGAAGTATAGACTTTTGGAAGCTCAGCCAGTGTAGCCAAGTCTCCCGCTGCAAGCTTCATGAGATGTAACATGGATACCATAAGCTTTTGCTTTACTGGACTATGTACACTCCGGTGGGGTTATTAAATTTTCAATCTGACCCACCACTTTTTTGGAGTTTTTTTTGAAATGCATCTGTACAACATATCTACATGGTGCAACATATATATACAAGAAATTTTCCTCTTGAGCCAGTAGACTATCCCTCTTTTGAAGCTTTATTGCAACACACGGCTTCTGTCTTTAGCCTTCATTACCAGTAGACCAAGTTGAGGTGCACTTCCTTCACTAGAAGAAGAAGAGAGGTTCCGCCTAGAAGTACTACCCTCATATGCTACCCCAAGCCAAAGGAAACTGCCTCCTCACCACCTCATCCGTGGAGAGCTATGTGAAAGGTGTAGATGTCCAAGTTAGGTCATTATCAACAAGAGTCGTGCGTGTGCTCCGAAATACTCTACTTAGGCAGTCAAGAATCCATTGAACCAAGTCCCGTGATCCTCAAAGAATTAAGTCAACTAGACCTGAAGTACCTCAAACCCAGTTCCTATAAGGTTCCTGTTATTAGGTAGATTATAAGGTCCAATCAAGCTCCAATCTCCGGATTTTATTTAGACTTGTTCAACTATCAAACTCAATCCGAAAAATGCTTATGCCATGCAATGCTATGCAGAAAATATTTTTGTGATGCAATTTTCAAAGATTTTGAACTTTTTATGGATTTTTGAAAAGATGATGCATGCCTATGCATATGCATTTTTTGTATTTTTCAAAAAGATTTTTCAAATGTTTTTGGGTTTTAGTTTTGCAAATGTTTTTGGGATTTTTGAAAATAAAAAGTTTTTTTTGCTGAAAACTAGGTGAAAAATATGTACACGGGAGTGCTTCTTATATATACAAGAAGTGGATTTTAAGATTTTACAAGGGTAAGTGATCAATTTTATAAGTACATATAGTGGATTTTGGTGTGATGTAGGTATTCCTCAAACTTATTTGACACAAGCTTTTCACACAATTTTTGAAAACTATAGTCCAAAATAATTTTTACAAACATTTTTGCAAACATGTACACACATTTGAACATCATCTTGCAAAGGCTTTCAAAACAGTATATATAGGTTTTTCAAAATATTTTTGCAGCCATTTTTCAAACCATTTGCAAATCATTTTTCAAACATTTTATTTCACACAAAGAAAATAAATTTTACAAACCACGCATTTTTACAAAGGTTGAAAACATGTAACAAAATGTTTTGCAAATAGTTTTCAATAGATGTTCGCAAAGATTTTCCAACTATTTTTCAAACATTTCGCAAAAAAAAAACATTTTCACCTGATTTATTAATCAGTAAATACAAAAAGAATTTGAGGAATAAAACACCTTTTTATTAAGGAATTTTAATGAATTTTAAAGAATTACTAGCCATATTAAGAAAATACGAAAGTACGAGTTATGGCTAAAGTATATACACAGTATATACGACCCCCCTATACTTAGCTTGAGCTATGTCCTCATAGATCGGAGAGAAAAGAGAAGACAGAACTCGTACTAAGTATAGACAAGCCTAAAGAATAAAGAAATAAATGAATGAATCAATGAATGAGAAGTTGACCGTCCCCCCTATACTTAGGATCAAATAATCCTAAGTATAGCAGACTGTACACAACGCAGGAAGGGTCAAGGGTGGGAATGAACAGATCGTACTCAGATTGTCTCCCCCTATACTTAGGGTAAGATATCCCTAAGTATAGACAAGAAGAAGAGACAATGGAGAGGATCAAAGAATGGAAATACTCGGGGTGCACACCCCCTATACTTAGGACAAAGTACGTCCTAAGTATGGAAAACTGTCTACAAGGGCGACACCTTTTTGATAGATAAAGAAGATAGAAATGGAAAAGAAGAAAAGAAGAAAAGAAGAAAATGCATCAACAGATGAAATCGTGATATGAACAGATGGATCTGTACAGCAAAAGATGGAATTGATCACCGTGTATGAGATGCAGATGATGTGAGTCAAAGAGTACATCTCATACCATAAGAATGGGGGCAACGTCAATGTTCGGCGGATCATGATCAAGATATAGTTTCAGGCGTTGACCATTGACGCGGAAGGTAGAGGAAGATGACGGTTCGGATATGTCGATGCTGCCATTGTCACGTACCTTCCTGACCACATACGGACCTTTCCACTTGCTCTGCAACTTCCCTGGGAATAATTTCAGCCTGGAATCAAACAACCATACTCTCTGATCTGGCTCAAACTGTTTATGGCTGATATGCGAATCGTGCCATGTCTTTACTTTTTCCTTGTACTGTAGGCTGTTAGAAAAGGCTGTATCTCTCAATTCTTCCAGGGCTGCCAATTCTGCTCTTCTCTGGTCTCCTATACTCTCGGGATCCAAAAGCAACTCAGTGACTGCCCAAAAAGATTTGTGCTTGATCTCCACTGGCAAATGGCACGGCTTGCCATAGACGAGACGAAAGGGAGATGTCCCCAATGGATTCTTGAAAGAAGTCCGATAGGCCCGCAAGACCGAGTCCAAAAGCTGTGACCAATCCTTTCGGTCTGGGCGGACAACTTTATGCAAGATAGTCTTTATCTCCCGATTCGATACTTCGGCAAGACCATTAGTCTGAGGGTGATAAGGAGTGGCAACCCGATGGTCAATGCCGAACTCGTCTGCAAGGGCCCGGACTTTGTCATTGATGAAGTGAGACCCCCCGTCTGAAATCAAGACTCTAGGTACCCCGAACCGTGAAATGATATTTTTCCTCAAAAATTTGCAAACGGTTTTAGCATCTGCGGCTCGGGCGGGGATGACCTCAACCCATCGGCTGACATAATCCACAGCGAGCAAAATATGCTCGAATCCCTGACTCTTAGGAAATGGGCCCATGAAATCAATCCCCCATGCATCAAAAACCTCACAAAAGTGAATGGGTTGCATGGGCATCATGTCTTTCTGTCCGCAGGTTCCCATTTTCTGACAGTCAGTACATCTCTTCACGAACTCATCAGAATCCTTGAAGAGAGTAGGCCACCATAGGCCAGATTGAAGCACCTTCTGTGCTGTTCTTTTTCCAGAATGATGTCCTCCTGCCTCAAGCTTGTGGCAGTATGTGAGGACGCTATGATGCTCTTCTTGAGGAATGCACCTCCTCCAGATACTGTCCCCTCCTTCATGATAAAGGACGGGATCCTCCCAATGATAAAACTTGGCCTTCGCCAGGAAGGTCTCGAGTTTCTGCCTGGGCCAACCTTGTGGAATCTTCTTGGCTACAAGATAGTTCACAATGTCAGCATACCACGGGAGCGAGGTGATAGCCAGAATCGCCTCATCTGGAAATGTCTCTATGATAGGTGCACTGGGCTCAGATTCCTCAAGATTCTCCAATCTGGAGAGATGATCCGCCACCACATTCTTGACTCCAGGCTTGTCCTTAATCTTAATATCAAATTCCTGGAGTAGAAGGATCCATCTTAGACATTAGGTACCGGATGGCGGTGTGATCAGTGTAGATGGTTACTCTAGATCCAAGAATGTAAGATCGATACTTATCAAGAGCGAAGACTACGACTAGCATCTCTTTCTCAGTCACAGTGTAATTCCGCTGAGCGGCATCCAAGGTCCGACTGGCGTAGTGAATGGCAAAAGGTAAACCATCCCTCCTCTATCCAAGCACAGCCCCAACGGTAAAATCTAAAGCATCTGTCATGATCTCGAATGGGAGAGACCAATCGGGTGGCTGAAGGACAGGAGCTGAAACAACCATATTTTTGAGAGTTTCAAAAGATTCAAGACACTTATCATTGACAATAAAGTCGGTGTCTTTTGTCAGCAAGTCAGTGAGCGGCCGGGCAATTCGACTGACGTCCTGAATGAACCGTCGGTAGAAACCGACATTCCCCAGAAAAGACCGTAACTGACGCAAGTTGGACGGTGGATTGAGTTTTCTGATGATATCTACCTTAGCCGGATCGACCTCCATGCCCCTGTTGGAGACGATATGACCAAGGACCGTCCCCTGAGTCATCATGAAATGACTCTTCTCCCAGGATAAAACAAGGTTGACCTCAATGCAGCGCTTGAGCACACGGTCTAGGCAGTCAAGACAAGCGTCGAACCCGTCGCCATAGACCGAGAAGTCATCCATGAAGACCTCTAAACAGTCACCCACCATGTCCGAGAAGATGGACAACATGCACCTTTGGAATGTCGCCGGAGCGTTACATAGACCAAAGGGCATTCGTCTGAAAGCATACGTCCCAAACGGACAGGTGAATGTCGTTTTCTCCTGGTCTTCGGGCGCAATGGCCACTTGATTATATCCAGAGTACCCGTCAAGGAAACAATAATGACTCTTCCCAGCTAACCGCTCGATAATCTGATCAATGAATGGTAGCGGGAAGTGATCCTTCTTGGTGGCCTCATTCAATCGTCTGTAGTCCACACAGACCCTCCAAGAAGTGGGCACTCTGGTAGCGATCTCCTCTCCAGACTCATTGACAACTGTAGTGATACCCATCTTCTTGGGTACCACATGTAGCAGACTTATCCATTTGGAGTCGGAGATGGGATAGATGAAATCGGCGCTCCACCACCTTGAAATTTCTTTCATGACTACGTCTCGAAGATTCGGGTTCAGCCGTCGTTGAAACTCACGCGACGGCTTAGCGTTATCCTCAAGATGGTGGTGAGAGCAAAGATTTGGGCTCAGCCCCTGGAGATCAGCTATACTCCAACCGATTGCCTTGCGGTTTCTTTCAAGAACCTCCATCAGACGAGATTCTTGTTCTCCAGTCAAATCTGCTGAGATAATGACTGGGTACATTTCTGGCTCACCCGCAAGGAATCTGTATGTCATCGACTGCGGTAGAGGTTTCCGTTCTGGAAAACTGGGAGGTGGCAGATCTGGCTTCTGATATGTCTATGTAAATGCTACCAGGTCTGCATGGGAGAACTCTTGCTCTGCATGAATTTCTGACGAAGGGCGGCCTGCTGAATCATCTATAAACTGCACTGGCTCGCACTCTGTCATGGTTGTCGGCTCGGAAGGAATCAGACAAGGTAAATAATCATTGAAATCACCCAGTCAATGTCTGAATCCGAGGGATCAGAAGAAGATGAGCAAGAATGGAAATCATCAGCACCACTCGTCACAACACTGTCAGCCTCATGTGTATCCTCATCCAGGGATGTGCTCTCCCGGCTCTCAATTGCCATGAGCTTGAGATATAGTGAATCTGTAGGCAAGGCGAGGGTCGGTGCTACGGGATCTTTCCAGTTGGATTCATCATCAGTCATCTCGAAATCACAAACTTGGTGGATGTCTAGCTCCTCTTCTGTCTTCTACTCGGCTTCGCTGGATTGCTCTGAGCATGCCAACTCTCTGGCTCTGGTCTGGTCGATCGTATCTATTTGTATGCTTTCGCCCTCTAAGCGAAAACATACCGCCCCACTATCATGGTCGGATACCGCCTTGGCAGTGGCCAAGAATGGGCGTCCAAGTATGATGGGGGCATCGGTTACCGACTCAGGGATCTCCATGTCCAATACAACAAAGTCCACGGGGAATTTCAGGCCCTGAATGGTAACGACCACGTCCTTCAACAACCCCTTCGGCCTCTTAATCGACCTGTCAGCAAACTGAAGGACTGTTCTGCTTCGAAGAAGGGGGCCAAACTCGAATCGTTTGAGTAAGGCTGCCGGAAGGAGGTTGATCGAAGACCCGCTGTCTAATAGAGTACGATCGAACTGCTGCTCCTGGATCTCGCATCTGACATAGGAAGCTCCTGTATCGGGTCTCTTAGCTGGCAATGTGTTCTGAATGGCGCAGCAAGTGTCATGAGTGAGCATATGGATTTGATCTCTGTGCCTCTTCTTCCTTCGGACAGTAGTTGTCTCTTTCATGTTCTTTTTGAAGAAGGGGATATGCTCAAATGCTTCCTGTAGAGTCAGCTGAATGTGAAATCTATCAATCATTTGGTTGCCGAACTCTACCTGCTGATCTTTTTTGGGATTTTCTTTTTTATTCCCCTTCGCACGGCGGAGCGCCTCAGGGAAGGGGATGGTATGTGCCTCCTCAGATGGAGGACTAGGAATCGGTCCCTGTGCCTATGAAGAAGGAGAATCCATACAATAATCATCATTCACCACATATGGATCCGCAATTTGAACAGAAACCTTTCCTTTATTCATATTTTTGTTTTTCTTTTTGTTCCCACAGTCCTTGGGTACAAAATGTGGCAACATCACAGATGGTGTTTCAACAAAAGTGGATGTGGTGGCCTCAGCACCACCACTAGCACCGGTCTTCGCGGCATCAGCACCGCGCTCTGGTTCATCATCCAAAATGGTGGCATGAGCACCACCGTCTGCAACTGGTATCATGACGGCATCAGCACCGTCGTCCTGGACTTCATCATGGGTGGCATCAGCACCACCGTCAACATCATCATGAGCGGCATCAGCACCGCTCCTCTGCTCCTCTGGCGCTCCTGATCCTGCATCTGGTTGTCGCTCAGAAGAGGCGCCGCCGGCTAGCATCCTACCGCTCCTAGTAGTAACAAAATCAGCATCATGATAGGAATAAGACATGTCACTCAAATAATCACTAGGGGAGGTATCCTCTGTAAACTCTACCTGCTCAGACTTTCTTTTCAGATTGTTCGGGTTAGGTTCAATCTGAGCAGGTATGGCGGCTTTCCCTTTTATAATCTCCCTCATCTCCTGCCGGAATTCATCCATTTCTTGCCTGAAGGATGCTCGCTGTTCGGAGAGCAAGCGAGCAAGATCATCGAGAGCTGGGTTCTCAAAAGCGGGAACCTGAGAACCGGATGGTTGTCCCTGCTGGAAATGGGGATGCTGCTGCTGTTGTGGCTGATACTGAGGGGAAGGATGGTGATAAGAGTGTTGAGGCTACTGTCGCTGCCTCCATTGTTGTCCCTGATAGGCGGGACGAGGACCACTCTGATATTGTTGTTGATGGGCATACTGGGGCTGCTGGTGTTGCTGCTGTGGCTGGCTGTTCTGCTGTCCTTGGGCAGGATTCTGCTGCTGGGAGGAGGATCCACCATTGCCCCAACGGAATCCGGGGTGATCCCGACGAATCCCGGGCTGAGGGTACCGGTCGTACCAAATCCCATTGACTTCCATCAATGGTTCCTGCTCGAAGGAGGGTGGAGGAAGAACGGCCAGCGGCTGCTCCGGCTGATAGACCACCATCTGCGTATCCGTAGATGGCGGTTGAGATGGATAGTACTGCAGCAAGGGAACCGGCTCTGCCTGAATGTGATTCACCTGGCAGTATGAGGTAGATGCCTGGTTGGAATTGCTGCTACTCGGATCAGCACGTGATCTGGGAGGCTGTTGTGACTGAGTTTGTGCCTCCTGAATGCACAAGATCTGCGTCTTCAGATCACTCATGGTCTTGGCAATCTGGTCCATCTGGGCCATGCCTTGCATCTGTTTCTTCTCGAGGATCTCGAGGCGGTCCAGCTTCTCACTAATGATGCCCATGTCGGCTGCGGCTGATTCAGCTTGGGCTGCGGCAGCTGACACTGTGTTGGGACCGGCATCGATGCGGGCGATCCTCTGAAATGATCCCGCTCCTTGCGGGGGCTTCTGCTGAGTGTAGACTCGGGCTTGGGGCATCATAGTAGAGTTTTCTGCCATGCCTTCGTAGATGGCCCAGACGTCGTCTTCTCCCTTGGAGAAATAAGACCCACCGCAAGAGGCGTTCACTAGCCCCTGTAGCTCCGGTGTCAGCCCACAGAAGAAACTTTGCACTAGATTGGGCTTGGAGATGTCATGATGTGGACACCGGTCGATGAGCTCTCTGAATCGATCCCAAGCTTCATGGAACTGTTCATTTGGGATCATGACGAAGTTACTGATCATGGCTCGAGCTGCGTTGGTCCGGCCGAGAGGATAGTATTTCTTCAGGTATGCGGTCCGGAGATCTGCCCATGTGTCGACGAATCGCCCAAGGTGTTTGAGCCAATATGCGGCTCTATCAACCAAAGAGAATGGAAAGGCAATCATCTTGATGGTGTCCTCGGTCATCAACCGATCATGGATAGTGCTGCAAATCATCTCGAATTCCTGGAGGTGGAGGTGCGGCTCTTCGGTCGGCAACCCATGGAACTTGGGTAGAAGCTGGATAGTGTGGAGACGAAGCTCGAAATCTCCGTGAATTGGCGGGAGTCTAATCCAACGGTGAGTAAGGGATGCAGCTGGGTTGTGCAACTCCCTCATGATGGTCTGTGGCGGTCGCTCAGCGTCTAGATCGCCTCCTCCTGCATCAGGTCCTCCTCCTCCTCCACCGCCACCGCCCTCAGGTCGGTTCTCTCTCATCTGTGCTATCTCTCTCATCAGATCACCCATGAATGTTCCCTGGTCACGGATCTGTCTCTGCATTGTCTCCAGGGATGCTAACAAGGAGTTGTTGATGGCCACCTGATCAATTATGAATGGAGGGTGATCATGGTCATCTGGGTGCTCGCCTCTGTCTGCCATCACTGGATTTTCTGAAAACGCAAAAGAGGCCATCTCAGGTGCTGTCGAATGAGCTGAACTCTGTGATGCACTGAATTCTGAAACAATTGGACTGAGAGAAGGAGAATGGGAAGGGTGGTCGAGGGGGAACAGGGTGGATGTGAACTCAGGCTCGGAGAGCGGACTCTCCGAGGTATTCCTAGATGAATGAGGAGGAGTGCTGGATAGCGGTGCCGACAGAGTCGGCCTAAGAGATCTCCGTCCCATCATCTTGATTATTCGGGAAGAGCAGGGAAAATGCAAGAAGAAGAAGGAAGAAATGAGAAGCAAAATTGCGCACAATTGTGCTGTGTTTTTGATCTTGACCTTAAATAAAACTAGCAATCAAACGCAAGACAGGGGTGAATTCACCAACTCAACACATGAAGCCGTGAAGGTTCGGCTTTTATCTTTTCAGTTTTAGCTTGTATTCAAGAATTAATCTTTTCACGAGTCCTTAGAGTGCTACGCCTAAAGGAGAGAGAGTACTGCCGGAAGAGTATCCCGTACTTGTCCTCCTCCTGTGTAACCTGTGGCTTGCACTTTTTGAGGTCCTTGTAACCCTTCCTGGACCCATACTCAGCCAAAGAATAAGAGAGGAAGCCAATAGGCGAAACCGATACTTCGGAACTCGCTCGCAACGGAATCACTCGTGAGCGTGCAAGAACCTACTCGGACGCGAGACAATGAGACAGACACCCCCGTGAAGGCGTGGCCTAGGCTCGATACTTCGGACAAGGTCGATGCTCTACACAATAGAGAGTCACCAATGTTGACCAAGCCCTACTCGTCCACGTACGATAGAAGTGCCAATACTTCGGAAATCCAGGCGATACACAAGGCAGCCACAAGCTGGGTTTTTGGCTCTAATCCTTACGAAGCGCTCACCTCACTTGGAAGGAGACCTTCCCATGCAACCTGAATACAAGTGAGGGTGTTACTCTCCCCAAGCAATGAATCCAATTACCGATTTTATTTTTGGTCAAGTTTTCTTAGCAGTCCCTTTTTTAATTTTTTGGTGTTATCCTTCTTTTGAGTAGATTCAAACAAGCGCCTAACGATTTTTGTGTTTTCTTGATCCTACTTTGTCCAAAAACAGAGGGAGAATAGAGTCGGAAAAGCCGTGCAAGTCGACACAAAGATGGAAATCTCACCTTTGTGCCTAAATGATGGATGCAAAGTAAGAAGACTTACAGCGAATCCCAGCTCTCTCCATGCGGGATGCAAAGCAGAATTTTATAAACCTAGTCTATATGCCGATATGCAATGCGGAAATCGTCCTAAGATAGGCAATTGCTAGCGTGAAGAACCACAAGTCAACCACCTATCGTCGATCCTAAGAGTCCGGTCTAGACCCTCCCCTCCTCTTCTCGACACATCGAGTTCAGGAGTAGCGCTTGATGGAGAGGGCTCGCAGCGCGGCGGATCTAAGAAAGGGGGCTAACTGTTTAATTTTTAACTAAGTCCAAATACGAGCTATAGGTACATGCAAAGGTTGTTAGTGTGTTTGGACCAAATTTAATCGATCAAGCAGGCCTAAATCTAAGAGCTCAATCCACAAAAGAAAGTGAAAATGAAATCAAAACCGGCAAATGACAGCGGCAAAACACGATAAAAACCGCGGTGAGCCCCCGGGTGAACAAACACCCGGAAATTAGGCCCGGTAGTGTCCAAGAGTCCAAGTGTACCAGTATTATTACAAATTAATAAGTCACTCTCTCACAGAAATAAAGTGCAAGCTAAACTAATCACTCTCTCACTCCTCCTGCTCTCTCCTGCCGGCTTGGCTAAAGAATAGCCGGCTCCGCTTCCCAAGGATGCTCCGGGTCACCTAGGCGATCCGCCTTGCTCCGCGGTCCCTCACAAGAAGATAAGAAAGGATGGTCAGAATAGCTCAATCAATAAATGTATCAAAAGTGCAAGAGAGATAAGCTATGGTAGACAGCAATCACAAGCAAACAAAAATGTAAACTACTCGCTGTTGCTCCCCGACAACGGCGCCATTTGATTTAACCGAAATTAGGTGGTCTTAAGTTCAACACAAAGCGTGAACTCAGTCGAAGTGTCAACCACACAAATCTCGATTAAAGTCAACAATTAACCCACACTAAAGATCAATAAATTAGAAATAATGTGGAGTTAAAAATTATTTTTAACTCTGCACAAATGGTGTATAGTGATAAGTATGCAGAGAGTTCGAACACAGGGAACAAACAGGGTAATTCACAAAAGTGTGCACAAGTGTGTGTGTGTGTGTGTGTGTGTGTGTGTGTGTGTGTGTGTGTGTGCGACGTGTGTCTACACTAAGCAAGCAAGCAAAGATGTTTTTGTGGGTTTTTAATTTTTAATTTTTTTATTTAATTTTTAATTTTGTATTTTGATTTTTAATTTTCTGATTTTTATATTTTATATTTTATACTTTTTTTTAATATTGGAATTTAAAATTAATGTAATACAAGACAAGATAAAATATTTATAAAAATGTGCAAAAATATCCAAAAATTCAAAAATAAAGTATTTTTGTATTTTTTAGGATTTTTTACTGTTTTTGTGATTTTTGGGGATTTTTCAAAGTGTTTTTGGTATTTTTAAATACTGAAATGAAGCAAAACAGTGGAAAATGTGCTGGCTGTGAGGAAAATGGGAATTAAAATTAGCAAACAGCAACCAAAATTTTTCACACTATTTTTCAAATAAAGAGAACAGAATAAAGAACAAATAAGAACTGAGTTTGTATTTTTTGGAATTTTCTTTGATTTTATATATATTTTTGAAGTTTTAGAGTGTTTTTAAATTTTTAGTGTTTTTCTTTTGAGATTTTTAGTGGTGTTTGGACTGACACTAAAATAGGATAAAATAGACACTAGATAATTTTTTTTGGAATTTTTCGAAGTGTTTTAATATTTTTTTGGCATTTTCTAAGCTAGACAGTAGAGAAAAAGCATGTTTTTGATTTTTACTAAATGTGAAAATAAAATAAAATCAAAAACTAAAGTGATAACGTCAAAGTACAAGTTAACAGGAGCTAAACCCTATTTTTGTGGAATTTTTGGACTTAAAATGATAGGTTAAATATTTAGAACAAGCATCCAATCATTAACAGGCCTGGCAGGGGTATATATGTAATTTCTCAAACATCCAGGGGTTTACATGCAATTTTCCACAAATTTTTTAAACTAAACATTCAATTTCTAGGGTCAAACAACAATTACAAAACCCGGAGGGGCCTCAGTACAAAATCCCCAAACCTAACACGTGCGCAACACGCGCCTGGCAGGGACCTAAGTGCAATTTCCAAAAGTACAGGGGCTTCAAATGCAAAATAGCCTAAAGTTTCCACTGTGATACAATATTTTTGGACTGAAATGAAATACCCAAACCTCAAGGGGTGTCCTTGCAAAATGCCCACCCCCTCACGCGCACAGGCACGTGAGGTGACGTGGCGAAGGACCTAAGTGCGAATAAAATAAAGGCGAGGGTTCACATGCAAATATTACAAAATTTTAACGCTTCAGACGAAAGTTTAAATATTGAAACTTAAATACAAAAAGGCACGAGGGGTGAGTTGCAAAATACCCTCTTGTGCGCGATCCAACGGCGGATGATGGGTCACTTAGACACGTGGCGCGTTGTGGACGGCTGATGACGCTTCGCGGATGAGCGGCGACGATCAGATCTCCAGCGATGATCAACGGTCGAAGCTGGTGGAGATCCAACGGTAGCTGCTCGATCTGGGACTCCTCCTCGATCCAACGACTGAGAGGTTGGTTGCAAGAACAGGGAAGAGCGCCGGCGAAGGCGAGCTTCTCCGTCCTCGATCTCCTTCCTCCGGCGACGATAGGTCCTCAAAATAGACAAGGAGCGTCCTGGGATCGTCTTCTATCTTCTGGGGGCGTCAAAAAGCCACGGGGGTGCCCGTGGTGTTCTCGGGCAGCGGGCGGAGCTGGGGGGCTGCGTCTGCTCCGACGAGCTCCAAAACTCGCCTCCAGGCACTTTCACGTTCGCGTCGACCTGCAGAAATGGTCAAGGAGTCCAGGGCAAACTGCCTGGACCCTTGGATGTACTCGGGGATGCTCGGATCGAGATGGAGATGCACGGCCGGAGGTGCGCTCCGGCCAAGGTGCTTGATTCGGCGATTTAGTCGATTGAACTTCAAATCTTTTTGGGGTTTTCGAAGCTAAGGTTAGCAGGAAGCTAATGGACTAAATAAAAAGGTGGGGGGAAGCCCTCAATGGCCGGAGCCAGAGGGAGGAGCAAACCTCGACCGGCGACTTCGCGGGAGGTAGGGGAAGCACCTCCGACCTCGGGAGCCTTGGCTGAAGAGCCCACGACGGAGCTGTCACCTCCAGGTAGCTCTGGAGCACGAAAGAGGCGCGAGGGGTGGACCGAAGGGTGTTCAAAATCGAATCGCAAGGTTGGGGGTTCCTCTTATTTGGTTTGACCCTGAGTTGCAGGGGTCCAAAGACCAAGAGAAATCCTGCGCCACAATGATTCATAACCCGATGCAATCACATGGCGAGCAAGATGGATGGTAGGTGGAGAAATTTGCAGAAGAAGGTATCGCAAAAGGATGCCAGTTTATGCCTCGAAAAATCCGCGAATGCGGGGAGAAAACGAGGCTCTGACGGAGGCACAGGGGCTAGGGCACCTAGTTGACCGGGGTCAACTAGGGTTTGCACCTGGTTGGTCCACGTGGACCAACCAGGAAAAACCCTGGAGAATTCTATTATTAATTCATTTTAAAGTATTAAATGGCCGAATTAAATTATGGTTATTAAATAAAAATATTCGTTATTTTATGTAGTATTTTATTATGAATTTTAATTATTTTTATGACTTGTATTTTTACAAGTTACCTTTATACCCCTTTATAGGTATATTATCTATGTATTTTAGTATTTTATTTTTATTTTGTGTATTTTATTTTTATTAATTTCATTTCTTATTTTCTAAAATTATAATACACTTTTATATACACAAACATATTTTTATTTTATTTTTCTGATTTATTTTGTATAGTTAATAAAATAAAAAAAAGTGTTTTGTATAGGTGTAAGTATAAGTATAATACCTATGTATCAAATATATACCAGTATTTTTATTTGTGTTTTATTCAAGTTTTTATTTTGATTTTAATGTTCACAATTACTATAAGTAATATTTACAACATTATAAAAATATAAAATTATACAATATAATTTTATATTTTAATATAAAAATATAAAATTATACAACATATAAAATATAAATTGAATATTTTAATATGTACAAAATACAATGAGGGTCCAAAACTCAACTTTCACACCGTAGCTCCGCCAAATGCGAAACCACCGCCATTAAATAGCTTATTTTCTTCTATATACAATTAAAGGTGAGTATGCTGCATTTGGAGTTGTCGTTTGTGAGATACGGGTCTGGGAAGTTGGGATTCTGGAATTTTATTCAGACCATGACTTTTTATCTGTACATTATTTTTCTGTGAAATCAATTTTATATTTTTCTTTATAAAATTATCTACAACTTTCATGTACAAAATTTCTTTATTTGATGTATAAAACGTGAAACCAAAAATAGGTCCCAAAATGAATAAAGAATGAATAGAATGTATAGGTGTTTGATCTGTATTTCTGACCTTATCTCCCCCTACTTTATTCCTTGTCGACCTATTCATCAGGATGCCTAGGTCTCGGGGTTTCGGGTCATAAAATATTTGCAATATTTTATTCTTTTTCTTTTCTTTATTTATTTTATAATTTTGGCTTTAATTACAGTATTTTATACACTAATATAATGCACATGCATGAATGCTAAGATGATGATTTTAATGCTATTTATAGGCATTTGCTAGAGTTTTTGGTGCCAAAATGATAGAATAAAGATGATGAAATGTGGATTCATCAGATAGTTAGTCTAGTTTTGTGAGAGAGAGAGACAGAGACATTTTGCTTATTAAATTGTAATAATACAGGTACCCTGGACTTTGGACAATCAGGCTCAATTTCCAAGTGTTTGTTCACTTGAGGACTCACCGCAGATTTGTCGTGTTTTCATCGCTTTATTTATTTTGTTTCCCGATTTTAGTTTTCCTTATATTGTGGAAAGAGTCCTTAGTCTTTAGGCTTGCTTGATCGTGTAATCTAAGACCAAACACCTAATAACCATGGCATGCACCTATAGTCTTATCATTTGGACTTAGAATTAATTAATTGTTGAACACATAATTCGAAACCACCGCGCCGCGAGAGTTTCCGTACAGTGCTGGCAGGACCCATTGTGGTGGACCGAGGAGATTCCAAGACCGGACTACTAGGTTTCGCTTTGTGTATTTAGCATTTAGTTTTTCGTGCTAGCAGTTGCCTACTTAGGACGATTTCCGTATGCATATCAGCATATAGTATAGGTTTATAAATTCCTGTTTTGCATCCCGCATGGAGAGAGCTGGGAAGCACTATAAGTCTTCTAACTGAGCATTCATCATTTAGGCACTAAGTTGAGATTTCCATCTTAGTGTCGCCTTGCATTGCTTTGCCGACCTTCTCCCTCTGTTTTTGGATCAATAGGAATCAAAGAAAAGACAAAATCATTAGGCGCTTGTATTGAATCTACTCAAAACAAGTGATAACACAAAAAAAGGGACAGCTAAAAATACTTGACCTAAATAAAACTAATCAATTGGACTCATTGTCCTGGGGTGAGCAAAGCCCTCATTTGTTTTCAGGTGGCATAGGAAGGTTTCCTTCCTAGCGAGGTGAGCGACGTCGTAAGGATTAGAGCCCAAAATCCAGTCTGTGGTTGCCTTGTGTATCGTCTAGATTTTCGAAGTATTGGCGCTTCTACCGTACGCAGACGAGTAGGGCTTGGTCGGCAATGATGACTCTCTATTGTGTAGAGCATTGAACTTGTCCGAAGTATCAAGCATAGGACATCCCTTGGACACGCCTTCATGGGGGTGTCCGTCTCATCGTCTTGCGTCCGAGTAGGTTCTTGCACGCTCACGGGTGATTCCGTTGCGAGCGAGTTCCGAAGTATCGGTTTCGCCTATCGGCGTCCTCCCTCTATTTCTTTGGTTGAGTAGGGATCCAGGAAGGGTTACAAGGACCTCAAAAAGTGCAGACTACGTGTTACAAAGGAGAAGAACAAGTATGTGATACTTTTCCGGCAGTACTCTCGCTCCTATAGGCGTAGCGCTCTAAGGACTTGTTACAAGATAATTGCCTGAACTCAAATCTAAAACTCACAACGATAATTGTCGAAACTTCACGGCTTCACGGGTCAAGTTGGTGAATCCATTGCTTTGAAGTTTGATTGATTAGTCGTATTAAGGTTAAGATCAAAAACACCACGCCTTTGCGCTATTTTTGTTTCCTTCCATTTGACCCTTGCTCATTGTGAGCCTTCTACTGTTTTATACTCCATTTGTTTCTCGTTGACCCCCGTATCTTTAATCCACATCAATCTCCTGCTTGACCTTCGAGATGGTGACGAATGGACAGTTTAGTCGAGACTCTATCGAGACCCACATCAGTTCCATCCGCTCGCCTTCTCTAATAATTCGAGGCGATTCCCGAGAACCCAGTTCGAACTCCGTGAACCGATCTCCAGACTCCCGTCTTCCTTAATAAACCGGGATCACTCTTGTCCCGAACTTTGTCCATTTTGGATGGCCATTGATTTCACTCCTTACACATCGCCGTCCTTAACAAAGTTCTGTGTTGACCTTAACACAGAATGCTTTTCTCCATCTGGTGCTGCAATTCAGACTGATCGAGGCATTCTTCCATTTGCAGACCAAGAGCCTGAGTCTGTGCCAGCAAATCAAGCAGAATCCGAAATGGCGTTGGAAGAGGAAAGGGACCACAGCTCCAACCTGAAGATGAAGCCAATCCGGGGGAAGGGCAGTACACCACACAGAATGATGTTAATAGTCAATTGCTAGAATCCATACAAGCAACATCAACAGTTGACCAACCAATCCCTGGCCCAGACATGCTGAATGATCTGAGGAGGAAGGCCGATGCAAGAGATGGCCAAAGGGAGGATGAACATAATCTGGATCATGAGTTAAATCGCGAGGATGAATTCTCAGTGCGAGGACCCGAATTTGCCAGAGTGGACGCAGACCCACTGCAGCCAAAGCCGACGCTGAAGGAGACATACAACCCTAGTGCGGGCCGCATCACACAGTGGATACAGATTCCACGAATCCACACCCACTTCGAGCTAAAGTCACAGTTTTTGTCTATGCTCCCTACTTTCCATGGGAACACCACTGAGGAACCTTACATTCATTTCAAGAAGTTCGGCCGCATCTATGCAACTGCCCACTACCCTGGAATTCCTTTGGGGGTAGTCAAGATGACCGCCTTTCCCTTCAACCTTCAAGAGAAGGCCCTATATTGGATCGACCACCTAGGGAAGGTAGTCACGACCTGGGAGGAGTTAAAGTCGGCATTTCTCCACAAGTTCTATCCTCTCAGCCGATTGAATCAGATGCATGCCCGTATCTCCAGTTTCTGCAGCAGCCCCACGAAACTATTCGTGAAGCGTGGGAGAGATTCAAGGATCTCCAAGAGAAGTGTCCCCACCATGAAATCCCAAAAACCAGTTTGCTACAACACTTCTTTTGTGGGCTCACACTAGAGAGCCAAAAGCTTGTCGATGTCGCTTGCAGCGGTTCCCACTTTAACAAGGACGAGGACATGGTATGGAATGTCTTCGAGGAACTGGCTGAAGGAGAAGTCGCTCAGTCCTCGTCCCGAGCATACATGAAGGTGCCAACTTCCATCATCAATCCAGTGAACATGGCTTCTCACACCGAAGACACGGATTAGAGCTCCAATTTGAGTATCATTGGGAGACATTTGTCTAAGAGAAGAGGATCCAGGGCTTGGAAAAGCTCGATGTGATTTCCCAGCAGCTGGAGCAGCTTGTCCGTGCCTTGAACGCCAACATGCGCAATGTTGTGTCTACCACTGTCGAGCCGATCGCTGAGAAGAAGGAGCCTGCAATGCATCAAACCCCACAGCCGATTCCGCGCAGCCCCAGCCTATCCAGCACGTGTACTACGTGCAAGTTCCGGAGCATCCCCCGCAGCCACAGACACAGATGGTTGTATACCAACCAGAGTCCCAGCCAGCTTACTTCGAGCAGCTCTCTCCACCCCCGCCACTGATCCAGGAAATCAATGGTGTATGGAACAATGAAGTGCAACTGACCTTCCTCAGGGACACCCTCAGGGTCAGAACATGGGCAACATGCCCTATTCACCAGCCGCAGCAGGGTGGAAGACCCTTCCAGCCCTCATATCAGTACCAGCCTCCGTCTCAAGGAAACACCTGGAGGCAAAATTATCAACATGGTCCTCAGCAGTCCGGATATCGCGGTCAAGGATATCATCAGCAACCGGCTGCTCCTTATCATCAGCAGAACTCACAGTATTCCTCCAACCCTCCTCCTCACCAATTTTCACAAGGTTACCAGACACAGTCTCACTAGCCATACCAGCATCCTAGACCCCAGCAGGGGGACTCTTCTGAGATTGTGGTTGTCAATCTGGCCCTTGCTTTCCTAGAGCAGTTAATGAATAACATGGCTGAGATGAACCAAAAGATCGATGACTTGACGGCTGCGAAGACAACCATACCTGCTCAAGTCGAGGCTAACCCAAACAATTTCCGACGAAAGGAGCAGGTAGTCGGTAGTGTCCAACCAAATTCAGGTGAATTAAATTGCTTTTTATCTAATGTTGTTACTCTCAGGAGCGGTAGGACACTCCAGCCATCGACGACGACGAAGGGAAAGCATATTGCATCTGACGGGGAGTCGTCAGTCCAGCCGATGCAAGGGCTACATAATGTTTTTGGATAAGCACCACCAACCAGAAAATCAAAAAAAATGAAGAAAATATCAAAACACAAAAAATATTTTTACTATTTAAATAAAATCAAGCAAATCAATCCAATAGCGGTCTAGCTATTTATTTAACCTGGTATAGTTACCAAGGACGAACTCAAGGAGCACAGATTCGCTAAGAGCCTACGAAGTAGTCATAAATCAAAATAAAAAGATAAAATATTTTTTTGGTGGATTTTTATGTTTTTAATTTTTTTGTAATTTTTAATAATGAGAAAAGGAATAAAGCAAGACAAAAACTCACAAACAATTAATTATTTAACACACCAAATCAATCCAGAAAATTGCAATAAAAATATTTTTGGAGTTTATATTTTTTAGGTGTTTTGGTATTTTTCTCACATTTTTAGGATTTTTAGTGAATTTTCTAAAAATGTAATAAGGCAAAAAGTGAAAACCAATGTGCAGCCAGACTCTAAAGGCTATTTCAAAATAACTAAATAGCCTATAAAATTCCAGAAATAATTTTATGATGAAATAAAGATGAAAATCTAACTAATGGAAAAGAAATTGCATTTTTTTCTGAATTTTTAATGATTTTTATGGGTTTTTTAGTGTTTTTCAATTTTTAAGGTTTTTATAAGTCCAAATGTAGCAAAAATTTCAGAGAATCAACAAGGTAATAAAACTAGCTAACACTGCTTTTTTTAGAATTTTTGGAGTCTTTTTAATATTTTTAGTTGATTTTCAAATTCAAAAAAGAGCAAAATAAGAGGTTTTTCAATTTTTAAAAATATAAAATGAAAATAAAAATGTCCCAAAAATTCATTAAAATTTTTACACACTGCCAGGAGCCACGTTCCAAATTTCAAGAGATCTGGAGTTAATTCGCTATTTTGTTCAACCAATTAAAGGCTAACAGCACACAAGGACCTAAGTGCAAATAATGAAAACTATCCAACCAAATAATAACATGCGGAAGAAATGTAGGGCTGAAAATGAAAAAGCCCAAAAGAGCACGAGGTAGGCACGTGATTCACACACAGAGGGGCATAAATGTAATTCCTATTTGTAAAAATCCAAACGATAACAACAATAAAGTGCATGATAGAATGTGCAAATATGCCAGGAAGCACGTAACAAACCACGTGCTACACGTTCAGAGGGACTAAATTGCAAATAAAATAAACTCAAGGACCTATATGCAAATTATTCAGAATAAAAACAACTTCTAAAAGTATTTACATGACTAAACTGAAATATGAAAAGAGCTAAGGGCCTAAGTGTAAATTACCCCTTTATTACAGATCTGATGGTCGCAGGAGATTCACTTATAATCGGACGGCTCTGATTAGCTGATACCCCTTAGACGATCGAGGGATGAGATCTGATCCTCAGATGGATCCAACGATCAAGGCTTCCCCGTGAATGAATGGCTGAGATTAGAACTGGGAATACTCCTGATCGGACGGCGGAGGAGGGTCCTGGATGAGCGGCGAAGAACTCACCGTCGGCGAACTTCGAGCGGCCGATACGCGCAGCTCGACGCTCCTGTGATGCTTCTCTGATGGGCAAAACGACGCTGGAGGTGGTCCGCAGCGAATGGTGGTCTCCGATGAGGCCGGGGGGTCCTGAAATGGCCCGGCGAAGTGAAGGTACTGCTTCAGTCGTTAGACCTCCAGGTGAGGTCCTTCTTCATGCAATCCTACACAGAACAAAAGCTGGGTCGAGGACAAAGTGCCTCGATCCGATTGCGAGCGGAATGGGCGGTTGGGTGAGGCAGAGCGATGCTCTCAGGTGAGGCGACGGCGGAGGAGAGAGAAAGCCCTGTTCTGGGTCAAACCAGGATTGCTGAAGGGTGAAGAATGTGGAGAGGAGTCCGACGAAGGTGAATGGCTAGTTGGGAAGGCAGATGGATGATCGGATTGAGCTAGAGGGTCCGATGACGGGTTCTTGCCGGAAATATAAAAATAGAAATCTAAAGAGGGCAAGGTGCTATCAAGGGTACCTGATGGCTGAAGTCGTCTGGGATGGAGGTGCTAGACCTCCGGGGGTCTTTGCCTCAATGGGGCGACGCGTCTAGAGGCTTGGGCTTGCCGGTGGCGGAGCACGGCGAGGAGCTCGCCAGATCTGGGGCTAGCGGCCTCGGTCCCTCGCTGATACACGCTCCCTCGCTAGCTGTCACTCAAGGAAGGAGGATGGAGGTCATTGGGGTCGAAGACAATGGCCGAAGATGAATGAAAATGGCGGCTCCAGGTGAACTTATACTCGATGCGATCCGACAGAGATAGAGCTCGGGCGCGCAATCCGAGGAGCAGACTCCTAAGAATGATGTCGGGCGTGAGTCACGGGTCTATCCTCGGTAGTCGGAGCCTCAAATCAATGTAAATGGTAGGCGGATTGATTTGGCAAAATTCGATGAAGACGGGTCAAAAACCAGATCCGCTAAGGAAGTGGTCCATGGTGGAAAGTTCACCGGGGTCAACAATCCCCCGTGGACCAATCACAGAATTCCAGGGTAAAAAATAAATAGAAAATAAATTAAAAATCGAAATAACTTTATTTTAAAATATTTACAAATAAAAAATGTTTATTATATTTATTTTTTTTTAAAATAAATTAATGTATATACATAATATAATATTATATATAGGTATAAAATACCTATGTATTTAATATAATATTATATATAGGTATAAAATACCTATGTATTTTATACTTTTATCTTTATTTTCTTATTTTTGTATAAAAACCCCAATTTTATATTTTATTTATTTACAACATAAAATTTAGGATATAAAATAATTTTTATCTTATTTTTATTATTTATTTATAAGGGTGAAATAAATAGGTCTATTATTCCTATATACATGGTGTATGTACAACAAGAGAGAGAAATGATTTTATTTTTGTTTTATTTTAATTTTCTACTTTTTATTTTATTTTTAGAAATATATACAAATTAAGAGAAACACATTTTTATATTTATTTTTGAGAAAATAAATTATGTATATACATATATGTAGGGGATATGTACAAGGATGAATGGCCCTATCTCTCTCTACTTATTTTATTTGGCGATCAGACCCAGGTTGGGCCCTCTCTTGGATTCAGGTCACTTAATATTTATTCTAAATATTTCCCTCTTTTTCTTTATTTTTTATACTTTTATTCCTACATAAATACATGCTAATTATTCATATTTACACAAAGCATGCGTTTGGTAACTTATTGTATTTACAGTCATATACATGGTATTTTGCCAATATATCTAGCTAAAATAAAAGAATAAAGAGTGATGAATGGAGATTCATCAGTCGCTGTGTTTACATTCCTAGAGTTGACCTGATCACTTCAAACACAGACTGTAACTTCTCCTTAAAACGAAGACAATCTCCAATAAAACTGGCTTTTGCTATGACTATCAACAAAAGTCAAGGCCAAACATTACAAAGTGTTGGCCTATATCTGCAAACGCCCGTTTTTAGTCATGGACAACTTTACGTAGCTTTATCAAGGGTTACTGCTTGAAGCGGCCTAAAGATTTTACTATCAAAAGATACCGAATATTCCCATAACTGTACTAGAAACGTTGTCTACCAAGAAATTTTAAATGACGTTAGATTGCGATGCTACCCTTCCTTTTAATTGTACCAGGTAATTTGCATTTCCTTCTCCATTATACATGCTCAACTTACTTTGGCACCCTATGTACCCGATTTGTATTCTTACATTATCCCACAATATGCTTTTTCTTCTTTCTTGCATAACTTCTCATCCTATTTTGCAGATGATGATATGGAACAACTGCATATTCTCTCTGCACCACCATCCTCGACACAAGTCAAATCACTAAAAGATATCAACGATGCTCAGGAGAATGTACGTTGCGAAGAAGATAAAGAAAAAGCATCTTCCAAAAAACACAAATCAGTTGGTGTTGTTATCCATGGTAAATTATACTCAACTTACCACTACCTATAATTGTAATTTCTACACTTGTGCTCTTTCGAAATTCTATAATTTGATTTATGTCCCTATCTTCTTTGCAATAAGAATTGTTCTCATGTATTCCTATGCAACTCCCAATTACGAATACATGGTACAAATGTTATTAAAAAAAGAACATACGTTGTAGCTGTCAAATCTTGAAAGGACACAAATGTTAAAAAACTTATATTATTTTCTAACTAATGTTGCCTCCCCTTTATAGATGATATGCAATCACACATACAGAAGAACTTGTCTCTAGAAACACAATCATTTAAAGGAAAAGAAAAGATGGAGGAAATGCCTGCTAAAAATACAATCACATAAATCTTCCAATACAGTAGAAAGACAATTACGCTTGATGTGACACATCCAAATATTTGTAACTCGATCTACAGATTGAGAATCAACCGACTATGGCATGGACAACTATTTGGCCCTAATTATGGAAACTTACTCGCCTTTGTTGTTATAGATGAGAAGGTAACAAATTTAAACTCTTTTGATTTTTTGTCACATCTCATTTGACTCTACTAATATAATATCCTATTAGTATTACAGGGCATTACTAATATAATATCCTATTAGTATTACAGGGCATTGAAATGCAAGGTTTTGCTTCTGATTTCAACTTAGAGAAATGGAAAGCAAAGTTAATAATTGGTAACATATATTTATTTGCAAATGTTGACATCTATGAAGCAAGGAAAAAAATATAGGATTGTTGATCATCGTTATCAAATGGTACTTAAAAGTCGATCTGTGATTCATCTTCTTGACGAAGACCCTTTCTTTCCATACATTAGACATCATTTTGTCCCGCTTAACAATCTTTGCTCGGTCGAACTATATGGAATTTCCCTTATAGGTTCGTAAACATGTTACTTTAGGTATTTAACATTATTGATAATACCTTCTCAATAAAAGTACATACCACATGGACTTTCGATATACTCATTATCACTAATTTTCTTCACAGATGTCTTAGGAATCATTGTGGAAACACAACCCATCACAACCATCAAAACAAAAGATGGATGTTATCAGAAGAAATCAAATGTTTCTCTTATTGATCGAAGGTAAACTTCACTTCTTTCTTACTTTAAATCAATAACATTCTAACGTGCCTACATATACATTTACTCACAGTGAATCCATTACTCAACTCACAATATGGGGTAATCTCGCATTAGAATTTATGGAGGATCTTAGAAATTGTGCCAAAAATAATGTTCTTTTTGCAAGTCAAGTTTTGGTTTCCATGTACCAAGGTAACATTGTCATTGTTCCATTCTCTCATCACACACATGTTTTCACTATACTTTATTTCTCAACACTACCATTACATTAGGATCATACGTCCTCTCCACGACTGGGTTCTCGAGACTCAAAATAAATCCGACAGAATTAGACGATATTTCAATCCTCATTGATAGGTTCCACCTTTTCCCCTCCAAAAGATTATTGTATGTTACTATTTCAACTTAAGACATCGTTTAACATAATCTTATTCTTTATTACAGGTTTCGTGCATATAAAACTCCAGGAAACAAAGACTTCTGCCAAACTCCTTAACTGATATTGGCATATTCAAAAGTACCCATATTTCAATTGCAAACATTTTGGATGCATGTCAAAATTCATCTTCACTGGTATTATTAACATTTAAAGTTATTTTTACATATTCATTTATTGGCTTGCTACAACCCTTATTACCATCTCAACTTCTTTCTTTCTCATATAGCCCATAACATATGCTGTAAAAGCAACAATCACTAAAGTCTTTACAAACATGAAGTTATGGTATGATTGCTGCAATGTTTGCTACAACATGTACACATTAACAGAAGACAATATATGCATTACCTGCAGAACAAACAATCCACAATCCATCTCAAGGTTACAAATCATTCAACATTAATTTTTTACATTAACTTTCCTGTATTGCCTCTTATTTGTTCTTTTCTTTTATCAACAGAATGAAAATTAAACTTGAAGTTACAGATACTACAACTCATGCATATGTTACCTAATTCGCTGATGTTGCAGAGAAACTAATGGGATTCACTATTAAAGAATTACATGAACTCCTCGAAAAGGTGTCATTACTGTTGACAGAGAATTAATGTTTCTAATCCCAGTTATCACGAGAAAATGCTTACTGTTGATTCTGATTAGCCATAGATTACGTTTTAGATTAAGAATTTGAGAAGGGATTAGTAAACTATCCTTTATCACTTCTGTCTCTCCATTTTCATTTTTATGAGTTGAACTATTTTATATATTTTATTTAGTCTGTCGAATCTTTCGATTTCGATAATATATTCATTATCCTTTAATATGTTGATGAATCTACGTTTCATCATCTTTGTTCTAACATTTTAGCCTTAAAACCCCTAAAATAATGTAGATACTGGAGTGTA